>CM028352.1:18049155-18370155 GCA_016618105.1 Dendrobium huoshanense
CGTGCTCTATAAAATTAATGCTACGGCAAAATAATCAATTTTTAATAAACTAGGGTCTATCTTGTAAGACTCTTATATCTTCAAAGAGCAAGTCGGTCGTGGAATCTGCTGACTACAAACTCACAAAGAAAAAGAAGTGTCAGAATGCCAAGAATGTGTATTCAAGACAACTTAAAAGATCTTTTATTCCTGAGAAAAGAGAAGCGCCCCTCAAAAATATCTATTGCAAATTAAAAAAAGTTTCAATGTGAATGAATGACAGGCCATTTAAAGAACCTAAGTTCTTTTCTTTTTTTTTTTATCTTTGTAGAAATAAATTCTTTTAAGAAAAAAATTTTCTCTAAAAAATTTGAAAAACTCATCCCTAAGAAAGAAACTGGGGAACTTGTCTCTTAGAAAGAACTCAAACAACTAATCTCTCAAATGGATTTCAAAAAACTTGGTTCTCAAGAAAACTTTGAAATTTATGTAATTAGAACTTGAAAAACTATTGAAAAATATTGATCTAGTAGAAGCCAAGAATCGATTTTTCTACTTAAAGTCGACCAACTTTAATTTTGAGAGTTAGCACATTGATGACTCATATCAACAAATTAAAAACTTTATTGTATGAATGAAGGCTAGTACGATTAAGCAAAAGATAGTCTAACTTAATATTGACCCATTTTTGGCACGGGTCACTTGTATGACCTAATCACTCGAATTTCATAGGTAGATACAGTTGTCTGCATGTTGCATTGCTTTATGTTTGATGAAGGGTAAAATCGTGCATTTTTACATCGATTTGTCGTCGTCCTTAGGATTACTCCTTTATGATCACATGTCCTCTATTTCATTCTAAAATGCATGTGATAGATACATGATAAGAATGACAAAAATTATATGTTAAAGTATGATCTATTTTCATGTTAGGCACACAAAGGACATTATTTAAGTAAAATTTACAAAGTATAGAGGGTAAAGAGGTGGAACTAGTGTGAATTATGGGTAAATTTTGTTGAAAAGTAAACTACGCAACAAAACAAACAAGAAAAGAAATCAGTGGAAATGAACCCTAAAATTTAACATGAAAAAAATTTGAAACTTAGAAAAATCATAGAGCCACACCACACCAAGAAATTCATTATAAAAATTAGGAAAAATTGTACAAATCTCTTTCTCTATCAGTTTCTTCTTGTCTCACTTCTTCACTCTTCGTTCTCTATACATAATAGACAAAGAAACGCACTTGAATTATACCAAGGGATGCAGCCCTTCAATTAAATATGAAAAACGAGAAATAAAATTTTCTAACTAGACTCACAACGCCGGGTTTGGAATACCATGGTGCTTTACTCTTTATCTCCAGCTTGACTTGCCGCATTACGACGTTGGCTTTGGAGTGCTGCAGTGCTCCAATATCTGTCTCCAAGTCATGACTACAGCGTAACAACACTGCAATCTACGACATTGCAGGGCTTTAATGTATAGCGTCACAACATTGTATGATTGTACGGAATTTTTTTTTTTTCATGGGGGCAAGTCTGCTAAACCCAAGTAGGTGAAGACCCCTCGGCGAGCTCGATTGACGAAATTGAGGTGTGAGACTATAGTATAACTCAATTGATCGACACAATAAGATTCCACACATAACTAACAAATTTGTGCCATTTGGGTCATCATACAGAGTGAGGTGAGAGATTGCTCAGGTTGGGTGCAATGTTTTAAAAGTGCCAAGTGTTATGCAATGTGCAAAGGTTCTTTTTTGCTTCAATGCATAAATTGTAAAGGGAAGTGGCACTTTTATTAATTAAAGTTTTCATGAGTTGTATATCCTATATGGATATGTATTATGTGCATACTATAGTTATTTAATTAATAAATCTAAAATCACATCAGGTAATAATTTTGCAATAAAAATATTATGTTCAATAACAATAATTTTCAACTAATGGAAGCCTTAAAAAAGAATTAAAAATATAAATAATATAAATATTGTAGTATTGTAAGAATATACTTAAAAGTCAAGAGTTACTTTTTGAGATTGAGTGACTAAATAGAGACTAAGCGATATCAGCTGTGTGAAGCGAGAGTGTGTGTGAAAATGAGACACCGATAAACAATTTCGAGGATAACTTTGTGAGAGAGAAGCTACTGATGTTAATAACAAGAACTTGTTAAAAATACATATAAACTAGTTAGGATTGAGCGTGAACAGAAGTACTAAGAAGCAACTAGTTTCAGTGGGAGTGAACATAGAACTAATAAGCAAATGCTTAATAACTTTGAAAAATAATGAGAAAAATCAAACAATTGTGCCTAGTTATTTTGGTAGATGTTGAATCAAATCATGATATATGAACTATGATTTTGCTTTAAGTAGGAGCCAATTGCAAAAGGCTATAATGCAACATGTCGAAGCAGTGTGAGATGCACGCTTTACTTTGAGCTTGAACTTCAAAGGAAAGCAATACGAATGGGTATAAACATATGATTTATGAACTATGATTTTATAAAGGTAAGATTAGTGGCAAAAGGGTACACTCAAACATATGACATTGACTATCAAGAAACTTTGCACCTGTAGCCAAGATGAATACTATCAGAATACTACTCACTAGCAGCGAAGTACAACTGGCATTTGGAACAATTGGATGTGAAAAATGCATTCCTACATGTGGATATGGAGGAAGAGATATTTATGGAAATACCACAAGGGTTCAAGCAAAACCTGAAGGTGACAAAGTGTGCAGATTAAAAAAGGCCCTATATGGGCTTAAACAATCACCAAGGGCCTGGTTTGGAAGGTTATCTAAGTTTATGCTTCTTAATAGGTATAAACAAAGCCAAGGGGATCATACACTATTCTTTAAACATTCAGACTCAGGGGGAGTCACAATATTGCTAGCGTATGTGGACGATTTTATCTTTGATGGGAAATAATGTAAAGGAGAAAGATAGTCTAAGGAAAAGTCTTACCAAGGAATTTGACATCAAAGAACTTGGTAGACTAAAATACTTTCTTGGAATCGAAGTAGCTAACTCTAGTAGAGGAATCTTCATCTCACAATAAAAGTACATCAAAGATCTTCTGAAAGAAACAGGGAAACTAGCCTGTAAGCCAGTACCAACACCAGTAGAACCTAATCTTAAACTGGGGAAAGCTAGAGAGGATCCAGATGTGGATAAAGGGGCCTACCAGAGACTAGTAGGGAAATTATTCTATCTTTCCCACACTAAACCAGATATAGCATTTGCTATAAGCATGGTCAGTCAGTTTATACAAAATCCATAGCAGGTCCACATGCAAGCGATTGACAAGATATTGCACTACCTTAAAGGAAACCTAGGAAAATGGATTCTCTTTAAGAGAGATCGCAAAATAACCCTAGAAGTATACATGAATGCTGACTATGCAGGATCACTTGTTGATAGAAGATCTACCTCTTGATACTGCATATTTCTTGGAGGTAACCTAGTTACATGGAGAAGCAAGCAATAGAATGTAGTGGCAAGATCTAGTGCAGAAGCAGAATATCGAGCTATGGCTTTGGGAATATGTGAGCTACTATGGATCAAAATAATCCTAGAAGACTTAAAGGTCAAGTGGGATGAGCCCATGAAGCTACATTGTGACAATAAATCAGCAATCAGCATAGCCCACAATCCAGTCCAGCATGACAGGATCAAGCACATAGAAGTGGACATACATTTCATTAAAGAAAAACTAGACAGTGGTCTAGTAAGTATCGACCATGTATCATCAAAGGATCAACTTGTAGATATTCTTACCAAAGGACTGGACAGTTCTGCCTTTCTCAGAATGATTGACAAGCTGGGAATGACAGATCCATATTTCCCAGCTTGAGGGGGAGTGTTGAAATCCAGCTGTTCACTGTGCAAAGGATCTGACAGTCACAGAGAGCAATCCGTGGGAAGCGCTCATGAATCACGTTGAAACACCTTCCATAGATGGGCAGCTGATTTAGGAAGAGTTATTCTTCATTATTGTGTAGTTATTTGTTTCCTTATTAAATATCTTATATAGATCTATATATAGGGGAAAATTTATGCAATAACACTTAAGCTTTTTCCCTCTCGTACATCTCAAATTAACATTTAACAATAATGGAAAAAAAAAAACCTTAGGATGAGAAGAGAGGATGAGGAGAGACTCACGATTGGGTGAAGGAGAAGCTCATTGGCGATCAATTGCTTGCTCAGGCTTTGGATTTGAAGAATCGAGGTGTCAACAATGCATCATCGACTGAATTGAGGCAAGGGTGGGAGTGATGGAGTGGATTGGGAAAAATAGAATCGAGGAAGGGTTGTTTGCTTGATGGTTATGTCTAGTCATCCAATAACTTAATTCATCAGTAATGCTGGCGATATCTAGCTATTTCACTTTAGTGTAGCAGTTGGGTGATTAGGGGTAGGGAGGGAGAGAGAGGTGGAAGTCTATAACATATATTTGGCTTGGGAGAAAGGTGGAATTCATGTAGGCGTTTTCGTTCATGAGCACATGCGAGGGTCTACATAGTGCACCGTTCACGAGCAGTTGAGCACGTGTGAGGGTTTACATAGTGTATAGGCCAGACGTCTCGTAGGATGCTATGTACTTACTGGAGGGACGTTGGGTAGTGGTGTGGCTCTTGGTGAGATGAGTACATGAGGTGTTGCCATGTTGTGGGTTGTTGAGTGGTTGCAAACATAAATCCAACTCTCTAGGGTACCACTAGATACATGATAGAAATTGGGAGGGTGATATAACTATGCTGATGAGAGATAGAAAGGAGTTAAAGAATGAGGGAGGAGAGAGGGGGATTGAATCAGGGCTTTGATTCTATATAAGAGATTTAAATGAGGACTTGCTTATTTTCTTATTGTGTCAACATAATATATAATATGATAGATCATTTGATTTAGGCAAATTACAATAATTCTATAAATCAAATTAGTCCTACTAATGCATATCAAATATTTAAATAGAATATTTATAAATAAGGAAACTAACTATGATTTTATTTATCATCATTGGTCATGACCCAACTATTTGGATTAGGCTTTTACCAATCCTTTTTTGTAATCATATTTTTATTTTATTTAGGGTTGCATGTTGTGTTAATTCAAGTTCTTTTAATATCTATATGAAATTCAGACCACATGTAGGCTATAGTATAATTTGTATCCATCGTTGCATTTTTTTTTTTATTCTAGCCCCATGCCTATCATAGTTCATTTGCTCTTTATTATGCATGTACAAAACATCTCATTAAGATATCGACTGGTTCGGTATATATTAAATTTGTTTATACGTAATCATGCCAATTGGATATGGGCTCTTAAATTGCTATAGAAGATGCTATGAGTTTGATGCTTTTTTTATCTTTATTTTTTTTTGTAGAACCATATTTATTAGCATCCATACTTTCACTAGTTAAATTGGAACCATATTGCCATTTTGCATGTCTTGATTAGTATTTTTTAAGGATAAAACCTATCTCGTATATTTTTCTATTTTTTATGTATATGATCAAACACAGTTTTAATCTTATAAAGGGAGCAAGAGATCCTTCATGCCACCGTCATTAGGTCTTGAACCATACCAATACCCTGAAAATCAGGGAATTCACCACTTGAATCGAGGCCTTTGATACCTCATGTCTTGATTTTGATTATTTTGGCATTAAGTGAGCTTTCCTTATTTTCAAAATTTTCGTTTATAGTGGAACTTGTCAAAGATTTTAGTTGCTATGGATGAGGTGCTTACTGTTTTATGAAGAATCAAAGTAAATAATGGACCAATGGTAATGTCCTATTATAACGTTATGGCTTATTCAAGTTAATAGCAGAGTCCCTTTTTAAAGTGATAATTACCTAAAGTGTGGGCTTCGAATAATGCTCAAGTTGCCACTACTATGATCTGAATTCGCTGATTCAAATCACAGAAATATCCCCCCTATGCAACATTTAACTTATTTTCAGAAATTGTTTATTCATTAAGATTGTTCTAATTATATTCAAAGCTCTTGGTACTACTTTCTTTCTAATTTAACTAGATTATTTCCTGTTATTTTTCCTCTCTGGCAGTGTAGTTCTCTGTGGCATTCAAATTAAATCTGAGGTCGCATTGAAAAAAAAGGATGGCATTTTATGCAGAAGAGGAACATAGTCAGGATTATCTTTTCAAAATTGTGCTCGTTGGTGACTCTGCCGTTGGGAAATCAAACCTGCTTGCTAGATTTGCCCGGGATGAATTCTACTCAAACTCAAAGTCGACCATTGGAGTCGAATTTCAAACTCAGAAGATGATAATCGATGGCAAGGAAATCAAAGCTCAGATATGGGATACGGCTGGGCAGGAGAGATTTAGAGCCGTAACTTCTGCATACTACCGCGGCGCTGTGGGAGCTTTAATTGTTTATGATATCAGCAGACGCCAGACATTTGAAAATGTTGGCCGTTGGCTCAATGAACTAAACAGTAAAGCTTTCTCTTTTAGCTTTCTGATATGAAAAAACCTGTTTGCATTCTTCAGTTCTTAATTTTCCATATGATTTATTCATCCATACTTTTTCGGGAAATTTATATATATACCACTTTATTTTATGCTATTAACATATCTAATACCCAAAATATTAATATTATATGTATACTATATATACAACTTTAATATCAAATATATCACTTATATAATTCATTTCTACCATTCATACCTTCTTATAAACTTTAATATTTCATTCGATGCACCCAAATTTGTTCTATGGGTGGTAGACATGTAATATTAATATTTTGGATATTAGATATGTAAATAGCATAAAATAAAGTGGTATGTATATAAATCTCCATTTTTATCATTCATACCATCTTATAAACTTTAATATTTCATTCGATGCACCCAAATTTGTTCTATGAGCGATAGACATGTAATATTAATGTTTTGAATATTAGATATGTAAATAGCATAAAATAAAGTGGTATGTATGTAAATCTCCCTACTTTTTAATGATGAACAGCTCACTCTGACATGAATGTGGTGACCATTCTGGTCGGAAACAAGTTGGATCTCAAAGATTCGAGGGAGGTGAGCATGGAGGAAGGCAAAGCTTTGGCAGAGGTGGAGGGTCTCTTCTTCATGGAGACCTCGGCACTGGATTCTTCCAATGTTGCGACTGCATTTCAGACGGTTGTGAAGGAGATCTATGACATTCTCAGTAGGAAGGTTTTTCAATCACAGGAGAACAAAAAGCAGGAGAACCTGTTGCTTTGGAATGGAAAGACTGTGGCCATAGAAGGTGAAGCCAGTGATGCGGAAGAACCAGTTCGCAGATTTGGTGGCTGTTGTTCATTCTAGATTGCTTCTTCTCGCCATTGAAAATCAATGTAGATCATAAATCTTTGCAAGCCATGGCTGGACAAGATGAAGTATTTGTATCATATCTGTTGTGTGCTTTATTCTTGATCTTGACAGCTTGATTCTATTGATTATTGACGTTTTGGTGTGCCATTTCTCCTTATTGTGGCTTCTGTCACTTCAGTAATTGTAACTTCTTCTCTGCATTTCTCTGAAATAAAAGTTAACTGGCTCTGATCTCCTATGTGAACTAACTAAGGTTTCGTTTGGGATGACTTTCTTACTGCTTTTTAAAACAGTTTTTTAGTTAAAAAATTAAATTATTTATACTAAAAAGTTATTTTAAGCAGTAAGAAAGTCGTCTCAAAGCCTAAATGGCTTATGCTTTTGTCAGTAGTGGCCATACAGGTGTGCCTGTTTAGCCATTGGAGTTGTTCAATTTATATTTTTATCAATAAAAATTTGGAACTAGTTTCTTTCTATCAAAGACTTTACGAAGGCAGCTTTATGTAATTATGTTTAATATAAGTTACATAAAGTAATTCAAATTATCACTTACCTGATAAAAAACAATTAGTAAAATTTCAGCTGGATATATAGTCTGGCAATGGATTATGCTTGTGTTCTTCGAGGTACCTTCATCTCTTCTAGAAGATGTGAAGAAGCTTCTAGAATCCAAAGAAGCTTCTAGAATATATGTTATTTAAATTTAGCTTATAGATTATTCTTTTCAACAGTTAGATTTGTAGTTCTATCTTTTATTTTATTTTTTATGAAAGTCATTTCATAATAATATTTTTTTTTTATAATAATGTATCTTAATTAAATTATATTAGGTAGTCAATAGTCACGATAAAATTTATCGAATAATCATAACATGAATTATTTAATACATTGTGTTAATTTACTTAATTATCATGAAATTTTAATATTTCTTAAGTATAATATTATAATATAATGTCCAATGTGTATTATGGAATGAGGCCCTTTGAGGCTTTTATGTTGTTAATGTGCAATCAGTGGAATAATGCAACGGTCTTTAAATAAGAAAATATATTACATCTTGAAAAATGGTGTTGAATATTATATGTACCTTAATTAATGCAAATTTAACCAAAATTTAGTTGTGATTTTGGTTAAATTTTGTCAAAAGAGTTTTACTTATATCCTATTATCTTGTTAAATCCTATTTTCATCACATTGCAATTTTAGAGAATTACATCATTGTGGTTGTGATTTTTTTTTTCACTTATTAAAATAAAAAATCTTAAGAATATACATCTAACATTTGGTAGGATTTAGCTAGGTTTAACGTTTATCATGATAGATAGTTGTTAGGATTTAAAGTCTTTCTAGTATTTACTTGAAATGTCATCAAAAATTGCCTTGATCGAGCATGAATCTCGAGGCATATCCAAATTGAAAACTTTCAAAATTAAATTTGGGACAATCTAAACTCCAATTCAAGCAGACTTATAGTCAAATTGAGAGACTCGGCGAGACGAACTCAATGACACAAAAAATTGCTCAATCCGAGCTCAAATGGGTCCAAATCAAAGGACCAAAGAATATTTGGAAGCGTAAAAGCATGCTTATGGTCGAAGACCAAATGAAATCCAAATATAGCATGCTTATGGTTGAATCCAACAGACAAATCTAATGAGCACAAGATCTCTTAATTCTGACATCATTATAGCACTTAAATGCTTGATGAACGTTCTATGATTGAAGAAATTGATATGAGTTGTCCGATGGATCTCTTTGGTTTTTCTTTATATATTATTCATATTTATGGAGCATGCCACTTATAAAAATATATAAATAGCTCATCCTCTCTTTAGGAAATGGCCCTTTGGATGGAGATTGAAGAGATCTCTAAGGCTTCAAAGGATCTTAGAATTCTACCCAAGCACCGCTACAGACGAACTTCCGGAAACCACCGCCCACACTATGACTGACGCAGAACCACTATCGATCACTTGACCACCACCCATCAACAGGAAGCTGCCAGACCTTTGTCAGGCCGCCAACTGCCGCCAGACCTCCGTCCGTTCATCGATTTCCTCTAGACCTTCGCCTTGTTGTTGACTATTGTCAAACCACTACATGCCTGCTGATTACCACCAAACCTCTGCACGGCTGTTGACCGCCACCGGACCTCTACCCAAATACCATTGAGACATTGCTCTGACCAACGCCGCCCTTTGACTACGATCCCTCCGACCACCGTCGCTAAATGACTATGATATTTTTGATCTCCGTCACGTACCGACTAAGGTCCCTTTGACCACAGTCGCTCGCCTACTAAGTCCATATGACCTCCGTAGCCTGTCGACTTTAGTCCCTCTGGCCTCCATCGCTTGCCGACTACGATCCCTTCGACAACCATCGCCCACCGAGTACGATCCCTCTGACCACTGTCGCCTACCAAGTACGGTCCCTCCAACGACTATCGTCTACCAAGTACGATCCCTCCAATCTCCGTCTCTCATCGACCATGATCCCTCCGACCTCTGTCACCCAATGACTACGGTCCCTCGAACCTCTGTCGCTAGATGAGTACAATCCCTCAAACCATCATTGTTCGCCAACTACAAACCATTTGATGTTCATCTTCTGCCGACTACGGTCCCTCCAACTACCTTCGCCCTCCAACCACCATTTCCAGCCAAGTACCATTCCTCCAACATGTATCCCCCATCGACTATGATCCCTCTAACCTTCCTCGACAGTCGACTACGGCTCCTCCGATCCCAATCACCTGCAGTGTTGTCCCTGTGACCACTGTCGTCTGTCGACTACGATCCGTTCGACTTTCATCACATACCAACTATAGTCCCTCTGACCTACGTATCTTGCCGACTACGATCCCTCCGACCATCATAGCTCGACGAGTCTTACAGCCAAACGAATATGCCAAAACTCTCTTTGAGAAAAACTCTTATATCACTAATTCTTCCAACTCCAACCATATAATGTGTTCTATATGATGTATATTTGCTATATCGAGCCAAGGCCTTCACCCCAAGGAAGGGCCTTGTTTGTAATCAATAAGAAATACTAGTACAATTATTTTAATAGGGTAGGCCCCATGGTTTTTCCACATAAAAAAGTTGTCTCTCTTGACTCTTACACCTTTCTCTCTCTTATTTGTCTATGTATTAGATCTTCGCGCAAAGCTTGGATGTTAAACTCAGTATCTCTCTAATGTCGTAAATGTTTTAGGACGCAACATTACTAAATGTGGATCTACAAGCATTACTATATCCTACTTGAATGAAATCCAATTTGTTGTTTAGTTAGGATTTAAGAAAGATTTGTCTTAAATCCTACTAAATATAATTTTTTTGGAACTTTAATTTTCATTATTTTGATAAATTCTATTTGCTGCAATTCCGGAGCTCAACCTTGTGTTTTGATATTTACAAATATTATTGAATGTTTATTTTCTTATTCATGTATTATATATTACATATTTTCATGTGCGTTAGTAACCTTTTAAGATACAACATACTATAAGCATCATTAAAGAAATAAGGATCAAAGATGGTGTAGCGTCGGTGTATAAGTTAGTATGTGTACATTTTACAGAATTTGTATTTTTTTTTTTTTTTGAGTTATTTTTTATATTAGGTGTATATTAGTTTAACAACGGTGCACACACACATAAGGCGAGTAAATTTGAATATTTGAATTTTGTTTTCTAAGCGTATTGTATGATTAAATTATATTGAACAATCAATTCAAACAAAAACTAATTCAAAATTTTAATTAAAATTAATTTATAGATAATCGTATTGTACGCTACCATATCGTGTATGATGATCGGCTATTTTAAGAAACCTCGCTGTTGAATCCTAATTACTTAAATTATAGAAATTTGAAATTATCGTATTATACGATATTATTCGTACTATATGATAATTAATTTAAATTTTCTAATTTAACCCCAATGATAAATGATTCAAATCATATCTAATCTTTATTGATGATTATACTGTATGGTATCAATCATACTGTACTCTTGGACCACATGAATAGCTGACATCTGTCATACTTAAAATATTCCTATCTATACTTATCTTTGTATGACGTGGAACTGATTTATCGATGTTGTACAAGGACCTAGGTTCTCTTGGTTATATATATATATATATATATATATATATATATATATATATATATATATATGGGTTGTATGTATGTATGATGGATAATAAGATAGATTGTTCATGTGCATCTCTTCTTCATGCTTTCCTCTTTCTATTCTTGTTCTTGCTTTCTTCATGTACAATAATGGATGATACTGGACAATCAACAGAGAACTCTTATGCACAATCTATTATTCGATTCAACTAATAGTATTGTACGATAAGATAGCTTAAAATTAAAAATTAGAATTTTTTTAGAGCCCACTTTACAAACTCTTGATATAATGTGAGGGTAACAATTTTGAGAGTTTTAGAGATGCCTTTCTTATGTGAGAGAGCTTGGAGAGAGAGTCTACAGCACAAAGGAGAGAGAGGAGGTGAGGTTAAGAGATGGAGAGTGCATTGAGAGAGTCAAAGGGTGTAAGAGTGGTCGCACGGTTGCTTCGACTAGCCTGCATCTAGGATATTTTGGTTGTCTTTTTGTGGAGCTCTAGGAAGGAGAGTCTTTGTAGCAAAAGACTTTTGCTAGACGAGGAGGATAGGGATCAACATCTCTGTCAAGCTAGAAAGCGAAATGAGAGATTGACAACTCCACCAAAGCATGGAGCTAAATGAGGGACGACATCTCCACTGGGCTAGGAGACTGGGTCGAGGGACTGAATGGAGGAACATCATCTTTGCTAGGCCAATCAGGCGAAAGGAGGTACTATATCTCCGACGGGCTGAGGAAGTGAGATAAGGGAGATTCTTTGTGGTATGAAGAGTTTGTAAATGTCATTATTTATCTGGTCAAAGGAGATGGACTTCTTCACCTAGCTGTGCGGTGAAGGAGAGATATATTTAGTGCAATAGCCAAAGATGAGTACCTTTAAGGTGTTGACCTTGAATTTGGCAACCAAAAAAAAAAAAGACCATTTCGTCGATCCCTTCTTGAAAGCAAAAATTGAGCCGAATTTGAATTTATCGAAATCAATTTGATCTCATAAAATTAATTTGACGACATCGAGCCCGATTCATCTCCGAGATCAATTTAACCTCAACGTCGTCACTGATTATTAAATTAAGTAGATTCATGCCCATATTAATATAATTAATAATAAAATAAATTTAATTTGGTCTCAACGAGTCCATTCAATTCAGCTCGAGATCAAAATTATCAAAAATTAATTTGTTTATTAATTAAATCTATTTAAATGAGCGAAATAATCAACTTCAGCTTGGATCGACACAATTTAATGCGAATCAACTTTTCTTCCTCGATTGAGCAAATGGGGGCAGCGAGTCATCTTCTTCTCCGTTCTCTTCTTGTTTAGCTTTTTCCTCTTTCTTCTATGCTTATTTTCCTCCCATTAATTCCCTTCTTTCGTTGAGACGTTGCCATTTTGTCTTCTGCGTTCAAGCTGTTGAGAGGGAGATATTATTAGGTGCGGGGTGCGGGGTGCGGAGTGCCGACGGCTAGCTTTTTCCTCTTTCTTCTATGCTTATTTTCCTCCCATTAATTCCCTTCTTTCGTTGAGACCTTGCCATTTTGTCTTCTGCGTTCAAGCTGTTGAGAGGGAGATATTATTAGGTGCGGGGTGCGGAGTGCCGACGGCTAGCTTTTTCATCTTTCTTCTATGCTTATTTTCCTCCCATTAATTCCCTTCTTTCGTTGAGACATTGCCATTTTGTCTTCTGCGTTCATGCTGTTGAGAGGGAGATATTACTAGGTGCGGGGTGCGGAGTGCCGACGGCTAGCTTTTTCCTCTTTCTTCTATGCTTATTTTCCTCCCATTAATTCCCTTCTTTCGTTGAGACCTTGCCATTTTGTCTTATGCGTTCAAGCTGTTGAGAGGGAGATATTATTAGGTGCGGGGTGCGGAGTGCCGACGGCTAGCTTTTTCCTCTTTCTTCTATGCTTATTTTCCTCCCATTAATTCCCTTCTTTCGTTGAGACATTGCCATTTTGTCTTCTGCGTTCAAGCTGTTGAGAGGGAGATATTATTAGGTGCGGGGTGCGGAGTGCCGACGGCTAGCTTTTTCCTCTTTCTTCTATGCTTATTTTCCTCCCATTAATTCCCTTCTTTCGTTGAGACCTTGCCATTTTGTCTTCTGCGTTCAAGCTGTTGAGAGGGAGATATTATTAGGTGCGGGGTGCGGAGTGCCGACGGCTAGCTTTTTCCTCTTTCTTCTATGCTTATTTTCCTCCCATTAATTCCCTTCTTTCGTTGAGACATTGCCATTTTGTCTTCTGCGTTCAAGCTGTTGAGAGGGAGATATTATTAGGTGCGGGGTGCGGAGTGCCGACGGCTAGCTTTTTCCTCTTTCTTCTATGCTTATTTTCCTCCCATTAATTCCCTTCTTTCGTTGAGACCTTGCCATTTTGTCTTCTGCGTTCAAGCTGTTGAGAGGGAGATATTATTAGGTGCGGGGTGCGGAGTGCCGACGGCTAGCTTTTTCCTCTTTCTTCTATGCTTATTTTCCTCCCATTAATTCCCTTCTTTCGTTGAGACCTTGCCATTTTGTCTTCTGCGTTCAAGCTGTTGAGAGGGAGATATTATTAGGTGCGGGGTGCGGAGTGCCGACGGCTAGCTTTTTCATCTTTCTTCTATGCTTATTTTCCTCCCATTAATTCCCTTCTTTCGTTGAGACATTGCCATTTTGTCTTCTGCGTTCAAGCTGTTGAGAGGGAGATATTATTAGGTGCGGGGTGCGGAGTGCCGACGGCTAGCTTTTTCCTCTTTCTTCTATGCTTATTTTCCTCCCATTAATTCCCTTCTTTCGTTGAGACCTTGCCATTTTGTCTTCTGCGTTCAAGCTGTTGAGAGGGAGATATTATTAGGTGCGGGGTGCGGAGTGCCGACGGCTAGCTTTTTCCTCTTTCTTCTATGCTTATTTTCCTCCCATTAATTCCCTTCTTTCGTTGAGACATTGCCATTTTGTCTTCTGCGTTCAAGCTGTTGAGAGGGAGATATTATTAGGTGCGGGGTGCGGAGTGCCGACGGCTAGCTTTTTCCTCTTTCTTCTATGCTTATTTTCCTCCCATTAATTCCCTTCTTTCGTTGAGACCTTGCCATTTTGTCTTCTGCGTTCAAGCTGTTGAGAGGGAGATATTATTAGGTGCGGGGTGCGGAGTGCCGACGGCTAGCTTTTTCCTCTTTCTTCTATGCTTATTTTCCTCCCATTAATTCCCTTCTTTCGTTGAGACCTTGCCATTTTGTCTTATGCGTTCAAGCTGTTGAGAGGGAGATATTATTAGGTGCGGAGTGCAGACGGTTAGAGAATAATTAATCACAAATGTGTGATAAGAAGCCTAAGTAAAACTTCACTTTTGATTGTGTGGCTCTCATTTTTTTTAAATAATTATAATTTTTCTTTCCACACATGGGCCCCATCATAATGTGAACGTTTTAGTATAGTCCAAAAGTCAGCCTGTTTAATAAATAATAGTTCAGCTGTCTTTAATGTTATCTGCTCGCATAAAATAATATTCAGTACTTTGTACTAGGTCGGCTATATTGAATTTATATTTTTCATACAGATCATCGTCACACAAAAAAATAAAATTACAGTAGAGAAAAAAAAAAGAGATAAATTATTATTTTAATTTATCTTTTAATAAATACTAAAAGATAAATATATGAAAATATCAACCCAAGTGTTTGATCGAAATTTAATTTAATTCTCACGATTGAAAATGAAATGATTTATTAGATTTTCTAAATTTTCTTGAAGATATATTCTCACGAGTCATTTTAAAAATATTGTATAAATTTTTTTCTATATTTAATTTGATAAAATAATATATTTATGTATGATACAAATTTAAAAAAATTATCTTGATCGGGCATGAAACTCGAGGCAAAATCAAGTTTGAAACTTCTAAAATTAAAATTGGGGTCATTCTAACTCCGATTTCAGCAAACTTATACTCAAATTGAACGTCTTGGAAATATGAATCCAACGACACCAAATTCGCTTCAATACGAGCCAAATGGGTCTAAATCGAGGACCCGAAGCGTTGTTGGAAGGTTCAAATCACAATTTGGATTACTAAACAGTTTCCAAACATAATATGCTTAAAGTCGAATCAAGCGGCTCGACAAGACAAATCCAACAAGAAAAAGATATCGGAATTCCGACATCATTAAGACCTTCAAATGTCTAGAAAACAATCCACGATCAAGGGATTCAACATCGGCCATCCATCCAAACCACTCCCCATTTGTCATTGATTCTCCTCATATTTATGGGTCATGTCACTCTAGAAAATTTATAAATAGACCCCTCAATCTTCTTAAAAAGGGACCCTAAGCCTAAGGAGAAAAGAGAAATATCATAGATCGCTCTTGCCTCCTTGACCACCGTCGGAGCTTCGTCGGACCATCACCTGAGGCCCCGAGTTATGTTGGACCACCACTTGAGGCTATGAGCTTCGTCGGATCACCACTTGAGGCCCTGAGCTCCGCCATACCACCACTTGAGGCCCTGAGCTCCACCGGACCACCACTTGATGACCTGAGTTCTGCCGGACCATCACTCGAGGCTCTGAGCTCCGACAGACCACCACTTGAGGCCCTGAGCTCGACCGGATCATCACTTTAGGCCTGAAGTTCTATCGGACCACCACTTGAGGCCTAGACTTCTGCTGGACCACCACCTGAGGCCCGGAGTTTCACCAGACCACCACCTGACGCTCAGAGTTCTATTGGACCACCACTTGAGTCCCTGAGTTCCGACAGATCACCACTTGAGGCCCGGACTTCTATCGGGCCACCACCTGAGGCCCATAGTTCCACCAGACCACCACCTGACTCTAAGAGTTCTACCGGACCATCACTTGACGTCTAAAATTTTGTCGGACCATCACTTAAGGCTCGAATTTCTACCAGACAACCACATGAGGCCCGAACTTTTACCGGACCACCACCTGAGACCTAGAGTTCCGCCGGACCACCACCTGACTATCAGAGTTCTGCCAAACCACCACCTGAAATCCAAACTTCTGCCTGACCACCACTTAAGTCTCAAAGTTTTACCAAATCACCACCTAAGGCTTGTACCTCTACCGAACCACCACCTAAGGCCCAAAGTTTTGCCAGACCACCACCTGACGCCCATAGTTCTACCAGATCATCACTTGACTTCCAAAGTTCTATCGGACCATCACTTGACACCTAGAGTTCCGCCGGATCACCATCTAATGCCGGACCACCGCTCGACGCTGAAGGTCTGCCAAACCAACGCTAGGCTACAATTGATGCCTGAATTTTCAAGTAGCATTAGAATTATGCCAGTCCACTAAGTTATGTTTTGAATTTTTTCTCTTTTGTTTATGTTTCATTTATGTGATGTTTTGTTTATTTTGATGTTGTGTACTATTGTGTACCACAGTGTACTACTATGAACTATTGTGCATCACTGTGTTGTTGTGCATTATCATTGAGTACTTTTATGTACTATTGTTATGTACTGCTATATATTGTTACGTACTATTGTTGTGTTCGCATAAATGTTGTGTATAATGATTTATTTTCACATGAATTTAATATATGATTCCTAGAACAATTGTTGGAAGATATTTTACAAAATAAGGTGGTACAAAGCATGCATGTGCAGATAATTGCTCGCTCTACTCATCATCCACTATGTTATGTATTGATTTAGTTTTAGGTTATCTTGTTCATGCATGCTACCACACCCATGTACATCTCTATATATAGAGGCCTTATATGATGTATTGGTTAGGGAAAATTAATGAAGCTTTAGGTATTTTCCTCCCCAATTGATGTCTATCTCTCTCCCTCCCTGTCCCTATCTATCTCTTGCAAGAAAGATCTCAAGATCTTCCTCGGTTTCAACAAATTGGTATTAGAGCCCTATTGGCGATCTTGAAGGAGGAATGTGTTCTTGAGGTGGAGCATTCGTGCCCTGGTTGCAGAACGAAACGGAGCCAGGCTAGTACACTGGTTCGATCGTGCACGGAGTAGAGGTTCCTCTATTAGCAAGGCAAAGCAAACCGTAGGTGCTAGCCGGCGTCAGGCCCGTTCACGTGGAATCAAGGAAATCGGATGTTGGACGCAGGAATCGAACTCGGGCGGTGTTCGGGTGTGCTGCAATCGGAGCCGGCTGGGCTGGTTTGGCCGCGAGATGAAAGCGGGAAGGAGCCCGATCGGGGTAGTGCGGAAGGCAGAGCCACGCATGGGGAAGGCATCAGCGAGTCTTGGTCGGTGCGGGCTTCAGGTGGGTTGGCTGAAACTTGATACGGGTCACGAGATGGATGGAGGTCTTCTGGCTTTGTGCTTCTTGATTCAAGAGAAGGTGTTGCAACTTCTGTTCGCAGTAGAAGGTGGCGGGCCTTGGGCATGGTCTACTACGAGAGGTGTCGTGCGATTGCTAAGGTGTTGCTGAGAGAAATCTATGTGGAGAATCTTGATCTTGATTCAATAAAGGTGGAGAATTATAGGGGCATATTGAAGCATCAAGAACCTCGTGGAGGCAAGATGGTTGTGAACTTGAGATTGTGATGAGAGGAGCGCAGGTGAATGCGCATGGCTTGGTGCACGGGTAGATCGTGGAAAGTCGTAGGTAGGAGCGCGCACGGGTGTCCAGGGCGATCAATTGGATTGCAACAAGTTCATTTTCTTGCGACGAGGGGTTCTTTGTTTTTGTAAAACTAAATCAAGATGGAGATTGCTATGTATTGATTTAGTTTTAGGTTATCTTGTTCATACATGCTACCACACCCATGTAAATCTCTATATATAGAGGTCTTGTATGATGTATTGGTTGGGAAAAATTAATGAAGCTTTAGATATTTTCCTCCCTAATTGCTGTCTATCTCTCTCCCTCTCTCTCCCTCTCCCTCTCTTGCAAGAAAGATCTCAAGATCTTCCTCTTTGATTTCAACACACTGATTAAAAATTTAAATTGTGTAATTAAAAAATATGTTTATTTAATTAGTATTTAGGTTGATTTTACTTTGTAATAATTATACAATAATAATTGATACGTCGTCATAAAATTATCTTGATCGGGCACGAATCTCAAAGCAAAAATCTAGCCGGAAACTTCAAAAATTAATTCTGGGATCATCTGAACTCCGATTTCAGCAAACTTATAGTCGAACTGATCGTATCAGAAATACAAACCCAACGACACCAAATTTAACTCAATCTGAGCCCAAATGGGTCCGAATCGAAGACTCAAAGCGCTATTGGAAGGTTCGAATCACAATTTGAGTTACCAAACGGTCTCCGATTTTAATGAGCTTATACTCGAATCGAGCGGCTCGACGAGACAAATCCAATGAGCCTGACATCACTAATGCCATCAAATGTCCAACGAATGGTGCACGATCGAAGGATTCAACATCAACCGTCCATTCGACTACTCCCTATTTGCCCCTGATCTCACACCTATTTACAAGCCATGCCACTCCAGAAAAACTATAAATAGAGCCCTCATTCTTCATAAGAGGGGACTCAAGGAAGAAGAAGAAGAAGAAGGGAAGAAGAAGAGAAGGGGAAGGAGAATCAGCTCCTCCTCGACCACCGCCAGAGTTCTTCCCACCGCCCGAACAAGCTGGGATTTTGCCGGATATTCGGGAGAACGTCAGAATTCTGCCCAACTTCCACGGTATGCTAAAATTATTCTCAATTAACGACAGAGTTCCTTCTTCACTCCGAAACTCCGCCCAAGTGATGTCGAAGTTCTCCTCGGCCACCAACAAACGTCAAACTTCTACCCGACGTCAGACATCACTCTTCGCCAAATTTCTACCCGACGCCGGACTTCTACCGGTTATCGGACTTTCGCTGGATGTATATCCGAAGATGGATTTCTTTCCATTGTTGGACTTCTACCTGACGCTGTCCTTCTGACCTTCATTGTCAGACACAGTCCTTCCAGCCTCCGTCGCAAGGCAACAGTCCTTCTGACTGATGTCGCCCACCAACTACATTCTTTCCGACCTCCGTCACCCACCGACTACGGTCCTCCTGACTTATGTCGCCCGTCGACTACAGTCTTTCCGACCTCCGTCGCCCGCCTACTATAGTCCTCCTGACTTATGTCGCCCGCCGACTACAATCTTTCCGACCTCCGTCGCCTGCCGACTACGGTCTTCCTGACTCACGTCACCCGTCGACTATAGTCTTTCCAACCTATGTCGCCCACCGAGTATAGTCCTCCTTACTTGCGTCGCCCGCCGACTACAGTCTTTCCGACCTCCGTCGCCAGCCAACTACGATCCTCCTGACTTACGTCGCCCACCTACTACAAGTCTTCCGACCTCCGTCGCCCACCGACTACGGTCCTTCCGACCAAACGAACATGTTAACAAAGACTCTTTATTTTAACATCATGTAATGTACTCCACAAGATGTACATCAAGCTAAGTCCTTCACCCAAGGAAGGACCTCATTTGTAATCAACTACAATACTAGTGGATTCATTCAAACTGGGCTAGGCCCCGTGGTTTTTTTTTCTCCCTTTTCAGGGATTTTCCATGTAAAAATATTGGTGTCTCATGTGAATACTACACACTCTCTCTTATTTGATTGTGTGCCGGATTTTCGTACAACGCTAAGACGTTAAATATGATATTTCTCTACCGCCGCGAATACTCCTGGACGCAACAATAATATTGAATAATATCAAAAATCTCTAATCATTAAGGAAATAAGACCAAATAAATGTCACACTCACTAAGTTGAAAAATCCTGATATATATATATATATATATATATATATATATATATATATATATATATATATATATATATATATATATATATATATGACCCTTATTAGCTCGTTGATAAATCCAGCAACGAATCGAATGCAGATAGAAGCCAAGAACTTGAAGGAACTTGAAAAGTCGTATTGATCTGTTACAACCAAATCCTCGATGGCTCTCAAAACAATTATTACATCCTCCGACCGGACGTTCCTCTACGTCCGGTCGGAGGCCAAATCGCGCAAAAAAATGTAAAATACGTAGCAAATACCGAGCAATATCAAACAATGACGATAAAAATATAATCACATGAAGACCCAATACTGAGTTATACCGAGCTATACCAAGTAATACAAAAGTTGTACCGAGTTTTTCCTAGAAAAAACTCGGTATAGCTCGGTATAGCTCGTTATAACTCGGTATTGGTCTTCACAGAGCGGTATTTCTCGTTATTATCAAATAATACCTAATAATACCGAACAAATACAAAGTTTTTAGTGATATTTTACCTCCGACCGG
Source organism: Dendrobium huoshanense (assembly GCA_016618105.1). Lineage (NCBI taxonomy): Eukaryota > Viridiplantae > Streptophyta > Magnoliopsida > Asparagales > Orchidaceae > Dendrobium > Dendrobium huoshanense. Next base: position 18,069,878 of record CM028352.1, read on the forward strand.
ACGTTCATCTACGTCCTTACACCGAACTTTTATTTGGTCCGGTGAACGTATGTTCCTCTACGTTCGGCCACCAATGTATTAGCGCCACGTAGCAGGAAGAAAAGACGCCGACCCGACCCGCTGTTTTTTGGGTTCTCGCACATGCGTTTTTTTAACTCTCTCTCCCAAAGGATTTGGCCGAAGAACCGCGTATAAGAGAGATACAGCGAGCTCCCGTTTTTGCTTGCGATCAAAATGGAGTAACTTTCCATCCTAAAGAAGGGAATGACGTCGGAGAGTATGGGGAAGAAGCTCTCTCTCTCTCTCTTTGTGCTGAAGCCAGTCAAACTCCGAAAAACCAACGAAATTAACCTGCAACAATCCGAAACAATAAGAGTAAACAAATCACAGCAGCAAGAAATATGGTCTCTTTCACTCTCTCTCTCTCTCTCTCTCTTTCTCTCTATATATAATTGTAAGCAAACATCGTCATATATAGAGCTCTGTATCATTTCCATGGCTTCTCACAGTATTCCAAGGAGCAGCACATCTGCATGGATTGGCGTGGGAAGCCATCCATCTACCCTGCAAACAAATAGCTGCATTCCTGTGATCGCCTTCATTCTCTTTCTCATTTTCATCGCCATTGTCCTGAGCAAATACTGAGTTTTTTCTAGCAATACCGAGTTGTACTGAGTTTTTTCTAGCAAATACCGAGCAAATCCTGAGCAATACCGAGTTGTACTGAGTTTTTTCTAGCAATACCGAGCAAATTCCTAGCAATACCGAGCAAATCTTGAGCAAATACTGAGTTTTTTCTAGCAATACCGAGTTGTACTGAGTTTTTTCTAGCAATACCGAGTTGTACTGAGTTTTTTCTAGCAATACCGAGCAAATCCTGAGCAAATACTGAGTTTTTTCTAGCAATACCGAGTTGTACTGAGTTTTTTCTAGCAATACCGAGCAAATCATGAGCAAATACTGAGTTTTTTCTAGCAATACCGAGTTGTACTGAGTTTTTTCTAGCAATATCGATCAAATACCTAGCAATACCGAGCAAATCTCTAGCAATACCGAGCAAATCTTGAGAAATACCAAGTTTTACAACTCGGTACAACTCGGTATTTGCATGGTATTGGTCTTCACAGAGCGGTATTTCTCATTTTTTCAAAGCAATACCTAGCAAATACCGAGATACCGAGAAAATCGTGAACATAGCATTTCCGGGTTCCGCTCCGGGTCAAGTCGTCGGGCCACGCGGTTTAGAGTAAGAGCACGTGACGACATGTTATTGGCGGCCGAACGTAGCTCTACGTCAGGTCAAAGGACGTAATAATTGTTCCCTTACACCGGATCTAATAAAAGTTCCAATTCAGGACATTAATAAGCACGGGCTTTACTTAGTACCGATACGCGGCTTCTGAAATTTTCAACAGGCGTGAAAATGCGTGCTTATTAATGTCCTGAAATTTTTTTTGGGACATTTAGGCCATTTAAGGCAAACTCACACACACACAACGCATACACAAAGACTCGAACCCTGGATCTCTTAGTTGAATTCTAAGCTCTCAACCAATAGGCCAAAGAGAGTTGTGTGAAATTTTCAATCACGGACATTAATAAGCACGGGCTTCTGAAATTTTCAACATATATAACATCCCTTAAATAACACGGGCTTTACTTAGTATCATAAAAATCATATTAAAATTTCAGATTTATAGAAATTCAATTCATAAATAGATTATTGTTCATTATTTCATAAATAATTATTTAATTGCGATTTTTTTAATGAAGAAGACTTGTTTTCAGCAAAATAAATAATTCTTTTCGTTTGTATTTTCTTTCAAGCCTTGTTTAATTTGTACTATAAAAGTCGTGCTAATGAATGACAATAATCACATAATACCATCATAGAGTCGAGATTACGGAGGCCATAATCATGGAGGTTCTCTACACTTCCCTCTTCCTGGTCTCACTAATCATCCTCTTCCTCACGCTCAAGATATCCCATGCGAAGCAGCGTGGCAGAGAACCCCCAGGACCATGGAATCTCCCCATCCTCGGCAGTCTCCACCGCGTCGTCGGCCGGCAACCTCCTCACCACTCCTTCCGCAACCTCTCCGCCGTCTACGGCCCCATCATGCGCCTCAAGCTCGGGGATATCCACGCCGTCATCATCTCCTCCGCCGAAGCCGCCAGAGAAATCTTGAAGACCCACGAAATCTACTTCGCCTCACGCCCCGTCAACGACTCCGTTAACGCCATCTTCTACAACGCCAACAACATCTTATTCGGCCGCCACGGCGAATTCTGGCGAGAGATGCGGCGGCTATGCACCATGGAGTTGCTCAGCACGAAGCGCGTTCGGTCGTTCAGGGCTGTGAGGGAGGAGGAGGTATCTCATCTCGTCGAATTCTTAGCGGCTTCTTCCGGTGATCTTGTCAATATTAGCAGTAAGATGGCAGAGACTGGAAATAACATCATGGCTCGGGCGGCGATTGGGGGTAGATGCGATGACCAGAAGATGTTCTTATCGGCGCTGGGCGATGCGGTAGAATTTCTGTCGGGATTCACCATTGTGGATTTGTTCCCCTCCATGCCGTTCATAGGTTTGCATTTCAATCAGAAACTTATATTTTGTTTTGCAGGAAAAAAAATTATATTAGAATATTTAGGAGATAGGCTTTATATTTATGAGGTAGTCTCAATAATTTGTCTTTAAATTTATTTTAAAATTATATATATATATATATATATATATATATATATATATATATATATATATAAATTAAAATTTTAAAGTTTCTTTTGATATATTTTGAGTCAATATAATATAACATAATATTTTTTTATATTTTATAGCATATAAGCAGGGGCGAAGAACATAGAAAATAAAAGAATTCTTTATTATATAATTCTTTAGGTAATTTATTTATCTCCATATACTTTCTAGTCTTTATTATAAAGATTTTTAGGCAATTGCCCCGCTCCCCCCCTCAGCCCCCCCCCCCCCCCCCCCCCCCCCCCCCAAGTTTTAAAATACTATGATCTTTAGGCAATACGAACAACAAAAAAATTGTTCTGGCCGCGTTACCCCAGGAAACCCCATCTAGGGGGCGCTTCATCCTTGGACTCCCAACATATCTGTAAAGCGTACTGTTGAAACAAAATGAGGAAGATCTAGAGAGGGAGAGAGGAGGGGGGAGAAGAGAAGAACCGTGAGCCAATTCCCAGAATTTCTTTATTTCTCTTGGCTGCCTATTACAAGCCTAAACACACTTATTTAAAGACTTCTAAAGGCTATACAAATAGCCCCACAAATGGCTACACTTGCCATACAAAAAATCTAAACTAAAGCAATCCTAAATCTAGGAAGAAATACACAACACGTACAATGATCAAGGATATGAACAAGTAGGGGTCAAGAGGCAACGCCCTTGGAACAAATTCTGATTGTAAATATATTTATGAAAAATAAAATCTACACTTTTATTTATAAGTTTATCTCCCCTGAAAATTAAGGCTAATTTCGCCCCTGTATTTAAATATGATATTAGTTTTTGGGTGGATAAATAATTATATTTAAAAATTTATCAGCATAATTATATGTTCATATACTTGCAAATATATTATAAAATTTACATGCGTATCACATATTTTTTAATTAATTAATTATTCAACATTTAAAATTTAATCTTTATTCATCTAAAACTTTAATATACTTTAACATTGAAAAAAAAATTATTATAATTTAAAAAATTGAGTGTTATATAATTAAATATTAAAATTTAAATATTAGATACATAAATTTATAAAATTATGTGATATGCAGTGCTTTAAAAACCGGACCGGACCGGCCGGTTCGACCGGTTCAACCGTGAACCGGTCACAAGGCCGGTCCGGTTCAGCCCTAAAACCGCTTCTGCAAAGAACCGGACTGAACCGGTCAGAACCGGCCGGTTCAACCGCGAACCGGTCCGATTATTTTTGAACCGGCCGGTTCAAATCTCACAAATTTTAAGTATTTTTTTAAATAAATAAATTAATATATATTAAAAAACATTTAATTAAAGTTAAATACACTTTATATAATAAGCACTTTTGTACTCAAAGCATCATGACACATCTTCAAATGACCTCCCCATGTGCTCCCTTAGTGCAAGGAATCTAAATATGCTATATAAACAATAGCAAGAAAGTGTTTCTAGGGATGTGGGACTAAAGAAAAGAGATGAGGAGTGTATTAGTTCATAGCATATATAATAGATATAAAACCTATTTTTAAACAGATTTTTTAATTAATTATTTTTTATGTGAGTGATAATTATTTATTAGTTAATAATAAAAATTTATTTATTTATACATAATAAAAAATAATTTATCATTAATAATTTTATTTATTTATTAATGATTTTAGATATAAATTTGTAAAATAACTTTTGTATACAATATATCATAAACATGTAAAATATATTTAATCATATAATATAAAATAAGAATAGTTTATATTAAATTTATAAACTTAGGTTAGAATTAAATTTATATTAAATATGTAACATAAATTAATAATAATATATATTAAATTATATGGTTATATATAAATTAAATTTAAAATTTGAAAAATATTCAAATTTAAAATTATCATATTTTTATGAGTGTAAATTCTTATAATTATGAGATTTAATTTTCTTTTTGCTTTTATGTAAGATTTTAAAATAATTATTTTACTTAATTATATAAGTTTTTATGTTTCATAATTTTTTTTAATTTAATTTTTTATCTCATACTTTGAATAATAACATTATTTTTATGTTAATTATATTAAATTTAAATAATACTTATTATTTATTACGTCATCCGGTTCGACCCCGGTTAGACCGGTTGAACCGGTCGAACCGTGAACCCCTCCTTGTTCCGGTTCGTTGTCTGATCCGATTTTCAAAACCTTGGTGATATGTATGCGAATCTTTAAAATATTAGTATGTTATAATTTGTTGGTGGATAAAAGATTATTCTACTTAATTTATTTGACCGGATTTCGACACAATAGGTCGGATAACCGGATTTCGACGCAGGCTTGAGCAATGCCAGAGGAGTTTGGATCTAATGGCTGAAAAGATTGTTGAAGAACACAGGGAGAAAAGGGCCAAACGCTACTCTGAAAATGACGATCAGGAAGAGGATCTCACTGACGTTCTTCTGAGGGTTCAACGGGAAGACAGCCTTCAATTCACGCTCTCCGACGACAACATCAAGGCTGTAATCAACGTAAGTGAGCTCCCCATGAGGATTGTCAATTTTTAACCCGACACAAAAAATTCGTGTTCGGGTCGACCTATTTGTGAAACGGGTCTTGTTCGGGTTGAACAAATTGACCCGTTTCAAAAAAAAAAGGGTCGGATTCGGGTTGACCGAAAATGACCCGAAAATCCTCTGTCTGCATCTGTTGCCCGCCCTACACGAAGCATCGAGTGCACGTCCGAAGCGTCGAGTCGTGTTCGTGCGCGGTGCGTCCCAAACCCGAAGCGTCGAGTCACGTCGATGGCTCGCTGCGTTGCGTGCTGCCGCTGATGCTGCACCGCTGGGAGTATTTAAAAAATCCGGGTCGGGTCGTGTCAACCCGGCAACACACGCTGGTCGGGTCCGGGTTGAAAAAGCTGACCCGTTTATAAAAACGGGTCAGGTTTGGGTTGGCCTGTTTAGAACCGGGTTAATTCGAGTTCGATCCGAATCCGATCCGCTGACCCTAATTGACACCCCTACCCATGACTAAGAGGATCTGATCACTGACGTTCTTCTAAGCAGCTTCCACTTCTTTTCATAAACTAATTACCAGGACATGCTAATGGCTGGGAGCGAGACAACTTCGACAACACTGGAATGGGCGATGTCGGAGATGGTTCGAAACCCGACTGTAATGAAAAAGGTACAAAGGGAGGTCAGGGAAGTCATCGGCGGCGGCGGCAGACTGGCCGGAAAGGTTGTAGATGAGGAGTTGATAAGTGGCAAGCTAACATACTTGCAACAAGTGATCAAGGAGACGCTCCGATTGCACCCACCAGGGCCGCTACTATTGCCTCGAGAAAACCAGGAGAGTAGAGAGATTATGGGTTATGTCCTACCAGCCAAGACTAACGTGATGGTTAATATGTGGGCGATAGGAAGGGAAGAAAAATACTGGGGCGATCCAGAGAATTTTCGGCCGGAGAGGTTCAAAGAGAGGATTGTAGATTTTAAGGGTGGCCACTTTGAATACTTGCCATTTGGGGCAGGAAGGCGAATATGTCCAGGGATGCAGTTTGCCTTGTTCATTTTGGAGATTGTTCTGGCGCATTTGCTCTACTATTTTGACTGGAAGTTTTTGGGAAACAAAGGGGAGAAGCTGGACATGCGAGAAGCTTTTGGTCTCACAACGAGGAGGAAGTCTCCTCTTTGCTTGGTTCCCACCCTTCGATTTCCTATCTTCTCAGACTGATTTGGCCATCTCGATGCATTTTGTGTTAGGATGAGCATTTGTAAAAGTATCACTGCAATTTAAGAACTCATCCACCGATGTTTAGTTTGGTTGGTAGACGAGTACGGTTGGGAACATCTCAACCCATGTTACGTGGGATCCAATTAATCAAGTGCGGGTCAGGAGATTTCTGGGGTGGGTGCCTCTTTTAGATCAACCGAGCATTAGTTACACCGCCAAATGCCCGGCCCATTCATGAGTGACAGTGGGTGGATATCCCATTCAAAAAAAAAAAAAAAAAAACTTTAAAGCTCATCTTAATTACCATATTATATGTCGTAATATATTTGCATAATTTGTTTTCTTTCTGGTTATTGTTGGCCAAAAGACTTGATGAAGTGGCACGAGATAAAATTACTCTAAGTAAAAGAAGAAATGAGACAATTTGCTTCTTTTTAATTGTGATGAAGGTTATCTAACTAAAAGAGAGATGGAGAGAAATTAAGAAAACTTAATAATATAATATGAGAAAAACATTAGTAGCTCATTTGGCTCGGTGCAAAGCAAAAACTCCATAATTCTCAATTAACTAACAACTAAACTTTAAAGAAAAAAAATTTAAAGGTGTATCTATTCACTTAGTTTAAACTTTAAAGTTTCATTTGGAACAATTTTTTACAAATTTTTTAGATAATATTTTTGCATAAAAATTTTTGGACTATTAATTTTTATATTAAAAAGCTACTTAAAAAGTAGTTGTTGACCTCGATTTTGCCCAAACATGGACGTGGAGGACTGAGTTGACTAGGTCAACTGTTGACTTGGTCAACCCAGTCTTAATGGGTCAATTTTGACCCATTAAGGTCTTTTTTAGCCCAATTCGAATCCAAATCAAATCTAATCTCCTTGCATGGCCCATCACCTCATCCCCTTGACTTATTTGACTGGGTTGACCAAGTCAATGGTTGACGTGGTCAACCTGAATCTTAAATAGGTCATAATGGCCTATTTAGAGGGAATTAAGGCCTATTTAATTCCCTAATCAATGCCCATTGCTTGAAATTCAAAAAACAACGGCCTCATGAGGCTATTTTCCCTCCTAACTCAACCTAGATTAGATCTAGGCCGCTGATTAAAAGCTTAGGCACTTAAATAGAGAGAAATTAGGGTTAGAAGGGATCTTTTTGCTCTTGCTTTCTCTAGAGACTTCCCCATCCTTTGAGATTTTGTGTGAGAGCTCCTGCACCTTCCCTCCACCTTTCCCGACCTAATCCCGACGGTGAAACCTCGCCAGCGGCGAGATCTCCGGCGAACCGAGGCCAAGGAACTTCCAACTCGTGTTGCGTGTGATCTAGACGTCGAGAGCTCGCGATTTCTTCTTCAAATAGGAGCGTGGACAGTCTACAAGTGCAACAAGCCATAGATCTCTCGATTTCATCGAGTATTTTGGGTAAATTTCTAAACCATAGTTAGAACACTTCGATTTAAATAGCATCTTACATAGGGTGTTTTAGATCGAGATATCACGTCCCCATGATTTCTGTTCGTGTCTAGATATCGAGTTTAAAATTTCATAAAATTTAGTGGAGTATCGAGAGAGAACGAGGCGAAAAACGGGTTAGGGCTCGGATTCGGCTGTTCGTCCGTCTGGGCTAGATCGCAATCGTTGATCACATGATCAACGGCTGAGATCGAGCCGTTCCGCGGCTCTAATCCGACCGCGGATCCGATCCCGTGGTCAATCCCTCTGTCCGGTATGATCTCATCCGTTGATCCAAAATGCGGGAGATCCGACGGCGCAGCGCGTTGCTGACTCGAATAAGTCAGCCGCCGCGCCGTCCGCCAATCATTGGCGATGATTGCGCCGTCGCGCAATCATCGCCAATGATTGGAAACCGCGTCCGTGGTTACGAGAGCGAACCGGGATGCGCCACGAGTCCCGCCGCCGGTTTTAGTATTTAAAAATTGTTTTAAATTATATTTTAATTGTATTTTAATCCAGAAATCTTCAAAAAATCGCCAAAAATTCGTTTTTCGTCCGATTTTGACGTATAATATCTCGTTTTGTTCATATTTTCATTCTCCACACTATAATATATATCTTTAATTATTTATAAAACAGTCAAAATACTATTTAAATATATATTATTTTAATTATTTTTGTTATTTATTTGTGTATTTATTATAATAATTGAAAATAATTGTTATTTTAATCTTTTTGTTTTTTTATTTCATGTTTCAATTAGTAATATGATTATTATCATTATATTTTAAAAAAAATATTTTATAGTAATTAAATATTATTTTCACTATTATAATTAATTAAATTATTTAAAATATTATTAAATAATTAAAATAGTACTATTATTATATATCTTTAAATTACTTTAAATTCCAGAAATATTAAAGTATTATTTTATGATATTTTAATAACTATTCTTGAATATTACTTATTTTAAATTATTTTTAAACCTATTTATTGATTCTAAACTTCCAAAAAAATATAACTTCCTCGCTTTAAATCCGCTGTCGACGCACAACACCTTGATTTGAACGTAATTGATATCTGCACATTTTAATGTTGGTTTTGCTCAAAAAAATTTTGATATGTCTGCAGTGACTTTGAAAACAGCCAATAGCACTATTTTTAAATAATATTTAACTATTGTATGTAAACTTCGAAGATGCATAACTTTCTTGTTTTATGTCGGATTTCGACGCACAGAACCTTATTTTGTTCGTATTTAAATTCTGTACAATTTGAGACATTTCTTGTTTAAAAATTTCAGGTTTATCTGCAATTATGTTCGAAACATCAAAATAGCACTATTTTAAGATATCCTATAATTATATTTAAACTTTGAATAATCATATCTTCGTCGTTTTAAATCGTATTTTTGCGTATAACCCCTCGTTCTTCTCAGAAAAATGAGGGATTTATTTTAAAATTATTTTCAGTATCCCTTGCTGGCTTTCTGAACAGATTCCTGTTTGGATTGGCTTATGAGACTATTTTAATATTATTTATGTAATTATTATTATAATTATTTTAAAACTACAAATTATTTTCAAACTGTTTTGAAGCTTCGATTGAGCTGTCAGCGGGTCTCCCATATATCTAAAAATCTATTTAATTTTAAGTATTTTGAAAGTATTTTAAAACTATATATACTTTAAATCCTAATTCCGGGAGATCCACTATTTCATGAAATTTTAGGCATGAATTATAAATGTGAAGAGCAATCATGGGGGAGAGGATTATTGGGTGATTGAGTTCCAATCACCAACTAATTCCTTCAGTAGGTGTCTTTCCTTTTATTTTTCGTAGATTACATGTGTATGTCGCACCACGAGCCCTTAGCTTAGGCTCTCCTAGACTTAAGGACATGGTGTGTTTATTTTATTTTTGTACTCCCATGTATTTATTACCTTGAGGGTTAGCTAAAACATCACTTTAAACCCATATAACGTAGTGACATCTTAAGGACTTGTCTAGCAAAATTAGAAGTTTTTTAGGAGCTAGGATAGATCCCGGATTGGCATGAAAACTTCAACACTTGAACTTAGGGACATCATAAACCTCCCATAATTTTCTAGGAATTTTTAGGGCTTGTTAGACCCCTTAATTAACCAACCATAATTAACCTGTTAAGTAGGGTCCCGAGGTCTTCCGAAAATTACAATAAATACACCTTATGTCAGAAAATTACCCATAATACCTCAAACTAACTAGAATCTGATCCTTGACCTTAGATAAATAGGGCTTCCTAGTTTGACTTCAGGTTGACCCCTAATTTGACCATAGGTGAAATTTACCATTTTCCCCTAATAATTCGTTAAAAATTATTAAAAATCCCAAATTGTCTCTAAACACTTGGGAACACTTTCTTAGGTCATTCCTGACCTTTGGGAGGGATTCCAATCAGTTTGGAGCTGATTTGGAGTAAAACAATAAAATCAGCCATTTATTAAGAAATTTAGAAATTCCCTTAAATACCCCGAACTTAGAAAATCCATAACTAATTGTAGAAAATTCCAAATTAGGTAAACTCACCTGCATTAGACTCCATTTAGGGCCTAGTATTTGTTAAAAATCTTAACTTTCCAGAAATTGGCCGAGGTTAGAAAGTCAACTTTTTGGTCAACCGTAGTTCATTTAGGGCCCGAAACTTAAAAAATTCATAACTTTGCCTAGAAAACTCCAAGTTTAGCCTACTACCTGTCTAACTACTCGTGTTAAGGTCTAGTATTTTCCTAAGGTGTTAGGAATCCCAGACTTGGCCTTTTTCCCATAGTGACTTTTTGGACCCTTAGCCTAGTTCTTAGGAGGACCTAGAACTTTCTAAAATTGGCTAATATCACTTGAACTTTAAATATCAGTATCTTAAGCTCTTAAAATTGATCAATAAACTTAAATAATTAAAATGGATCATAATCCACTAATATTTAAATTTGAATTAAAATATCCTTTTTAGACCCCCAACAAACCTGAACTCTAGATAACTTTAACTAACTACCCTGCTTATGACCTATCCAAACCACACTAGCCTTATACACACATAGAATTATTTGCTAGGGCACCACTTCTAGATCTAGGTTAGGCCGCTGGGTTTCACTTTTCTGCTGTGTGCCAGAGCTTTCGTGGATTTCATTGCATGCTGTTTGAAAAAATGATTGGTGTGTTTGCTTACAATTTCTACACTTTGTGGTTAATTTAATGAGCGATAGATCTACCCCTAGGTTAGGAACGATATATATATATATATATATATATATATATATATATATATATATATATATATATATATATATATATATATATATATATATATATATATATATATATATATATATATATATATATATATATATATATATATATATATATATATATATATATATATATATATATATATACACTGTTCTTCCGTGCAGGTGGCTATGCTCAAGCTAATAAAGGGGGGGCAATGTCATATTTTCTAATAATGTTTTATGCAGGTGCTTGCTCAGCTCCCCCTAATTAAAATAATGACTAAATTAATTATAACTGCACAGGTGGAGCGCTTAGCCCTCAAAATTAAGAGCATGGCTTGGCACAAGGTCAATTATGTTAGCACTTTCATTTTCATATAAACTGATTGAGATGATTTTTATTAGGATAACCATGCACGTCTTTTAGAATTTTTCTGTTTTATATTTGATGTAAAAATTTGTAATAATTGTTAAGAGTTGTGAAAATAACTTTGAGTCGGGATATTCTTATCCAGCTCGGGTTTCAAAAGAAGAAGGCATCCCTAAAGGGGAGAGTCTTCTTCCATTTGGAAGATCGAGTTAGATGGCTTTAGATATCCAAAGAGAAAAGGCAATGCCCCCTTCCAAGGGGAAATTGTCTCTTCGTTTGGATATTCAAGCCACGACGAATCCAAGGAGTCCAAGGAGGAGATTTCCACGGAGGAGATCCAACGAGTCTAGGGAGGAGAGTTCCAAGGAGTCCAAGGAGGAGTGATCCAAAGAAGACTGAAGACTTGAAGACCAATATCCCACTCAAAGTCGTTGGTGTCTGTCATAGACTTAAAAATCCGGGTTGTTGGCAGTGGTGCCCGACCACTTTACTTTCTACATATCTGGGTTGTAATAAGGGCAATTTTCCTATGGCCATTTAGTTGATTATTTTTGGATTTATATTGATGTGTTTACCTGATTGCCCAGTAGAAATTGCCTGCTTTTTTTTAGGTTTCTTTTTTTGCATGCCGATTTTATTTTCGCCTGGATTTTCGTTAGGCGTTTTAAGGACTCTAAAACTTTTCTACTCATAACTAACTCTTAAAATTTTAAGTTTTAAATAACATAGAAACTTAACGAACCTAAGGAACTGCCAGAATTGTCCGGGGTCGCATGTATATTACTGCATTCTTCTTTCCTTGTTATAAGACATCTCCCTGCTTGCGGGTAGAGTCCGGATAATCTGGTCTATGAGGATGAAGTGCCGGACCTAGGGAGACCCAGTCTTTTCTAAAAATTATTTTATATTAAGCCTGTTTTTTTAAATCTAAAGCATTCATGAGCTGACATTTCAACTAGCATGCATTGCATTAACAACCAATTAATTAAAATTTAAATTGCATTAGTTAGGAGCATTTACCCAATATAAGTCTCGGACCACTTAGGAAATTCTCTAGATGTCTGTCCTATTTCCAAAGAACTGTACCACCCACCCATCTTTCATAATTGACTTGATAGCATGGCTTTAAAGTGATTAGGTGGTTAGTTGGCTCCCCCAATCCAGGCCGGGGTAAGTTCAGATTTTGCACTGCATTAGCTAGGACACGGGTCTTAGTGTTTCGTAGAGCACTAAGCCCAACCTAGATTTAAGATTCGAGGCTACTACATTCGGTCTCGTAGTATGCCTTAAATAGTAGGTAGGTCCCTTCCTTTCAGGGACTATAAATCCTACTTATCCGCGTCACAGGATGACACCACCTCCATCTCTTCTCTCACGCATGTGGTTGAGTACTTGATTTCTTTTCCCAAGTTTTCTCCTTAGTACCCTAGAGCCTCCGAATGCTGGTATGAACCACGCATGTTAATTCAGCCATTCGAACCTTTCTTCCCTTTGAGTAGGATTTCCTAATCTGTACCCTCGTGCCGATCCCACTTTAGGAGAGGATAATGCATGATCCTTAATCGAGAGTTTTCTCAGGTTCCAGCCTGGGATGTAGTTAACCACAGGGGCTTGCGCCCGTGGGAAACTCGGTTCCACATCTACTAAACCCCATTCGAGCTCTTGCATCAGATGGGGGAAACCCGTGATTAGGTCGTGTATATTACTACTCATCGGGGTGTGTTGGCGACAGCCTCTATCCTCAATGGTTAGTCGTATGCACGATCCAATCTGTCCCTTCCAATTGACCCGTTCGCGCGGTGCCCTTTCAGAGGTCCACAGTAGTAAGAAAATTATATCAAATCAAGCCTTAGGCTTCGTTTAGGATGACTTTTTTATTATTTCTTAAAATAAAGTTTTAGTGCAAAAATTAAAAGTCATCGCAAACAAAATCTCTCGTCCTATTTAATTTTTTTCTCTCACCCTATTTAGTTCTGTGTATCTATGGAAGCTTTATGAAGTTGCTTGAGACTTTTGATAATATAGTTTTCTATTTGATGGTGAGATTTATAATTTAAAAAATATAACTTTTGTTAAGAAATGTCAGCAAAATAAAATTATTATCTTATTTTTATTATAAGAAAATTTGTATCATAAGATTATGATATAAATTATATCATAATAAAATTAAAATTTATTAAATTTATTTTGAAAATAGTGTTGCAGTTGTTGAGTTTGTGAGCTAATACTATTTTTGTTAAAATATTTTAAAATAATATTTATTCAATTAAAAATGTATCTTTTATTTTTTAAGTATTGTTTTACTTAATTATTCACTACTTCTATATATAGCTCTCTATGTAAACACTTTAGTTGATTAATAAGAAATCCTTCATTCCTTTTCTATGCTTCTTCCATCTTCTTCTGTTCTTGTCCCGAAGTTCTGAACAAGAACTTCTTTATGGTATCAGAGCAAGAAAGCTATGCAGCAAAGAATCCTCATGGCAGATCAAGGATCGGAGGTCACGACTCCCTCCAACGCATCTCCCGTCGCTCCTCCCATCGTCTTCATCATTCCCATTTCATCTCACTAGTGGCAGATCAATTGAAATTTTTCATCTCAAATCTCAAAAGCTTAGTTCCCATTTCTCTCACCAGTGAGAACTATGCAATATGGAGATTGCAGATCCATCAAAACTTCTCTGCAAACGGCTTCGCTGACTTTCTTTCCGGACACGAAGTTTGTCCACCAGAAAGCTCTACCTCCGAATACAAGCAGTGGAAGATCATCGATCAAAATCTTTCATCCGCTCTTTTCTCCACTATTTCCGCATCTATTTTGCCATATGTCATCAGCCTGAAATCATCGCATGAGGTCTGGTCTACCCTCGAAAAATGACTTCAACCAACAAATCGTTCTCGTGTGATTCAGCTCAAGAACGAGCTACATCAAATACAAAGGAAAGATCGATCTATGCAACAGTACCTGACACAAATCAAGATCCTCGTAGACAGCATCGTCGCCGCCTGATCCACAATCGATACTGAGGACGTCGTTATATACATCTTGAATGGACTTCCGTCCAACTACAACGCGTTCAAGACCTCCATCTGAACATCTTTAAATCCGATTAGTTTAGAAGTTCTTTACTCTCTTTTATGCAGCGAGGAGATCCATCTCCATCAAGAACATGCCAAAGAAACTCTGCACCAAATAGATTTGGTGGCCCTTATGTCCAACCGAAAAACTACAGCAGAGGTAGATTCAACAAGAACTGTGGCTGAAGTTCGAACTCATGCCAGGATCCGCAATCTACTTCAAATTCACATAGTTCCAACCAAGGGCAGAGACCAATTTGCCAAATCTGCGGTAAAACCGGACATTCCGCACTGAACTGTTGGCACCGGTGTAATATGGACTACACCCCAACCACCAACTCCAAGGCACTCACGGTTCAACAGCAACATGTACCTTCCACGGATTGGGTCTTGGACTCCGGGGCCTCGTCGCATCTCACCTCCGATCTAACGAATCTTGCTCATTCTACTCCCTACAACGGATATGATTCCGTATCTATCGCTAACGGTAACAATCTCCACATTCATAATTCGGGACAAAGCATACTGTCTTTACCAGACTCGACGCGTAAGCTACATCTTCGAAATATTCTACACGTGCCCTCTGTTTCTCACAACTTATTATCTATTTCTAGACTAACCACCGATAACGATATTACTATCTGTTTTGATGCTTGTGGTTTCTCTATTAAGGATCGCAAGGATAATCAACTTCTTCTCCGAGGTCAAGCTCACAATGGTCTCTACCTCATCAAAACTGCACCTAAGATCGCGAGATCAGCCTACGCCTTCAAAGCCTCTAGTAATTCTGCTTCCCTGGGGCACGCAAGGCTTGGACACCCGAACAGTCGGACGCTTCATTCCCTCGTCAAACAGATTCCAGAACTTAGAAATTCATCTGATTCTTTACTTACGTGTATTTCTTGTAATGTGGCGAAGAGCCATAAACTACCATTCTCGTCTAGTGTTTCTCATTGCAATAAACCTTTTCAGTTAATCCATTCAGACGTCTGGGGACCTTCCCCGCAGACATCCCTTAATGGATTCAAGTACTACGTCGTGTTCATTGACGACTTTACTAGATTTTCGTGGCTTTACTTGATGCGCTCTAAAAATGAAACATTTAATAAGTTCCAACACCTCCATAATTTGATTAAAAACAATTTCAACAGCAACATTCAGATTTTTCGTTCAGATGGAGGTGGGGAGTTCATAAATCATGATTTTCAATTATATTGCTCAAAACACGGCATTATGCATCAAGTAAGCTGCATGTACACTCCCGAGCAGAACAGTCTTGCGGAACGCAAGCACCGCCATCTGCTCGACCTCACACAGATATTTTTCATGCCGCTCACCTACCTCAATTTGTTTGGGCTGAAGCTATTTCCACTGCCAATTATCTAGTCAATAGATTGCCCTCTTCTGCCTTCTCTAACCAAATCCCTTTTCATAAGCTTCACAACAAACCCACCACCTACACTCACCTCCGCACCTTCGGGTGCCTATGTTTTCCTTGGCTTAAGCCTCAAGCACAAAACAAACTCTCTCCAAGATCCCAAGAATGTCTCTTTCTCGGCTATTCATCCCAACACAAAGGTTACATATGTCTAGACTTATCCACCAACCGCGTTCACATTTCACGACATGTAGTTTTCGTCGAACACCATTTCCCTTTCAAACCCATCATCAATCCTACTCTCTTGGTCAGCCCACAAACCAATCATGCACCGTTGCTACAGGTTCCCACTTCCTCTATCTCCCATTCACCTACTGCCCCTTCTCTCTCTCCCACTTCACCATCATCCACGGCCAAACATCAAGAACCTGTCCTCAATTCCCCAGTTCATGACTCAATTGTCTCGGACTGCCCATCTCTCTCAACCTCAATCAACGGCACACTGTCTACACAGCCACACATACATCCTATGCAGACTCGCTTCAAAGACGATATTATTCAACCCAAGAAAATTTTTGACCTCTCGGCCACCACGTCTTCCGACCCCACGCCAACTTCATATGCTCAGGCCAACAAACACGCTCACTGGCGTGACGCTATGCTCTCAGAATTTCGTGCTCTGCAACAACAACAAACCTGGACACTGGTACCGCCTCCGCCGAACCAACCGATAATAGGTTGCAAATGGACTTTCAAGATGAAACTACACCCTGATGGCAAGGTAGCCCGATATAAGGCTCGACTCGTCGCACTTGGCTGCTCTCAAGAATACGGTATTAATTACATCAAAATTTTTAGCCCCGTGGCCAAAATGGTCACGATTCGCATGCTACTCGTTGTCGCTTTACATAATAACTGGAACATTACTCAACTGGATGTCTCCAATGCCTTCTTGCACGGTGATCTTCACGAAGAGGTATATATGCGACAACCGACTGACTTTCTCGACGAACAATACCCACGTCACATGTGCCGTCTACAAAGATCCATCTACGGACTCAAATAATCGCCCCGCCAATGGTTCCAACGATTCACCAACGTTCTCCAATGTCTCGGCTTCAAATTCAGTAAAGATGATCCGTCGCTTCTTATTTTTTATCATAATCAATACTCATGTCTTTATTCTTGTATACATAGATGGCATATTAATCACCGGAAATGACAACTCTCAAATTCAATCCTTTCTTTGGCAACTACACACAAAGTTTCACATCAAACAGTTGGGCGAAGTATCTCTTTTCCTAGGCATACAAATCTCCAAAACAAACGCAGGCTACTTCCTTAGTCAGACTCACTATGCTCAAGAGATACTCAACTCCTCCGGCTTCTCAAACTGCAAGCCATACCCCACTCCACTCGGCGTCAAACGCATCAAACACAACACCGATGACAAACCATTTCCAGATCCACATTTGTTCCGCAAACTAGCTGGTTCCCTGCAATATCTGTCAATCACGAGGCCTGATATTTCCTTCACCACGAACATGATCTGTCAGCGAATGCATCAACCCAGGAATGCAGACTACCGTGACCTTAAATGCTTGCTCAGGTACATTAAGGGAACGATCACATACGGGCTTCCGCTCACACATGGCAGTCTTCGGCTGTGCACCTACACCGACGCTGACTGGGCGTCCGATGCCACTGATAGCAAATCGATCACCGAGTTCTGCACATACTTAGGCAATAACCTCATCTCATGGTCTGTCAAGAAACAGACCACTGTAGCCAAGTCTTCCACAGAAGCTGAGTACCGATACCTCTCTTCGGCCACTTTCAAGGTGCTGTGGTTACGATGCCTCGCCAATGAACTTCATATACCGCAACACCATCCAACTCTAATCTTCTGCGACAACACCTCTACCATCGCCCTCGCCAACAATCCCATGTTTCATGCCAGAACGAAACACATCGAGATCGATTATCACTTCATCAACGGACATATTAAACAGGGTGCTATCAAAGTTCATCATCTCAGCACCACGA
This sequence comes from Dendrobium huoshanense, assembly GCA_016618105.1. Classification (NCBI taxonomy): domain Eukaryota; kingdom Viridiplantae; phylum Streptophyta; class Magnoliopsida; order Asparagales; family Orchidaceae; genus Dendrobium; species Dendrobium huoshanense. Next base: position 18,087,935 of record CM028352.1, read on the forward strand.
ATCAAATCGCTGACATTCTCACAAAGCCTCTCTCTATCTCTCGGTTCGCTATCTTACGAGCCAAACTAACCATCCATCCACCGGACTGATTAGTTTGCGGGGGCATGTTAAAGCCTCTGTCCACGTCAGCGACTAGCTGTTAAAGAAATGTACGGCCAACTCAATATTGGCTACCCTATGTATCTTAGCTTCTATATATAGCTCTCTATGTAAACACTTTAGTTGATTAATAAGAAATCCTTCATTCCTTTTCTATGCTTCTTCTTCTTCTGTTCTTGTCCCGAAGTTCTGAAAAAGAACTTCTTTACTACTTGTGGACTATGTCATTCTACTCCTGAATCATCCTCTCACTTATTTTTTGAGTGCCCCTATTCATTCTCCATTATCACTTATATTATGCCTGCAACTCACGGCTTTTTGCTCAGGCCTACTATTCTTCAACTGCTTGAATGGATTGAGGCTACTTATTCTCATCTCAGGGTAGCTAAAAGTTTTACCTCCTCATCTCTTGTTGTTCCATTTATTTCATATGAAAGGAACGTAATGATAGAAGATTTAGGACATCTTCTCATAACAACATCACTACTGCTATTACAATTAAAAGGGCAGTTTATAAGAAAGTTACTAAATGGAAGAATTCTGCTTCAATGCTGGAACTCTTATGATATGTACTCTGTGGCCTTCGTGGATGATGCTGAATTTTGGTTGGCTATGCCTGCGGGTAATGCCTTGGACAATGATGTACCCTAATGCAGGCCCCCTAGGATGGCCTTTGGGGCAACCAGGGGTTCTCGACACTTTAGCTTAATTTCTAAGTCCAGGCAATGTGGGATTCGATTATCTGTGAAGACTTTGAAGTTCTTTTTGTTTGGTTGTTTTCCTGTACTCTTACTGTATATTCCACAGGATGTAGTTTTGCTCTTTTTTTGGGTTATAATTATAATTGTAGTTTATAGTTGAGTTAGCAGGTCATTATGGCATTTTAGTAGCATTTCACATTCTGCATATTAAATTTCATAACTTTGTTATAATTCACTTCCCCAACCAATGCTTTGATACCAAAAATGCTTGTCACAACCCGACTCGATATGATTCAAAATTGCATAAGTCAAATTGTGTCCGATTGTGACAAGACTGACCCCAAAATCCAATTAATAAGTACTAAAATAAAACTTCTAATTTAAATATACCATAGAGCCACTACTGAATACAATATAAAATAGAAGATTAAATCTCCCAAAAAAAAATATACATATCATTCAAATACATACAATCTGAGGTATCTACAACAACACTTGACAATATATAATATAACCAAATACATACCAAGTTTGCAAAATAAAACTAATCAAACCAAAATGCATACCTACAAGCACATATTAGAGCTTGCTTTTCAAACTGCTTAGCTTGCTCCTTATCATTCCCTTGGCCTTAAAATAGAAGCAAAAGAAGAAATGAGCTAACTCGGCTCAGTAGGCTACCGTAGCCTGAAACAAAAATCAATAACTGAAACCAATAGAACTAAAATACTATGCTGTAATAATAAACTAAAGTATTGTGCAAAAAAAAAAAAGTATTGTAAAAAAAGCTGAAACTTAAATATATATTAATACCAAATGCATTTAATTAACCAATAAATTGTATAGAAATTAAATATAAGCAAATGTTTTATAGTAATTTTTCAGAATAGCCATTAGGCCCCAACTTCCTAACACATATCATAACAAAATTTCACATCAGTCGCCCACTCGCACAAACATAATAAAATTTAACATCTATCGCTCACTAGCACCAGCACAATAGAATCTCACCTCGGTTGCCCATTGGCATCGGCATAACAGAATCTTAACTCAGTCACTACTTGCACCGACATAATAAAATCCCAAATCGGTAGGCCACATGCCCCAACATAACAAAATCCTATCTCAATCACCCATTGGTGCTGGCATAATAAAATCCTACCTCAATCGCCCACTCGCTCTGACATACAAATTACCACCTCGATCACTCACTTGTGTCGACATAACAGAATCCCAACTCAGTTGCCCACTAACGATGGCATAACATCACATCACTTCATATCATATCATATCATATCACATTTATTTTACATATTTTGATGCATTTTATTAATTAAAGTATAATTAGATTAAATTTAAAAATTATCAAAATATTTCAATATTAGGCAATATAAATACTTCAGAACAAAAATTCATTAATTTAAAATATAATCAAATTTCTAGAGAATGTGCAAAATATCATTTCGAAGTTTTAATTGAACTGAATAACTATTTTAGATGTCAAAATAAAAGTATACTTTTTCAAAATTACTTGATAAAATTTTTCAAAATATACTTAAAATATTCATAATATCAATATATATATAACATATAAAAGATTATGCTGTAAAAGCTTTACCAAAATAAAGTTATCCTCATATTTTGATAACTGTAATATAAATTTGATTGAAAAATATCAAAAATATCAAATTATTGAAAACTAAAATAGATAAAACATAACTTACATCGAGAAGAGCAAAATTTTCAACTATACCGATTGACAAAAATGACTCTACGACAGCCAAACGTTAGCTTTTCGTCTCTCTCTCTCTCTCTCTCTCTTCTCTCATTTTTCCAAATTATTTATCTGTTAACAAAATGACTTAAGGGAATTGGCATATGTGCTTAAAGATATTTATTTTATGATATAATAATAACAGTGTATAAAGGTAATTAAGCCATTTTTCCTATATTCAAATCTAGAGACCCAAAAATTATGAAAAAAATATTTAAAAGTTATCTAAGCATGTCTAGATTGATCAAGTAAACTTGATTTACAAAACGAACACCTAATGATCCTAGAAAGCCCATCTTTTATCAATATATGTCAATTTCTTAAGGAATTAGGAATTACACTAGTGCCCAAAATTATGAAAAATTAGTGAAACTAAAACACAAAAGTATATATGTTTTGATGAACACAGATTGTGATTTGGACTTATAATGACTCTTGAAATATTTTTTTACTGTTATAGGTAAAGGTATCTTCTTTTTTGAGTTATAATATTTCACCCACCTTAAAAAAATATTATCCTCGACATTCTAAGACCAAGATAAGTTAGAATAAATCATGATATAATTGTCTCATCTCATATTCCTTCTCCCAAGTAGCCTCTCTGGCAGTCATGTGTTTTTACTGCTCCTTGGCCATCAAAATTTGTTTACTCAATTTTCTGACATTATATATAGGTTTGGATGAATATCAATATCATATAGATAATATATTACCAAAATCAAATACCCATTTTCTTAGAGAATATACATTAAATACATTGTGTATATATCACATATGATAAGATAAAAATAACCTGTAAGTAGAACCACCAATCCTCTCAATATATATATTTATAATATTTGACAGCTTATTTTTTTATAATATCAAACGAGATTTCGAGCTTTCGAGTCGAGCTCGAGCTTAATATTTTCTAAACGAGTCTATCTCGAGCTCACTAATCGAGCTCGTTCTCGAGCTCGAGCTCATTAAGGATTAAACGAGCTAGGCTTGATAAGGCAAATACTCGACTCGTTTACACCCCTAATTACTTGTTTGAAGCTCAATTTGTGTGTGATAATCTAGCAAATCACGCAGTTCACCTTGGTATATTGATTGGGAGCTTTGACTACCAATCAAGAGGTCTTGGATTCGAGTCTTGCATAAATGAAGTGTGTGTGAGTTTGCCTTAATTGGGCGAAATGTCCCAAACATAATAATTAATGTTGTTATAATTTTTAAATATAATTCAAAATTATTAGTGAATAACTATTTTTTGGTGAAGCTATCTGATACTCCCTTTTGTTTAAAATGAATTTGACTATTTGTAGAAATGTTTTCAGTTTTTTTATGACGATTTTTAGTTAATCCTCAATAGGAACCATTTAAAAAAAAAAATCTAATATTAGATTACTAATACCATGTATAACAGCCAATATTTAGGTCACATGGACGGCTGCCAGTCCACGTATCCACTGTAAACGAATGTGCAATAATTTCTGATATTTTAGAAATTAAGCACGGCATGTAAGCAATTATTGGAGTTCATTAGTACTTAAAAATGAAAACCAAAATAATTAATTGATTGTTTGCATCAAAATAGATCACGAGCAACTAAAAAAAAAGTTGCGGCAGTAATGCGTGTTTCACGGGGAATTATTAGGTTCGGATATCGGATATCGTTTATCTTTTCGTAATATCGAGCGGTGCTGAGCTCGATATTATGAAGTACTAAGTTCGGTACTTCACAATATCGAGTAATACTGAGCTCGGTATTACTCAGTATTGAGCAATATCGAATTCAATATTGAATAGAAAATGAAGTGACTTATTTTCATTGACGTCCAGTATCCGAACCCAGTAATCTGCCGTGTTTCACGAGTAACCAACTAATGTGCTATTCGACGATCTATAAATGCGTGTTTCATTACACTAAAGATCAGATCAATGGCTTCGGTTATTGTTGCAATCATGGAGCTTTTCCCCGCTTCCATCTTCCTTTTCTTGACATTCCTCTTCATCAAATCAATCATTAAAAAGCTCGATCGCCACCGGCTCCAATCCAACGCGCAAGTCCCAGGCCCAAAAAACCTCCCCATCATCGGCAGCATTCACCATCTCCTCGGCCGCCGTCCTCCCCATCATGCACTATACGACCTCTCCCTCATCTACGGCCCCATCATGCGCCTAAAACTAGGCGAGATCCACACCGTCATCATTTCCTCTGCCGAAGGAGCCAAAGAAATCATGCAGACCCACGACATCCACTTCGCCTCACGCCCCATCACCCCCACCGTCGATGCTCTCTTCTACAACGGCAAAGGCCTCATCTTCGCTTCATATGGCGAGTTTTGGCGTCAGATGCGTCGAATCTGCACCATGGAGCTTCTCAGCTCGAAGCGTGTCCACTCCTTCCGTGCCATAATAGCGCAAGAGGTCTCCCACCTTGTTCGATCTGTTAATCTTGCAGCTTCTGCTGGCGCTGACATCAACCTAAGCAGTGAGTTTGCCAACCTCGGCAACAACATCATGGCAATCTCTGTTATCGGCAGTCGGTGGGAGGACCATAATTTGTTCCAGTCGGCGCTTAGAGAAATAGTAGAGTTGACCACAGGTTTCTCCTTGATTGATCTATTCCCATCGATGCCCAATTTCATCACCCGCATCGCAGGTTTTTCACAAAAGCTTGAGCGATGTTCGCAAAAGTTGGACCAAATAATGGAAAAAATAGTGCAAGAGCACATCGAGAAGAGAGCTAAAAACTTAGTGCAAGCAGAGGATCTCACAGATGTTCTTCTAAAAATCCAACAAGATGGCAACCTTCAATTCTCTCTCTCCAATGATAACATCAAGGCTATCATCAACGTGAGCTCAAAATAATAAATTTAATTAAGAGTTATTTAATGCTTAACTGATAAAATTTGCCGTTTAATTAGGATATTCTTTTGGCTGGAAGCGAAGCGATGGCAACTACCTTGGAATGGGCAATTTCGGAGCTAGTTCTCAACCCGACGATCATGAAGAAGGCCCAGAGAGAGGTGAGAGAGGTGTTCCGCTGCGGCATGACAAAGATCATAGGAGACGAGGAGTGGATGAGCAACAAGCTTAGCTATTTGCAACTGGTGATAAAGGAGACATTGCGGCTACACACTCCGGCACCCTTTTTGCTGCCAAGGGAGAACAAAGAGAGGTGCAAGGTGATGGGCTATGACATTCCAGTAAGGACGACGGTGATGGTGAACGCGTGGGCAATAGCAAGGGATCCTAAGTATTGGGACAAACCGGAAGTCTTTTGGCCGGAGAGGTTTGAGGAGAATCATGTTGATATGAAGGGAGCTCACTTTGAGATGATACCCTTCGGTGCTGGGAGAAGAATTTGTCCAGGGACGCATTTCGCATTGGCCACTGTGGAGATGGCCCTCGCATATTTATTATACTATTTTGATTGGGAGTATCCAGCTAAGAATGGAGAGAAGCTTGACATGAGTGAAGATTTTGGACTTTCAATTAGGAGAAAGACACCTCTTTGTTTATTAGCCACACCTAGCATTCCTTTTTCTGGTGCGAGTATGCTTAACGCACCTAAATTTACAGCATCGGAATAGCACATGAGTGGAAAACAAAATTTAAAGAGAAAATGAATTAGCCTGTTGCTTGGAGTAATTAAAAGCTTAAAAAAAGAGAGTAAAAGTTAAGTCAATCATGTTAATTATATTGTTATATGATAAGTGTTAGGATTGATTGATCCAATTTTAATTATATTGCTCCGTTATGCATCATATTTATATAAATCCCTATAAATAGAATATATATGTTGATGTAAAGTTTTGGGGAAAATGAAATAAAACTTTAGATAGCTTTCCTCCCACAGCTGCTCACTCCTCTACTTCTCTTTTCGTCTCCCCATCTTGCAAGAAAACTCAAAAAGAGTCTCAAGCTTCCTCCAAGATTTTACAAGTTGTATCAGAGGCTGATGGAGGTGATCTTGATGTGGAGAAAGATTCTTATCCAAGTAAAGAAGAAGCAGAAACATGTGTGGAACGAAATCGAGTGGGCATGTCGGACATCTGAGTAAGGTGGTGTTCGCACAGAAGCTGGAAAAGGAGGCTTGCACAATAGGTGGGGTTGGGTTCATTCGGTGAGAATGCTTGATCTGTGTGGGATTGAGCGGGAGGATGATCTTGCATGGAAGGGGAACGTGGTGGTGTCGTGATCAAGAGGTCTTAGGCAGAGACCGCCCGAATGTGTGAGCGAATGCACGCACAGGGCGTGGGCTGCCTGGATCGCGTATCAGGCGCGACGACGTGGGTGGCCGCGTGTGGGCTCGGGAGATTGTGCGAGAATATGGGGCTCGCAGGACAATGTGATGTTTTCATGTAGGACAAATGTAAGAAAATTCAAATTATCATACAAAATCATCTATAAGATTGGGGTTTTCTTTTAATTTTTTTTTTTTATGTTCAAAGCTTGTTGAAATTTCTTTTATAATCCAATAATATATATAAAAGAAAAAATATATATATTGAAGTCCTCGAGTAAATACTCGAAAAGGGTTAATATGAAATTTCATTCGATTGTATATGCAAAAAAAGAGATTAATCTTCAAGCAAATTATAAGCAAAGTTGTCTTTGAAGCCTAAAATTTATTTATTTGGCTCACCAAGATTTTGAAAGTCAAGAGTTAGGACTTTCAAGCCTGTCAGCCTCAAATAACCAAGTTATAGAAGTATATTCCCCCATTGCTCTAGCCTAGTTTCGAGTGGATTCTTAAGGTTAAAGTCTAAGTGTTGAAATAAGCCCTAAGATGGGGTGCAACAAGAGGGCCCCTATTTCATTAGTCTGATGACAAGAGCTATTTCATATCTATCTGACTTGATGAGTTAAGTGACCCAAATATTAAAGACTTTCATAATTATTCAATGGGTCAAGTCAAAGGGATGACCTTCGTTCAAGGAAAATTTAGGTTTCGTTTGGGACGACTTTCTTACTATTAACACCAAACAAGAATCTGTTATAACTGCTTTCATGTATTTACTTATCTGTCCTAAGTCTAGTCTATTTAATACTTGTACCTGTACCAATTTACATAATAAAATACAATATTACATTCTCTGTTTTCTTCCTCACGGTTCGCCTGCTGCTCCAGTCTCCTTCTTTCTTCTTTGCTCTCATGGTATCAGAGCAGTAGAGGTCGTTCAAGAACCTCATGGAATCCTTACCTCTCTCTTCCTCCTCCTCCCCCGCCTCCTCCTCCACCCAAACCACCTCCTCCGCCGGAATTCCCGCCAGCATACCACCAAATCTAAAATTTCTTCTCTCCAATATCAAGAATCTTGCTCCTCATCACCTCACGCCGGACAACTACTCAATTTGGCGAGCACAAATTTTACAACAATTTACCGCAAATGGCTTCGCTGGACATCTTCTTGGCACCACCCCGGCACCACCCGATCCCGCCTCCACCGACCATGCCCAATGGGTGGTCATTGACAGCAATCTCCTGTCAGCTCTATTTTCCACGGTATCGCAATCCATATTGCCTTACATCATAACTTCTTCCACCGCCCACGCTGCTTGGACCGTTCTTGAGAAGCGTCTTCAACCGACTAGTCGCTCCCGCGTCATTCAGCTCAAGAACGAGCTATACCGCATTCAAATGAAAGATCTCTCCGTGCAACAATACCTCACTCACATCAAGACGATCGTTGACAACATCTCCGCATCCGGTTCCAAGATCGAGTCCGAAGACGTTATGCTTCACATCCTCAACGGTCTCCCGCCAACCTACAACTCGTTCAAATCAACCATCCGCAATTCCCTACAACCAATTGACTTGGATACCTTCTATGCCCTGTTATGCAATGAGGAAATTCATCTTCAGCAAGAAAATCATCAAGAACCGAACCTCACGGCTCTCTACGCTGCTTCCTCCAACTCGTCTCGCAATCGCAACAACAACAGCAACAGACGATTTGCCAAACCCAAGAACTCGCAATCGTCTCAAACTACCTCTGCCCCGACCTCCGTACCTACTGCCGCACCAGCCTTGGCAAGACCGACATGTCAAATTTGCGGTAAAGTTGGGCACATTGCCCTCAATTGCTGGCATCGCCACAATCCTAAATACGCCCCTACCGACAGTCGTCCACCCCGGGCTCTCTACGCAAATCCGTCTGCTCAAATTAGTCAAGATTGGATCCTTGACTCAGGAGCCTCCACGCACCTAACTCCGGACGTCAACCACCTCAGCTACCCGACTGCTTACTATGGATCGGATACGGTCTCCACTGCAAACGGTAACAACCTATCCATCACCAATTCCGGTCAAGGTCTCCTTCCTTTGCCGGACACCACTCGTAAGTTACATCTCAACAATCTCCTACACGTTCCTACACTCACACACAACCTTCTTTCCGTCTCAAAACTTATTTCCGATAACTATGTTACCATTTCTTTTGATACTAACGGCTTTGTCATAAAGGACTCACGGGACCACCATCCGCTGCTTCATGGCCATCTCAGTAATGGACTTTACCACCTCCGCACCGCTTCTGACTTCAAGAACTCAGCTCTCACGGCCAAAACCATCCCCTCGGGCAACTGGCATTCTCGCCTAGGACACCCGAGCAGAGACACACACAACACTCTTTCTCGCTTAATTCCGGAAATCACTAATGTACCTCATTCATTCCTTTGTAACTCTTGTAATCAGGCTAAAAGCCACAAGTTAGTTTTTAATAAAAGAGTTACCATTACTTCTCAACCTTTTGAGCTTGTTCACACCGATGTCTGGGGACCGGCTCCTCACCTATCACTCGACGGTCATCGGTATTACATCGTTTTTATTGACGACTACTCTCGTTATTCTTGGCTCTATCTTCTTCATACTAAAGACGAAGCTCTTATGGCATTCAAGAATTTTCTTAATCTCATAAAAACTCAATACAATAAAATTCCCAAGATTCTTCGCTCCGACGGCGGAGGTGAATACACGAGCCTTGCCTTCCGTCGCCTGTTGCAGGACCACGGTATCCTTCATCAGCTGACCTGCCCTCACACGCCTGAGCAAAACGGTGTTGCTGAACGCAAACACCGTCACCTTCTGGATCTCACGCGTGCTCTCCTTCACGAATCCGGTCTACCCGCCAAGTTCTGGTCCTCCGCGCTCTCAACCGCCCACTACCTCATCAACAAGCTTCCATCCAAATCCATCTCTAATCAAATACCTCACCAACGTCTCACTGGTACCTCTCCAATCTACACCCACCTTCGCACTTACGGCTGCCTTTGTTACCCTTGGTTAAAACCTTACTCCACGGACAAACTTTCCCCAAGATCACAGCCCTGTGTCTTTATCGGTTACTCTCCTCACCAAAAAGGATACTTATGTCACAACCTCCTCACCGGTCGCACGTACGCTACTAGACACGTCCTCTTTTACGAAACACAATTCCCTCTCAAGCATCACTCAAATCAGTCCTCCTCACAACAACCGAATCACATCTCCACCATGCCCCCTCTACTTCTAACTCCCTCCTCCAATATCACTCACTCTAAGCCTTCTCACAATACTGTCAGCTCCAACACAAATCTCCGACACACAACCTGACACTTCACCCAACCTCCCTCCTGAGACCCTCTGCCCGTCCAACCAACCCCCTCACGTCTCACCTCCCACTCATCAAATGCAAACACGCCTCAAATCCGGTATCCGCAAACCGAAGCAGGTCTTCAACTTGATAGCCCAAGTTACTCCTCCTGTCGTTCCTACTACCTATCTCCAGGCACTTAAATCCGAACCTTGGCGGGCGGCAATGCAGGCAGAATTCAATGCTCTTCAACAGCAATCCACCTGGTTACTTGTTCCTCCTCCTCCCGGCAAGCCTGTCCTAGGTTGCAAATGGACATACAAGATCAAGCTTCTACCCAACGGGACCGTCGACCGCTACAAAGCCCGACTCGTTGCTCTCGGATACGATCAGAAATTCGGCATCAACTACAACGAGACTTTCAGCCCGGTTGCAAAGATGCCTACAATTCGTCTACTCCTTGCCCTTTCTCTCCACCGTGACTGGCCAGTTTATCAACTGGACATAGCCAACGCCTTTTTACATGGAGACCTACCAGACGACATCTACATGCGGCAACCTCCGGGATTTGCCGATCCAACCCAACCAAACGCTGTGTGCAAGCTACAAAAATCACTCTATGGCCTCAAGCAAGCACCGCGACAATGGTTTCAAAAGCTGACAAGTTTCCTACAACTACTCGGATTTGGGTTCAGTCGTTCCGATCCCTCACTCTTGATCCTTAATCAAAACGGTATCTGCATATACATGTTAATTTACGTTGATGATTTTCTTGTTACAGGTAACGATGCCGCAGCTATTAGCCGCCTTCTCTCCAAACTCAAGCAACATTTCGCTCTAAAACAGCTAGGAGACATTTCACTTTTTCTCGGAATCCAGGTGACCCGTACTAAACATAGCTTCTTTCTTTCTCAAGCACACTACGCTTCCAAAATTCTTAATGATGCAGGATACAAGGATTGCAAGTCCGCTCCAACACCGATCACTCCTGTCAATCATCAGAAGAAACCGAACCTGCAGCCACATCCCGATCCGTCCCTCTACCGCCGCCTCGCTGGCTCACTTCAATACCTCTCAATCACCAGACCCGACATTGCGTATGCTACCAACCGTGTCTGTCAGCATATGCAAAACCCCACGGAGCAGGACTTTCATGAACTCAAACGGCTCTTACGCTATGTCAAAGGAACTCTCACCTATGGCCTACCAATCACACATGGCCCTCTGAATCTTCGAACCTACTCTGATGCAGACTGGGCATCGGATGCAACCGACCGCAAGTCGGTATCCGGCTTCTGCACCTTCCTCGGCCCCAATCTCATCTCCTGGACAGTGAAAAAGCAACCCACCGTCGCCAAATCCTCCACCGAAGCTGAATATCGCTCTCTTTCCGCGGCCGCCTCAGACGTCATCTGGCTACGAAGACTCGCCGCCGAACTCCAGCTCCCACAGCCAACTCCGACAACAATTCACTGTGATAATACCTCCGCCATGGCCATAGCCAAAAATCCGGTTTTTCACGCTCGCACGAAGCACATTGAGATCGACTATCACTTCATTCGTCAACAACTACAGTCCGGCAATATCAAACTTGAACACATCTCCTCCGCCGATCAAATAGCTGACATTCTTACTAAACCATTCTCGATCTCTCGGTTCATGGAATTACGCACCAAATTAACCACTCGGTCACCGAGTGCTTAATTTGAGGGAGGATATTAACACCAAACAAGAATCTGTTATAACTGCTTTCATGTATTTACTTATCTGTCCTAAGTCTAGTCTATTTAATACTTGTACCTGTACCAATTTACATAATAAAATACAATATTACATTCTCTGTTTTCTTCCTCACGGTTCGCCTGCTGCTCCAGTCTCCTTCTTTCTTCTTTGCTCTCACTTACTACTTCTTAAATCGGTTTTCTAGCATAAAATTTTTAATTTTTGTAGTAGAAAGCCGCTTTAAGAAGCATTCATTCAAGAAAAATTTAGGTTTCATTTGGGACGGCTTTCTTACTACTTCTTAAAGCGGCTTTCTAGCATAAAAATTTTAATTTTTGTAGTAGAAAGCCTCTTTAAGAAGCAGGAAGAAAGCTATCCCAAACGAAACTTTAATTTCATGCTGTCATGCAAAAAGATTCCTAGATAAGATCTAAAATGTTAAATGAGGTTTTCTAAATCTATAAACTTCATCACACACGTTGGTAAAGTGCAAGTTTTCATATAACTCAAGTCTAAGGCTCAATTAGATCCTGAAGGAACTCAATAAACTCAAATATGATTACATCGTTGATATCTTTTCTAGCTCCACAAGTCATAAGAAAGTCCCTATTAAGAGAGTCTTGTTCTATTAATTTGCTGACAAGTGTAACCATGTTCTAAACCTATACAATCTGATAAGTTTGAGTGGCCAAAGTTAAGGAGATCTTGTTTTTTGTTTGAAAGATCAAGGCAAAATATGAGGGAACAAAATTGTTTGAGAAAGGACCAAGATAAACTTTTTTTTTTTTACCCAACACTCCAAATGGGTATAAAGGCCCAAGATAAACTTGATATTATTATTGGACTAAAATGTTCAATTCCTTCAAAAGAACTTCTCTTCTTCATCAAATTCATTAAAGTGCAAAGCATTAAACCGATAGCAATTATAACCATCTATTTTAGCCGAGCCAAATTAATAACAAATAGAGCCAGAAGTGCATCATCACGTTTGTATCGGCCATTGAACTTTGATAAGTTTGTAGGACCAAATCACAAAATCAATGTAGAGCCGCAATGATAAAAATAAGTGATGTGGCGACTGCTGCTACTCAACTTTCCACCTCCACCGAATTGCTGCAGCTCCCACTTACTTTTCCACTTTTACCTTTCCGTTATTTTATCAGAGTACTTTTTATTTTGCCTAGTCAGCACTCTTCTTCCTAGTCTAATTAGAACTGTAACTGCAGAAAGGAGGTAGTCTTTAGTTTTTACAGAAATAGAATCTCTACAGAGAATTCTTCTTCCACCTCTTGTTCTTCTTTTTCCTATTCTTCTCAGGCCTTCTTCTCTCTTTCTCTGCTTCTTCTATTCTCTCTATTCTGTTTCACTCTTAATTGCAGGTTATCACACCAAGTTGGTATCAGAGCTCGGTTCTGAGCAGCAATGGCAGAAGGCAGCAAGCGGTCGACAATGGAGGAGGATCGGAGCTTGGACGCATTATGGAATGCTCAGACGAATATCACGCGACAAGTGGAGGCACTCACCAATGAGCTCGCGCGCTTCTCTACAGAGATGCGGGCGGAGATTCGCTCAATGCGACCCAACCGACCTCTCGCTGGAGGCACTCGATTCGCGACACCAATGGCCACTGCGACGCATCAACAACCACGACATCGACGGCAGGTAACAGCCGTCCACATAGCCACTGATTCTGAAAATGAAATGGAAATTCAAAATCAGGAAGCGTCCGATTCAGACGACGAAGAACGGCAGACGTATTATGAACCACGACGACATCCCATACCTCACCGTCAACAAGGCGAGTTTCGTATCAAGCTCGACATTCCGTTCTTTGAAGGTCGTCTTAACATCGAAGACTACCTAGATTGGGAGAGGGCGGTAGAGGCTTTCTTTGATTACATGGAGATAGCTCCTGAGAAACAAGTTAAGTACGTCGCTTGTCGCTTGAAAGTGGGAGCTGAGGTTAAAGCCGCCTTAATGTTGTCGAAGCTGGTTTGTTGTTCCTGATTCCAGTGCAAGGTTTTGCTCTTAAGGCAGTCAGTGAGTGGTGCGACCAAGATACTGAACCCCCGCACAAATCGACGGTAGAAATTGGCCAAGCCAATGAAGCTCCGGACCTCTGAAATGGATTTTGGAATCAGCCAGCTGGTGATAGCCGAGATCATCTGGGGGTCTGTTTGGACGCCTTTGCCTGATACTATAAATCCAAGGAAATGGACTGAAGTCGTAGCTATCTCGCATTTAGAGAAATTCAAATACAATTGGTTTATTCTTAGGATGTCAAAGATCGCCTGAAGATGACGTAGATGTTCTGCCATTGTAGAGCTGTAAAGTAGAATGTCGTCGAAGTAGACAACACAATACCTTCCTAGAGCCGGTTTTAAGATTTCATTCATGAGTCTCATGAATGTAGCAGGGGCGTTACACAGCCCGAAGGGCATTATGCGCCATTCATACAATCCATCACGAGTCTTGAACGCCGTCTTCCATTCAACTCCGGGACGGACTCGTATTTGATGGTAACCGCTCCTCAGGTCTAATTTGGAAAAAACCACAGCTCCGGCGAGTTTATCCAGCATATCTTCGAAACGGGGCACCGGAAACCTGTATTTTACAGTGATTTTATTGATTGCTCGGCTGTCGACGCACATCCGCTAGCTCCCGTCCTTCTTTGGCACCAATAAGGCAGCTTTAACCTCTGCTCCGGTACTAGCTATTCCTGATTTCCATAAACCGTTCAGTGTTGATACCGATGCTTCAGCTATCGGAGTTGGGGCGGTACTCTCCCAAGAGGATAGGCCGTTAGAATTCTTTAGTGAGAAGCTCAGCCCAACCAGACAGAATTGGTCCGCTTACGAGCAGGAACTGTACGCCGTAGTCAGGGCTTTGAAACAGTGGGAGCACTACTTAATCCATCAAGATTTTGTGTTGAGCAGCGACAACCGTGCCTTGCAGTTTATTAACAGCCAGAAGACGATCAATCGAATGCATGCCAGGTGGGTGACGTTTTTACAGCGATTTAGCTTTGTCTTGAAACACAAAGCGGGGGCACAAAACAGGGTCGCCGACGCTCTCAGTAGACGATCAGCATTGATTACTAAACTCCAGTTGGACCAGCCAGGCCTTCAACACCTCACGGAACTTTACGCATCCGACCCTGACTTTGCAAATGCCTGGACCGTGTTGTCGCAAGATGTAGCGTCAGCCATTCAAGACTTCTCACTACGACACAACTACATGTTTAAAGGTAATCTCCTATGTATTCCCAAATCGTCGTGGCGGGAACATTTGATTAAGGAAGTCCACAGCGGGGGACTAGCTGCTCACGCCGGCCGAGCCAAAACCTTGGAGCAAATGCAAAGTCGTTTTTACTGGCCACACCTTCGTCGCGATGTAATCAGATTCGTGGAACGCTGCCCGATATGCCAGGTATACAAAGGAAATGCTCAGAACACTGGACTGTATATGCCACTCCCGGTACCGAGCTCCATTTGGGAAGATTTGAGCATGGATTTCATATTGGGCTTGCCGAGAACAAAGCGGGGAGCTGACTCCATCATGGTGGTTGTTGACAGATTTTCCAAAATGGCACACTTCCTAGCTTGTAAGAAAACCTACGACGCCCTGAACATCGCCATTTTATTCTTCAAGGAAGTGGTACGTCTTCACGGATTGCCCTGCAGCATTACATCAGACAGAGACGTAAAGTTCGTTAGCCACTTCTGGCGAGAGCTCTGGAAGCGATTACGAACGGAGATCAAACTGAGCTCGGCATACCACCCGCAAACCGATGGACAAACGGAGGTCGTCAATCGGTCTTTGGGAAGCATGTTAAGGTGCATTGCTCACGAACATCCCAAATAATGGGACGACTACTTGGGGCAGGCTGAATTCGCCTATAACTCTATGAGCAACCGCTCAACTGGCCAATGTCCGTTTAGCATTGTGTATACTAAAATTCCTAATCATATTGTGGATATTGCTATCTTGCCAAAATGCAGGAGCAAGTCAGCTGCCGATACCACCGACCAATACACCAAAATGCTAGAAGATGTGAGGAGCAAATTATCGGCGTCAAATGCAGGCTACAAATAGAGCGCGGATAAGCACAGGAGGGAGCAAATTTTTGAACCAGGCGAATTAGTTATGGTTCGGATGCGCAAGGAAAGGTTTCAACCTGGAACATACTCCAAATTGAGTCCTCGACGTATAGGGCCGGTACCCATTCTGCGTCGTATCAACGATAACGCCTACATCGTCGAGTTACCACCGGGCTTCCTCACTCCAGCCACCTTCAATGTGGCTGATATCATAGCCTACAAGTCAGCTGACACCGGCGTCGTTCAAGTTCATTCCTCAGGCGAGGAATCTCTCACAGAGGGGGAGACCTGATGTGGCGACTGCCGCTACTCAATTTTCCACCTCCACCGAATTGCTGCAGCTCCCACTTACTTTTCCACTTTTACCTTTCCGTTATTTTATCAGAGTACTTTTTATTTTGCCTAGTCAGCACTCTTCTTCCTAGTCTAATTAGAACTGTAACTGCAGAAAGGAGGTAGTCTTTAGTTTTTACAGAAATAGAATCTCTACAGAGAATTCTTCTTCCACCTCTTGTTCTTCTTTTTCCTATTCTTCTCAGGCCTTCTTCTCTCTTTCTCTGCTTCTTCTATTCTCTCTATTCTGTTTCACTCTTAATTGCAGGTTATCACACCAATAAGTACTGGGGAGAAAAAGATAAATGAGAAGGCAAAAGCTTTAGTTTTTTTATCAAAAGAAAGAAAAGGGGTACATCAAGGCGAGCAAGTCTATAAATCTTGAATCAAAATCATCACTTACATCAAGGCGCTCTCGCCTCTCGAGTCTCGGGTCGACCCTTGATGTGCGCTCATGCTCAACTGGTCAAGCCTTGCCTCCAAAAAGAAGACCTGCTAGGCATCAGGCTGCCTCACTCTGTCTCCATTAGTCTGCATAAATCCCAAATGACTTGACCTCGCCTCTCACAGGCCCTACATGCTCAGTCTTTGCCCAGTAGTCATTCTCTGGTTTGCCTATGACGTGTCGACACCCAAGCCGGCAAGTCCTACGCGTGATGACACGTCTCAACAACTACTCAAGCGGGTCGGGTCGGGTCAACTCGACAACCCGTGCGAGTCGGGTTTGAGTTTGAAATCCTGAACCATTTAGCTAAACGAGTCAGGTTCGAGTCAACCCGTTTATGCCGAGGCCAAATCAAGTTCGACATGAATTTGACCCAAATTGACACTCCTAATCACAATAACTTCATTTGAAAAACGGTAGCATGAAAACGCCCTTCAACATATCATTTTAACTTTTACTTAATTTTTTTTATTTCATTAAGCACCAAATAAAAAATTAAACACAAAATTTGCCATTATTTTTTAAAAATGTGTTACTCCTCAATGGCAACCTTTTTAATAAAGTCTAGTATTAGATTAATAATAAAATGGATATCAGCCAATATTTATGGCACCTGGACGGCTGCCAGTCCCAAGTATCCACTAGAAACAAATGTTCAATAATTTTTGATATTATAGATATTAAGTACGGCATGTAAGCAATTATTGGAGTTCATTAGTACTTAAAAATGAAAAACAAAAAATAATTGATTGTTTGCATTAAAATAGATCACGAGCAACTAAAAAAAAATTTGCGGCAGTAATGCGTGTTTCACGAGTAACTAAATGAATGTGCTATTCGACGATCTATAAATGCGTGTTTCATTACACTAAAGATCATATCAATGGCTTCCGTTATTGTTGCAATCATGGAGCTTTTCCCCGCTTCCATCTTCCTTTTCTTGACATTCCTCTACATCAAATCAATCATTAAAAAGCTCGATCGCCACCGGCTCCAATCCAACGCGCAAGTCCCAGGCCCAAAAAACCTCCCCATCATCGGCAGCATTCACCATCTCCTCGGCCGCCGTCCTCCCCATCGTGCACTATACGACCTCTCCCTCATCTACGGCCCCATCATGCGCCTAAAACTAGGGGAGATCCACACCGTCATCATTTCCTCTGCCGAAGGAGCCAAAGAAATCATGCAGACCCACGACATCCACTTCGCCTCACGCCCCATCACCCCCACCGTCGATGCTCTCTTCTACAACGGCAAAGGCATCATCTTCGCTTCATATGGCGAGTTTTGGCGCCAGATGCGTCGAATCTGCACCATGGAGCTTCTCAGCTCGAAGCGTGTCCACTCCTTTCGTGCCATAATAGCGCAGGAGGTCTCCCACCTTGTTCGATCTGTTAATCTTGCAGCTTTTGCCGGCGCTGACATCAACCTAAGCAGTGAGTTTTCCAACCTCAGCAGCAACATCATGGCAATCTCTGTTATCGGCAGTCGGTGCAAAGACCAGAATTTGTTCCAATCGGCGCTCAGAGAAACAGTAGAGTCGAACACAGGTTTCTCCTTGATTGATCTATTCCCATCGATGCCCAATTTCATCACCCGCATCGCTGGTTTTCGACAGAAGCTTGAGCAATGCTGGCTGAAGTTGGACCAAATACTGGAAAAAATACTGCAAGAGCACATTGAGAAGAGGGCTAGAAACTTACTACAAGCAGAGGATCTCACAGATGTTCTTCTCAAAATCCAACAAGATGACAACCTTCAATTCTCCCTTTCCAATGATAACATCAAAGCTGTCATCAACGTTAGCTCAAAATAATAAATTTAATTAAAAGTTATTTAATGCTTAACTAACAAAATTTACTGTTTACTTAGGATATTCTTTTGGCTGGAAGTGAAACAACGGCAACTACCTTGGAATGGGCAATTTCGGAGCTAGTTCTCAACCCGACGATCATGAAGAAGGCCCAGAAAGAGGTGAGAGACGTGTTCGGCTGCGACATGACAAAGATAATGGGAGAAGAGTACTGGATGAGCAACAAGCTTAGCTATCTGCAACTTGTGATAAAGGAGACATTGCGGCTACACACTCCGGCACCCTTGTTGCTGCCAAGGGAGAACAAAGAGAGGTGCAAGGTGATGGGCTATGACATTCCAGTAAGGACGACGGTGATGGTGAACGCGTGGGCAATAGCAAGGGATCCTGTGTATTGGGACAAACCGGAAGTCTTTTGGCCGGAGAGGTTTGAGGAGAATCATGTTGATATGAAGGGAGCTCACTTTGAGATGATACCCTTCGGTGCTGGGAGAAGAATTTGCCCAGGGATGCATTTCGCATTGGCCACAATCGAGATGGCTCTCGCATATTTATTATACTATTTTGATTGGGAGTATCCAGCTAAGAATGGAGAGGAGCTTGACATGAGTGAAGCTTTTGGAATTTCAATTAGGAGAAAGATACCTCTTTGTTTATTAGCCACACCAAGGATTTCATTTTTTGGTGCCCGCGAGTATGCTTAACGCACCTGAATTTGCAGCATCGGAATAACACATGAGTGGCAAACAAAATTTTGAACTACCCTGTTTCTTGGAGTAACAAATAGCTAAATAAATTTTTTGGAGTAAAAGTTAGTCAATCATGTTAATTATATTGTGATAAGTGTTAGGATTGATTGATACGATTTTAATTATATTGCTCCATGACCATGAGGCATCATATTTGTGTAAATTCTTATGAATAGACTGTATATGTTAATGTAAAGTTTTGGAAAAAAATGAAATAAAACTTTGGGTAGTTTTCCTCCAACGGCTGCTTACTCCTCTATTTCCCTTTTCGTCTCCCTATCTTGCAAGAAAACTCAAAAAGAGTCTCAAGCTTCCTCCAAGATTTTACAACTGGTATCAGAGCCAGGTGGAGGTGATCTCGATGTGGAGGAAGGTTCTTGTCCAAGAAAAGAAGAAGGAGAATAGGTGCGGAACGAAATCAAGCGGGCGTGTCGGGCATCTGAGCAAGGTGGTGTTCGTGCAGAAGCTGGAAAAGGATGCTCGCACAACAGGCGGGGTCGGGTTCGTGTCGTGAGAATGCTTGATTTGTGTGGGATTGAGCGGGAGGCTGATCTTGCTTGGGGGAGGGGGGGGGACGCTGAGGTGCCGCGATCAAGAGGTCTTAGGCACAGACCGCACGAAGGTTTGAGCAAATGCACGCACAAGGCGCGGGCTGCCTGGGTCACGTATCAGGCGCGAAGGCGGGGGGTGGCCACGTGTGGGCTCGTGAGATTGCGCGAGCGTACGGGGCTCACGGGACAGTGAGATGTTTTCATGCAGGACAAATATAAGAAAATCCAAGTTATCATACAAAGTCACCTATAAGATTGAGGCTTTTTAAAAAAAAAAAAAATTATGTATGTATATATATATATATATAAACAAGTTTTGGCATTCTTCTAATTTCTAAAGGCATTGTGCATACAAATTATATGTGTATATATAGATTGATTTATATTGTCCCTTATATTGACGACCTCGAGTAAATACTCGAAAAGGGTTAATATGAAATTTCATTCGGTTGTATATGCAAAAAAGAAAATTAGTCTTCAAACAAATTATAAGCAAAGTTGTCTTTGAAGCCTAAGATAGCCTAAGATTTATTTCTTTGGCTCAACAAGATTATAAAAGTCAAGTCGGAGGACTTTCAAGCCTGTCAGCTTCAAATAACCAAGTTAGAGAAGTATATTCCCTCATTTTGAGTGGGTTTTGAAAGTTAATGTCAACAAGCTTAAATATAGCTTTGTTAATAAGCCATAAGATGGACTGCAAAATTGTAGTAGAAAGTCGCTTTAAGAAGCAGGAAGAAAGCAGTCCCAAACGAAACTTTAATTTCATGCTGTCATGTAAAAAGATTCCTAAATAAGATCTAAAAGACTAAAATGTTAATGAGGTTTTCTAAATCTATAAACTTCATCACACACGTTGGTAAAGTGCAAGTTTTCATATAACTCAAGTCTCAGGCTCAATTAGATCCTGAAGGAACTCAATAAACTCAAATATGATTATCTCGTTGATATCTTTTCTAGCTCCACAAGTCATAAGAAAGTCCCTATTAAGAGAGTCTTGTTCTATCAATTTGCTGACAAGTGTAACCATGTTCTAAACCTATACAATCTGATAAGTTTGAGTGGCCAAAGTTAAGGAGATCTTGTTTTTTGTTTGAAAGATCAAGGCAAAATATGAGGGAACAAAATTGTTTGAGAAAGCACCAAGATAAACTTGATATATTATTTGACTATAATGCTCAATTCCTTTAAACGAACTTCTCTTCTTCGTCAAATTCATTAAAGTGTAAAGCATTAAACCATTTAAGGCAAACTCACACACACAACGCATACACATGGACTCGAACCTTGAACCTCTTAGTTGGAAGCCTAAGCTCCCTACCAATAGGCCAAGGGGAGTAGTGTACTTCTGTACTTGATTGGGGCAAAGTTGCTTCTAGAACACTTTTCTAATAAATTATAACGAATAAAATTAAAGTCTAAATTTGAACAAATGTTTAATTCAATATTGCCGACAAGAGAAACGTTATACTCAAAGAAATTTCTATAAAAACTCATGCTATGTAAACACTTAATTTGTTTGACAAATAAATCTATTTCAAATACAAATATATAGTATTATTTCAAATTTAATTGGTAACTGATAAATTTATGTAGGGGGTGTGAGTCAAGCCAATTTATGAGCTAATTTAGGCTCGGCTTGATAAATGACTCGTGCGTCGAGCTCGATAAGCTAATGAGTTAAGCTTGAGCCGATCCTAACTTTGACTCGTTAGCTCGCGAAACGACTCGTTTAAAAAAAATATTAGTATAAAATGTATTTAGATATATTAACATTTAAGGTTTTGAATACAAAATTATTTAAAACGTTTAGAAATTATATCTCATATTTTTATATTAAGTTATCATTTATTATTTTTCTTCTTATTTTTCATTATTTTAATCATTATATTATAATAATTATTAAAATCATAATCATTTTCTCTCTTTCATAATAAATGAGTTGTCACTTGAGTCATCTCGAACTCGTAGAATATAGCTCAAGTTTGAGCTCATGCTCGAACTTGATTAATCAATCAAGCTCAATTTCATACAAAGATGATTCAAACTCGGCTTAACTCATTTACATCCCTCCATAGGGTTGCGAACAAATCAAGCATTCGAGGAGCTACTCATTGCTTGGCTCGACTAAAGCTCGTTCATGATCGTTTAAGTTTGAACATTTTTTTAAATACTTCATTCTTAAATAAATATGATTGAATAACTATATGTTTGACTCATTTATGTTCATGAACAACATCCCCCCCTCAAAATTGAAGCTGGTTTCACCCCTGACAACATCATTTAAAGCTCGTGAACAAGTTCGACATAAAACCCAATAAAAAGCTCGATCCTTAATCGATATAAAGCCCGTGAATAAGCTTGTTAAAAACTAGCTATATGTTTGATGATAAATACGATGAACATACCAAATATAAATATTTATATTAATTTATTGATGTAATAATTATTAATTAATAAAATTTAAATTTAAATTAAATTCTATATTATATATTAATTAAAATAATATATATATATATATATATATATATATATATATATATATATATATATATATATATATATATATATATATATATATATATATATATATATATATATATATATATATATAATTGATATTATGTATAAATTAATTATAATATTTTATTTTATGATATTATTTAGTTATATTTTACGGGCTCGTTTGATAACTCAAAAATACTCGTTAGATGCGTTCGTGAATGGACAGACTTGATAGCTCTAAAACCCTTGCTAGATATGTTCACAAATAGGCTCGTTTGATAGTTTGAAAATAATAGCTAGATGTGTTCATGTACATATTCGATTGCTATTTCGAAAACTCTCGTTATATATATTCGCAATTATGTTAGATGTATTATTTATTAGTAGGCTCAATAATACTCATTTGTTTAAAGCTCAATAAACTAAAAATGAATCAAACATGAACTAAACACAAACCAAACATGAACATCCATTAATTTAAATAAACCAAGCTTAAATATGATCATAAAAGCTCAACTATAACTCGAATAGAACTTGAATAAGCTAATAATAAGTGAACTAAAACATATACAAAAAAAAAAAAAGAAAACAGATGATCCATTTGGCCAGGTCCTTTTGTAGCCCTACCTACCTTTTCTATAAAACAAGATTATTCAAATTGTACTATTTGACGCTGTGATTTATTTGTTATCATCTAGGGATGGGTGACTCTCACTTTATATCTCACTTTTCTCTCTTAGGGGTTGTTTGGTATTGGATTTGAAGCCAAATTTACGCTAGATCCTGCCAAACTGTTTTCGAACGCCATGTAAATCCCGTTTTTGGGTAGATTTAATTGGATTTAGTCATTTACGCTCGCAAAAACTCTCCTGCAAGACCGCGTCGTCGATTTTATAGTTTGAAGTGCACTAAAGATGTGAAAAGATTGTTACCTTCGCAATGAGTAAGCTCCCATCATTACTTCCAATCCAACATTGTGAAAATATCATGACTTCTGTCCGACTGGATTACTGGAAGGAACTTCGTTGAAAGTGGAGAAGAAGCTAACAATTCATGTATGCAACGTCGAATAGGTTGAAGGAGGCGAAGTCGAATAACAATGAAGATGTCGAAAACATGAACAAGTTGCATTTAGGCGCAAGTAAACAATCATTCGAGATAATGGTAGAGAAGAATTCCTTACTTTTAATTAGGAATTATTTTAATTAATTTAATTAAACATATAAATAATTAATCAGATAATTAGTTATATAAATAGTAATTAAATAATTAGTTTGTTATATAATACTTAAATTATTAATTAAATATTTAAGTTGTAATAGAATATTTATCTAATTCATTAGCTAACTATAATTATAATTAAAGGTAATTAAATTTTAAGTTGATAAATAATTTGTAGTTAACAAATAAATTATATTCAAAGCATATTAAATTTAATTTCTAATTGGAAGACTTACCATTTTTAGAATTTAACATCTCCTGAATCCCAGTAAAGTTAAATATGTAATACCAAACAGGTCGGGACATTTCTCCGGACTCCGGTCAGAATAATTTCTCCTTAAAAGCGGCCGATTTGTTCACGCCGAGGGCGCCAAGCAACGCCGCGCTGGTGGGTCTAGGAAGGTTGCAGCAAGCTTGAAGGTATAATCAGGAGCCAGGGGGGTGTTTACCTATCTACTCTCTCTTTTTCTTTTTATGAATTCCTTTTCATTTTAAGATGAAGCTCCATGTGGTTTTTTTGGTTAAAAATGAACTTTTGGATTGTTAGGTTATTCAGATTCTTTATCTGAGGACGATGGAAGTGAGAGGGGTCTCAGGTGTTGTTTCCCATGGATTTGGAGTTCCGCCATGCAGTAAGTCCAATTTAGTTTTTTTCTTCCACTGATTGCAGTGAACCTTGGTAATATGTTTTGAAATTTAGATATCTGCTCTTCATTCTTGATTTTATTTTATTTTTTTTTATTTGAAATGCAAGCTGTAGGCTCTTAAAACCTTGATTTAGTTTCCGTCCTAGATTAAATTAGAAAGGTTGATGCTGGTAAATTTTTTTTGTACCGTTAACATTTTCTCCAGGTTTATGATTCTAATATTTGGACTTCTTATTCTGGTTTTTGTACCGTTTCTACTGGTTCAATGCTCTGTAGGTTCTGTCTCTACTTTATTTTATGCATTTTTTTTTTTTTGGTATGGTCTTAGGCATTAAAGATGAGATTATGGAGAAATAGGCAGGAGCAGCATGTTGTCAAATTCTGGGTGGAATCGACTTAAATTTCTAAGAACTAATGTTATGTGTCATGGACAATGGAAACTAGCCTACCATTTCCATGACACAGAGATTGATGAAGAACTGGCACCGCAGGAATGGTGTAGACTTGCCTATGCAAAAGTTGTCAAGCTAAGCTACTTACTGAAGAATGTTGAGCACATTGATGGAAAGCTAATCAGTGTTGATGACAACTCCATTATCAATGATGTCTATATCATTAACCAAATGAAAAGTTTTAATTCACTTGCAAGAACACTTATAAGTGCGCCCTCTGTGCAATGTACTCTGAAGAAATCTTTAACAAGTGCACAGCCTAAAGTTTTTAGTTGCTTCAGCAGCCTGAACGGAAGGCAGCCCATGACACTGGATTCTCTCACTAAAATTTGCAATTTCCTCGGCATTTCAGCTCAGCAGAGGAAGAACATTCGCCTAACAGTCTGCCCACAGGTCACACAACATCACATTTGGAGAGGAGCACTAAAAGAGATCCTTAACGATTTGAAGCGCGAGTTAGACAACATTGGTTTCAATTCTCCAGCATTTCAGATGGCAAGACAAGTTATGATGAGCTGCTTAAAATTCTTGGAGGACACCGCCAGCCTTCATGAATCTGAGGCTCCGGCATGGATGCGATTGGCACCTTTGAAAAAGGTTGAGAAGCTAGAAACTTTACTTAAATGGGAAGAAGTTCTTGAAATGTTTGTGCACCTATCTCAATGTATGAGCCAGGAGGAGAGATTGCTGTGTAACATTGCAAAGATTGATGTGATGAAAGAAGGGCTGTATCAGATCAAGGATATAGTGATTGAGAGAGACATCAGTTTCAAGGAGGCAAGAAGACAGGATTCACTTGTTCAAAAGAAGCTTACTAAGAGTTTGGGCCATTCTTCTAAGTGTCTGTTTACATTATTGCTTTATTATTTGTATGGGACAGTTAGAGATATAGAGGTGGAAGTTTGTGGAGGGGTTTGTGGTGGTGGAGGAAAGTTGTATTTGCAAATCGGAAAGTTCTTAACTTCTGATGATGAGAAGATGGTGAGAAATGGGGTCAAGCAACTTTACAGAGCTCTTGGGGTGGTTAAATTTGTGTGGGAGACAGCATCTATGGATGGAACAGTGAACTTGCAGGGCCATATATGGAGTGTGGGAGCTAATGAAAGGACTCTCACCTATAGGGGGAATAAGTTTTTTGTCCATAATATTATATTATGATGCAAAGAAAAGAAACGAGTTATAGGCTTATGATTAAATTTTACTGAGTAGATATTCAGTAAAGTTATGATTCCTTTACCTTCTTTCTGAGTTAAGGTAGGTGATTATTATGACCTTATTTGGTTAAAACATAGAACAAATGCAATGATGCTTGTTTTATCTATGAAGGGATGTTGAAAATAAATCAGCTGATGTTGGAGTGTGAAAGAGTGAGCTAAGTGAGGATGATTGAGGGATTTGATCAGTTGATGTAGCCAAAGCATAGTGATTTCATTTCCTTCAGGTTATATCAGGCTTTGGTTTGAGGAGCTGGCCTTTGTGACTATGCTTGGTGTTGGAGCTGTTTGATCATGGACTATCATTCCTGATTACATGAAAGTCAGGGCTACACCGAAATCATAATTGGATGTAGTTTTTTTTTTTTTTTTTTTAGCGCTGAAAGAATATTGCAAATTTAAAAGAATATTGCAAATCCATAATGAATTAGCAATCAAGGTTGATATAATTTTTTGGTTGAGCATGGAGTGAAAGCATTAATCAAATTTCCCACAAAGACAAGATAAGCTCTCATTTTCTTTGTTTGCATTTTCTTCTAGTTTGATTGCAAACTTTGTACTTGTTTTCATATCTCGTTCGGAAGTAGTTTCAGATATGTCATTGGAGAAGCTGAAATTACTCAAGAAAAAAATATCCTATGGTTATTAAACTATAATTAAAATAGAAAATGAGCTTTAAATGACCCTATGTTAACAGATACCCAAAATGCTTTAAAGTATTGTCCTAAATGCTTTAATTATTGTCATAGTGGAAATATGGACAAGATGGGGAACACAGGAGATTATTGTGAGGACCTACTGCTGATGATGATGACTAAAGCTGGGGTAAGGTGCAAAACAATTTTACTGGATCTTCTTATCTAAGGCTAGATGATCTTTGATACTCACACCTTGTATTAGTCCTGTTTACCAAGTGGAAGGCTTTCAAGGTTTTCCTGGGGTGCCAATATGAGTCTTATGCAATTATACAAACTTACCATTTCTCGTTATATTGGAATTCATGAGTGTGTGGCTTATTCTTAGAGAATGCGCCAAAGGAATAATTAGGTGTTTCAGGGAATCTCATTGCTGCTAAAGCTTTTCTGGTCTCACATTTTGAACCTAGAGATTCTTCATGGATTTAGACATATCATTTAATGATCACAAAGTTTAGTGGATGAAGATAGTTTATGGTTGGATAGCTTGATTTACAAGATGTATGTTAGAAAAGACCCAGTCCGATTGTTCCTCCTTCCAAAGTTGAGAGTGGGTCTAACCATAGGGCTGGAGGCTGTTGAAGAAGAACAGGAAGCAGGGGACGAGAAGTTGCTGTAATTAGTTTTAGTTTGGCTATTAAACTAAGGCTTCGTTTGGGACGGCTTTCTTCCTGCTTCTTAAAGTGACTTTCTACAAAAAATAAATTTTTTGTACTAGAAAGCCGCTTTAAGAAGCAGGAAGAAAGCTGTCCCAATCGGAACCTAAATCAACAACTAATCAAAGCCCCCTATTTTTTTTGATGTATTTTAATTGGAAGGTATTTTTTAGAAAGTTTAAATTAGTTTCATACTTTATTTTAAAAATACCCATTTATTTGTCTTCAGTTTTTTCCATTTGTATTTATTTCATTGTGCCTGGATATGCAGCATTTGACCTTTATGGCCTAGCACATTTGTTTTGTCTTGTGCTTAATTGTATTGTTTAATGCCTGGTTTCGCTGAGATGTCTTTGAAATATTTCCTCTTTTTTTTTTAATGAAGGTAGTTTTATTCGCAGAAACAGCTATTTTAAATCTTTTAGATTGAGAATCACTTTTTCTTCTCAAATTCTTCAAGGGAAATCACACATGGAAATTGATAAAAGCTGAAATGGAATCTTCCACATTGCTACATTTTGCTTTGAATCTCATGCAAATTATAGACCAATTTTTCCTGTGCTGGTTAAAACTTGAAGAATTGTATCTATAATGGAATTAGGACAATATTAGGACATAGCCATTATCTATCCTTTTCAGTGTTACCACATATTACATCCTCAATAGTTTAAGTTCGTCATACTGGAATTGCTATGCTTAATATTTTGTTTTATAATTTATATTTATCTCTATGCAATTGAATGTGGAACTTTTTTAATGCAAGACATAAGAGTTATGTCGGCACATACATAGCCGTCCATGTTGTTTGATAGATTTTCATATTTTGTTAGACATAAAATATTTGTACAACTCCTATCTGCCTATCTGTATTGTGACTGCATTCTCTTGTTTCCAGGTAGTACAACAAGGGCCTCCAAAATCAAGTCTTTTAAGTTTCATTCAAGTTTTAAGAATGTCCCACATATGAGGCTAGTGATGTCACATAAAGTCAACTGTTATGAGGCAAATCCTATGTTTTGGGGTAGAGAATTTCAATCAAGGCATAAGCATTTGAATGGTGTAGCTTCTTACAAGTGGCCTTGCAAACACACAAGTTCATTGTTTGTCTGTTCTGTCTCAAATTATGGAGGTATGTTATTTTTTGCCTCTTCACAAGATTTCAAGGTGTTTCTGAAATCCACAAGCTGCGCTGAAGAACTAGCA
This sequence comes from Dendrobium huoshanense, assembly GCA_016618105.1. NCBI lineage: Eukaryota > Viridiplantae > Streptophyta > Magnoliopsida > Asparagales > Orchidaceae > Dendrobium > Dendrobium huoshanense. Next base: position 18,116,377 of record CM028352.1, read on the forward strand.
ATATTCTGTGCAGTTCTGAGTGATGCTCATGTTGTACATCTTTTTCTATAATTAGATAGCATTTCAGTCTCGTTAATAGGATTTCCATTAATTGTGAAAAGATTAACCTTGCTTCTTCTCCTTCAAGGTCGAAGCTTGAAACTTCGTAGGTTTTCCTCTCTCTCTTTCTCTCTCTCTCTCTCTCTCTCTCTCTCTCTCTCTCTCCATATATATATATATATATATATATATATAATCTATTGATCTATTCATCTGTCTATCTATATCCATCTATCCATTTGTCTGTTTTCTAATTGAACTATCAATCATTCCATCTCTTTCATGCTCCTCTACTCTAATAGAATCAGCTTCCTCACATTGGCTTTTACTTTCATTTCTCTCCGCCTGCAATAATGCCACCCTTCATACACATTTGGGCATTTCTATTAGCATGATTTTACGGAAAACTTTGTATTTTGTTCGAGAAAATCACATAACATTATGAAGGTTGCTGTAGAAACATGAACCCAAATAGTGACAAATTAAAAAGAAAGGGAAGAAATATACTAGCTTTTAGAAAAGGGTAATCAATCAACATCATTAAGCAGAATGGTTGGACCTACCTGTTATTTACTTTTTTGAGTCTTATTATGCTTGTTAAATTCAACCAAAAAGTAAAGATTTTTTTTTTTTTTAATATTGCTTATATAGTTATATTTAGTTGTAGTCTTGGACTAATTTTGGGTCTTTAATTGAACTTATTTATTTTTATTATTTCTATGTAAAAATTGAAGTTGTAAATGAATATTGAGAAATATAATATAATCGTCATAATGATATCTAATTACGTTAGGTCATCGTATCTATGGATCAAAATATAAAGATGTTGTGTCTGCATCACTTAGTGAATGATTTATGATGTAGTTCCTTGCCTTCAAATAAAAGTTGTTTAATGAAATTAAATTATTATAGATTGATTAGAAATGATCATGTTGTAGCAGAAGGGATTAGGTATGAAGGACTGCCCTACATGAAATCTTTAAGATATTTTAACAATAATTAAGCTGCCGAGTATTTGGAAAGTCAAAGGAAAATATATATATGCAGGTCGAAATACTGTATTTTTCATGCGTTAAATTGATGAATATACTTCATGATTAGGACTAAACATTTTCATTGTGAGAGAGGATGTTATGCACCACTTGAATGGTTTATATTTGCTAATACAACTTAACTGTAGCTCTTGGTTTAAGTGGTAAGTTTGATCATTTTTGAGCTTTTAACCTTGTATGTATTGGAATGAAAGAACGTTATTTTGAATGTGCAGTTGGTTTGTTTGGTTTAAATGATTCAATCTAATTTGGTGCTTATCTTTGCATTGATTCTTGAAAAAATTACAAATCTTTTTAGCAGGGAATGATGTTGAAGATTTTAAATCAGTTGAAAAAAAAGTGAAAAAGGATATCAAGCTTCCAGATTCATTTGAGGTTAGTCAACCTTTGATTTCTTTGTTATGAAATAGCATAAAATGTTGGGTTCTCATTCTGCTTTGTTGCATATTTTTCCTTGTGCATCTACTGGTTGATCTTCATTATGATCATTAGCAGATTTCATTCATGGAAAGGAATGAATTCTATTTCAGAGGTGGGCAGGCTCTCAGGCTGAAGCATTGTATTTGCATGAAATGTAGCATTAATATAGGAGGTTTTAGTGAATGTTAAATTCTGATTTTTTGTTATCAAGTGTACTAGTAATTCTAATTTGTAATTAGTAAATTTCTTGGGCTGATGCTTAACAATGTTACCTGATGAAATGATCTGCTATCTGATTTTGGTTATTTCAGGTGGAATCCTTGATTACAACTATTTGTGATACAACCTCTATTGCAGAGTTTAAATTAAATGTAAGGCATGCTAGATACCATGCAAATTCACTCTACTCTTCCATATTTTACTCTTTTTAAAAGTTGCTGTTTATTTTCATTTTCTTCGAAGAAAAGCCAAGCTCAATGAGCACCCTTTTGAAAATACCAAGCTTTTAACTTGTTAAAGCTGTTGTAGGGAAGGGATACCCTCCCTACCAGCATCTATTTCAAGCGGCCATTTTCATGTTTCCTTTGTGTTTTGCTTAGCTTGCTGGCTTCAATCTCTACATCAAAAGAAACTTGGTTACGGAAAATGTTCTCAAGCTTGCTCCAAATCCTCCATTAAGTATCTCAGCTCCGGTTCCAGTGTCAAATGGTTCTGCTTCCAGTACCTCATTGACCATCTCTAAATCTAAACCTTCTTCAGATGGAATTCAGGGAATTCTTGATACAGCTACAGATGAAGGATTGGTGATTCTTCAATCACCAATGGTAGGACCAGATCTCCTTCTCTGTTCAGCACGTTATGATTTCTCTGCTAACAGAATGTGCACTGCAGGTTGGATATTTTAGGAGAGCCCGTACAATAAAAGGAAAGCGAGCACCACCATCTTGTAAGGAGGTATTGTTATTTTGTGCATGCGGTTGATTTAATTACTGAAGCTTGCGTAATAGCGACTCGGTTGACCTGTAAATTTCTTTTAGCTTATTTTTATTGTAATCAAGAAGCTTGCCAAGATGCTTATTCGACTATTGTCCTTCACGGTTCTTTTTTCCTTTGATTTTATCGAGTTAATTTCATCCGATGTCTTTTAATATTTTGTTCTCCTGTAGACCAGATAGTAGGATGTTTGCACACCAATCAATATTTGAACAATAAATTGGATCTCGCGTTTATTTTTAATATCTTGGATAATAGTTGCTGGATAATAAGCTTTTTGTCTTAAAATGTTTTCAAAGACTGCATTCTATTGATCTCGTTAGTTGAGTGTTTTTTTTTTTGACAACTTTTTGGAATTTAGATTGGTGTTTAATGTAGCATTATTAATTTACTAAGATGATTTTGATAGAAATAGTGCAAAAAGATTTATAGACGGAAAAGTTAAAACCTCATGCAACACGCAATTTAAATAAATGAAGACTGGATTCGTACAATCTTGGGATAAGTTAATGATATGATGCTTAAGAAGTTTAAGAATGAGATGCATTTTTCTCACAAGAGGCAATAGCTATGGTTCTTTGAGTTAAAATGGAGAGCTAATTTCTCAGGAGGGGCGAGAACCATTCTAACATTGCCATAGTTCTTTAGGAGAAGATTAAATTATTCAAATATTTTGAAGATGACATAGCTGTCAGTTTTGTTTAATTTTTTTTTTCCTTTTGACGTGTACTCATCCTATCATTGCCCACTACTTCATTTAGTAGTATTTTAATTTCTTTCTTATCAGTATATGTCTTATAATTTCTTGTCTTGTTGACTGTTTCAACTTGTCATATTAATTAAACCATTTGGAATGATGTGATACAATTCATGCGAAAATGATTTTCTTAATGAAGTTTGCACGTTTAGATTTAGAGGCAATAATAAGCAAGATCTTATGCGGAATTGAACGATAAAATAAATATTAAAGTGGTACCTAGCTTAGGTTTTTATCTCACATGCATAGAGGTTGAGATCATTAAATAGTCAAATAAATCTTACTTTGCATATATGGATTGTTCCAACAATAAATTCCAATACTAACAATAAGATTAGTATATGAAAGATCCCTCACACAACTCTTCTAATTGCTAGGTTTTAGCGGAGAAGCATTAACATGATCGTCATGAATTTACTAGACCACAATTGAGAGTCACTACGAAGATAAAAGATCCGGGGGAAGAGTTTACCCAAAGGAAGTAGATTCGAGGCCCCGAGGTGATCATTTAGGTGCTTGAGAGAGTGGGCAGCAACTTTCAAGGCTTGGGAACCTTCTGGTTGGAGATTGGAGGTCTTCTGGACGTCGAGATAACAACAGGAAACTGCTGGGCTTGCTGGACAGCACTAGGGGTGACTGGATAGCCACTATGAGGGATTTGACATCAGTTTTGACTTCCCAGAATGCTGGACAGCAATCGGGATTGTCTGGACAGCAAATTCCTATCTTCAAATTCCTGGACAGCAGCAGTTTTTGGTCTTGGACAAACCCTGGACAGCACCCAATTAGGGTCAGCAAGGATTTGGCTTGCTCGTGGTGCTGCTGGACACTTTGGGCAGCAACTTGTGGCTTTCCGGGAGGCAGGACAGCGAGGAAAGTTGCTGGAACAGGAAGGGACAGCATGCGGAAGTGAGGGAGGGAGAGTTAATTACCATTAGAGTGGCAATTAAAAAAAGGAGAGAGATGGGGAGAGGAAATTAAGGAGTAAATTAATGCTAATTCAAATTCAAATTTTGAATTTGAATTGTCATTAATTTGGAGCATTAAGTGAAAGCGGAGAGAGAGAGGAAAATTAATAAAAAATCTAAAATTAATTTCAGATTTTAAGTGGATTTGGCGGGATTTAATTTGAATTTTGAATTCAAATTAAAGTGGGAATTAATGGACCCTTGTTTGGAGCCATGAGTTAAGCTCCTAATTAAGGGGAGGAGTAATGGGCGGCCATAGAGAGAGAGAGAGAGAGAGGGAGGGATTTAGGGAGAGGATTTGTAACTTCCAAATCAATTTATGTCATTTAGGAATGAGAATGACAACTCAAATCTAATTTGAAATTCAAATAGACTTGGAGTTATACACTTTCCTAATTAAGATTTGCAAATAAGGAAAGTTTTTGAAATTTGAATTTCAAATTTCAAATTGAGGAAAGTGAATAATAAATCCAATTTAATTTATTTTGAAATTGAATTCATGATTGATACTTTCCTAAATTGGGATTCCCTATATGGAAAGAATTTGAAATTCGAATTTGAATTTCAAAAGAATTCAAATTTTCCCTCTCACGCTTGAGCTAAATTTTGAAGTCATTATGGTGATTGAAATCAACATAATGAGGGGGAAATTATGAGGGGGGCCGGCGGCAAAGGGGAAGGAGGAGATGGCGTCGGGTGAGGGGAAGGGGATGGGCTTGGGTTGTCGGTGGGAGCTTGAGGTGGTGGAGCTAAGGAGGACTTGGGGGGAAAGGGGATGGCCGGTGGTGGATGGAGAAGGGGAGAAAGGAGATGAACAAAAATACAAATAAGATAAAAGTACACTAACGAACTCACAAAGAGATCGTAAGAACCGTGAACCTTGGACTCTTCCAAAGATTGACGGGTATTGCAAATCTCCCTCCTCGGGCTTCTCCTCTCATGAACTCACTAAGAGATCAAACAAGAACAAACTCTTTTCATTCAATAATTCATCATCCCTTTCCAAGAGGAAGGGGAGGGCTTAAATAACCAAATACATGAGGAAAAATAAAAAGACACAATTGCCCCTAGGGAAACCATAAAATAAAGCCCTCAAGTGAGGGTTGAAATGGAAAAGTATAAATAACAAATAATATACATGAAAATAAATAAACACGATCGTAGCCGTTGATCTTCGATGTCGTCATCATTCTCCCCAGGTGGGAGAAAAACTCGACTCCGTCGAGTTGGTGTCTCGAAAACTCCTTGTGCATATGAGTTTATCTGTTGTAGCTCCTCGCACTCTGACCACGTATCCCCTGCCTTTGGTTCACCTCTTCACCTAGTCAAGTATCTTCTTCGTTCACCCTCTTTTGTGGAAATAATATTATCACTAGGAATCATGTCAACCTTCTCCGCTATAGGAATTTTGGGAATAATTTTGGGAGTGGAGGTAGGCTTTGGGGTTCTCACAAGGTGTGGTCACACAAGGCTTAATTTGAATTGGATTTGGGGGTTTAACTCCGGACCTTCAAAGTTTACTAAATCTTTTATGTTAAAAAAGGAATGAATGTTGAATTCTGCAAGTAGATCCACCACGCAAGCGTTGTTATTTATTTTATTGACTATTCTAAATGATCTGCACTTCTAGCATGTAATTTCCCGGACGAATCCACACCATTACTGAGTTACCAACTTTAATAGATTTAAATTGTCGTTTAGAATCAGCATAAAGTTTATACTTATTATTGCTCTATTCAGTTAGGTGTGCAATTTCCTTAAGAAAGTCATGCATATGTAATGTAAATGCGGCATGTGATATGCGAATTCATATGTCAAAATTCAAGACTCAACAAGATGAACATGAGGTGGTGCAAGAGACTTGATATGCAAAATGAAAGAAATATGGATTCGCACATAACTTTTAAACAAAGAAAATTTTGGAAGACAACAGACTACAAAACACACGCAACAACAAACTAACTCACACGAACACATAGCTAGAAAAGGTGGACGAGTCACAAAAAGAGGGGTTTTAAAGTGTTTGGTCTAAGGGAACTGGTGTAGGGGGAGGAATGAAAACACTCTTAGCTACCAGGGCACTTCTATAGGTGGTTTCAGTTAGGGTCGACAGCAGTCTCCTAGTGGGGGTAGTGTCATCTAATAAATTCATCCAACTAGGATAGAAGTGGTCCTTATCCTGGTTGGACGAGGTCATAACGGGCAAAATGTAAGAATCAGGAATGACACACTCGGCCAAATATAAATCCAATTGAGCAGCTTTAAAGTTAGACTCTAATGAAACAAGAGGGGGCTCATTGCTCAAATCAGGCTCAAAAACTTTCAGACTCAAAGTACTGTCTTCCGAAATAGACTCAGGTTTGGTTGCAACCCTAAGATCCATGGGTTCCGTTTCACTTATATCAGGTGATAAATTTGATTGACTTACTTCCAACTCGAGATTATCTAAGTCGCCATCAGAAATTTTCAGAATTAAATCAGAATTATCCAAAACTAAATCAGAATTATCCAAAATTAAATTCAAAGTGTTCGAAGTTCGATTGGTTCCTTTCGAGATCACATTACTATCATCCAGACATACTTTGTCCAAAGGCTTATCCTCGAGGAGACTAGGATCGGGGTGGGTTAAGGTGTCGATATTTAAAGGTTCTTGCTTTCCTAGCTCAGGGTTTAAGTCATTCAGGGAGTCTGATTCAATCTCTTTAGTTTCATCCTCAAAAAATTCTTCGATATCGATAGTATCCACGAAATGGGTGTATTCAATCTCGGGTTCAGTAGATTTTTTCTTTTTACTGCAATTCTTTACTAAGATGACACATGTATGGTCAAAGGCTGGGGAGGCTAAAGGTTGACTGAATTGGCCAGAAGTTAGTCCACGTGGGGAGTCATAAGAGATTTGTCCAACAGAAGACCCAGTAGAGGGTCGGCCATCTAGGTTACGTGAGGACCTAAAGGGTGGGGCAGCAACCTGGATGTTACTAATGGGTGGGTGGTCTCGACCACAGTAAGGTCCACGGGTCATCCCAACAAACGAGGTATGGTGATGCTCTAGATGACGGTCACTAGTAGAGGGTCGGTATTTCAACTTAAGTTCTCGTCTCATGTTTCTCCAAGTAAGGTACTCACCCCGAGACTTTCTATGATCTTCCAATTTCATCCAAAATTGAAGAGTCGGACCTTTGAGGTGAGATTTAGCGATGCTAATCTGGTGGGATTTAGGGATATGACATGATTCAAAATATTCCTCTAGTTGTCTAACCCATTCCTTAAGGTAGTGAGGGTTTGAGGAACCATCAAAGGTAGGTAAATGGTAATGTGACTCTAAGTGAGGTCGTGGAGGCTTAGGCTCAGGTCTCGGGTGATAAGCTGAGTGGAGCATGTCATTAGAGTGGGGATAGTCACCGGGTTTCTCTGTCATAATTCTAGTCATATTTCCCACTAGGTTAACGATGTCATTTAAACTCTTTTGGAGTCTTATCGGGTCCATTGAAAAGTGTCAAGTGAAACCTAGTGAAGATTGGGTGCAAGGTACCACACTCTACAAAGGGAAAACTCCATTTCGACTTGCTATAAGATGCAGGAAAAATACTGGACAGCAAGCTTCAAGAAGGGTTTAAGTCACCCGGTGTTTAGGGAGGTTGCTAAGGCTTGGGCAACACCTAAACACTAAGTTAAACTCTTCTAAAATGACACTATAAGGTGCAAATTTTGTTTGGACAGCAAACTAAAATGAGGGACGAAGTTATCTAAGCAATTTAGATGGACTCTAGGGTGTGGACAGCAAGTTATCACAAGTTTAAAGTCACCTAAATGTCACTAAACAGTGCAGGAGTGAGGTGGACAGCAAACTACAGCAGTTTGTTTAAGTTGTCTAGGTGTTAGGAAGGTTCCGAGTGAGTGGACAGCACCCAAACTATGACGAAAAGTACTCTAACGAAGGCTAAAACTGCTGGAACAGTGAGGACAGCGGTTAAACTTAAAGGTGTAGTTGCTCTAATCAATTAGAAACAAGGTAGGTTTAATGGCAGCACTCTTACACTACCTAAAATGTCTTAAACCTTAATAAATGCATGCAGGAATTACGGCTACAGCAGTGAAAACAGTGAAAATGTCCTATCTACGCATTGATATGCATGCAAATTTCAAACTACAATGAGAAGCTAGACCCTAGGATGCATCTAGCACAAGTCAAGCATGCTAGCCATGCTCTGATACCAAGATGATGTGATACAATCCATGCGAAAATGATTTTCTTAATGAAGTTTGCACATTTAGATTTAGAGGCAATAATAAGCAAGATCTTATGCGGAATTGAACGATAAAATAAATATTAAAGTGATACCTAGCTTAGGTTTTTATCTCACATGCATAGAGGTTGAGATAATTAAATAGTCAAATAAATCTTACTTTGCATACATGGATTGTTCAAACAATAAATTCTAATACTAACAATAAGATTAGTCTATGAAAGATCCCTCACACAACTCTTCTAATTGCTAAGTTTTAGCGGAGAAGCATTACCATGATCGTCATGAATTTACTAGACCACAATTAAGAGTCACTACGAAGATAAAAGATCCGGGGAAGAGTTTACCCAAAGGAAGTAGATTCGAGGCTCCGAGGTGATCGTTTAGGTGCTTGAGAGAGTGGGCAACAACTTTCAAGGCTTGGGAACCTTCTGGTTGGAGATTGGAGGTCTTCTAGACATCGAGATAACAGCAGGAAACTGCTGGGCTTGCTGGACAGCACTAGGGGTGACTGGATAGCCACTATGAGGGATTTGACATCAGTTTTGACTTCCCAGAATGCTGGACAGCAATCGGGATTGTCTGGACAGCAAATTCCTATCTTCAAATTCCTGGACAGCAGCAGTTTTTGGTCTTGGACAGACCCTGGACAGCACCCAATCAGGGTCAGCAAGGATTTGGCTTGCTCGTGGTGCTGCTGGACACTTTGGGCAGCAACTTGTGGCTTTCCGGGAGGCAGGACAGCGAGGAAAGTTGCTGGAACAGGAAGGGACAACATGCGGAAGTGAGGGAGGGAGAGTTAATTACCATTAGAGTGGCAATTAAAAAAAGGAGAGAGATGGGGAGAGGAAATTAAGAAGTAAATTAATGCTAATTCAAATTCAAATTTTGAATTTGAATTGTCATTAATTGGGAGCATTAAGTGAAAGCGGAGAGAGAGAGGACAATTAATAAAAAATCTGAAATTAATTTCAGATTTTAAGTGGATTTGGCGGGATTTAATTTGAATTTTGAATTCAAATTAAAGTGGGAATTAATGGACCCTTGTTTGGAGCCATGAGTTAAGCTCCTAATTAAGGGGAGGAGTAATGGGCGGCCATAGAGAGAGAGAGAGAGAGAGAGAGAGGGAGGGATTTAGAGAGAGGATTTGTAACTTCCAAATCAATTTATGTCATTTAGGAATGAGAATGACAACTCAAATCTAATTTGAAATTCAAATAGACTTGGAGTTATACACTTTCCTAATTAAGATTTGCAAATAAGGAAAGTTTTTGAAATTTGAATTTCAAATTTCAAATTGAGGAAAGTGAATAATAAATCCAATTTAATTTATTTTGAAATTGAATTCATGATTGATACTTTCCTAAATTGGGATTCCCTATATGGAAAGAATTTGAAATTCGAATTTGAATTTCAAAAGAATTCAAATTTTCCCTCTCACGCTTGAGCTAAATTTGGAAGTCATTATGGTGATTGAAATCAACATAATGAGGGGTAAATTATGAGGGGGGCCGGCGGCAAAGGGAAAGGAGGAGATGACGTCGGGTGAGTGGAAGGGGAAGGGCTTGGGTTGTCGGTGGGAGCTTGAGGTGGTGGAGCTAAGGAGGACTTGGGGGGAAAGGGGATGGCCGGTGGTGGATGGAGAAGGGGAGAAAGGAGATGAACAAAAATACAAATAAGATAAAAGTACACTAACGAACTCACAAAGAGATCGTAAGAACCGCGAACCTTGGACTCTTCCAAAGATTGACGGGTATTGCAAATCTCCCTCCTCGGGCTTCTCCTCTCATGAACTTACTAAGAGATCAAACAAGAACAAACTCTTTTCATTCAATAATTCATCATCCCTTTCCAAGAGGAAGGGGAGGGCTTAAATAACCAAATACATGAGGGAAAATAAAAAGACACAATTGCCCCTAGGGCAAACATAAAATAAAGCCCTCAAGTGAGGGTTGAAATGGAAAAGTATAAATAACAAATAAAATACATGAAAATAAATAAACACGATCGTAGCCGTTGACCTTCGATGTCCTCATCATGGAATGTTGAAATAAAAGTATAAGCTTGTTGGCGGAATTTTTGCTATTCCCAATGGATTGAAATATTTTGTGATCGAGTAACATATTATCCCAAGGGATAAAAATATTATTATTGAGCTAATTATTTATAATAATGTATACCATTAAATGATAAATTTATGTTAGAATGATGTGAATGATTTTTTATCCTAAAAAATAGTATCTAACTGGAAATGCTTAGTGATTTAGGTCACTTGGAATGGATGTTCTTAATATTGACTGACTTTTAAGTAATTCTAATTTGATAAATGCAAGATCAAAATGACATTTTCCAAGTGCGTCGTTGTTGCTCCCTTAATGAATTTGAATGTTCTTTATTCGTATAAAGGTGACACATGATAGTGATCAAAATGACATTTGTCTTGATTTTATTTTTAAGAATAAAGGTGATACATGAGAGTGTGTGAATTATAGATTAATTAAATTAACTATATGAGAGAGTAACCGAGCATAGGTTACAATGTGATACTAATATTTCTCAAAATCAATTTGAATTTATGCCGAGTATATCTATTATGGAAGCTATACATTTATTGAGAGGTTTGATGAAGAAGCATAGAGAGTATAAGGATGATCTACATATTTTATTTATTGATTTAGATAAAACATATGATAAAGTTCAAAGTGCTCTGGAGAGTTTTAGAAAAAAAGGAGTTAATAATCCTATATTTGAGTCATTAAGGATATGCATGCATGAATTGCTACTTGTGTTCAAACACAAGATGATTTGACCAAGTATTTCCCTATTTCAATTGGATTACATCAAGAATCAACTTTAAGCCCATATCTTTTTGTAGCATGTACAATCTTTTTATAACTACTACATATTCTATCATTTATATCATTGATACTATCTTTTGCGTCAAAATTTAAAGCCACCATCTATTGCTTTTTATCTTAATACTCATCCTTTTTGTTGTGTCCAGGAGTATTCGCGGCGGTAGAGAAATATAAGATTTAACGTCTTAGCGTTGTACGAAAATCCGGCACGCAATCAGATAAGTGAGAGAGGGTCTAGCATTTATGAGACACCAAGATTTTTATGTGGAAAACCCCTGTAAAAGGGGGAAAAACCACGGGGCTTAGCCCAGTTTGAATGAATCCACTAGTATTAAAGTCGATTACAAATGAGACCCTTCCTTGGTGGAAGGTCTTAGCTTGATGTACATCTTATGGAGTACATTACATGATGTAAATACAAAGGATCACTATTGACATGTTCACTTTGTTAGAAGGACTGCAGTCGGCGGGCGACGTAGGTCAGGAGGACCATAGTCAGCTGGCGACGGAGGACTGTAGTCGGCGGGCGACGTAAGTCAGGAGGACCGTAGTCGGCGGGCAATGGAGGTCGGAAAGACTGTAGTCGGCGGGCGACATAAGTTAGGAGGACCGTATTTAACGGGCGACGGATGTCGGAAAGACTGTAGTCGGCGGGCGACGTAAGTCAGGAGGACCGTAGTCGGCTGGCGACGGGGGCCGGAAGGACTGTAGTCTGATGACGAAGATCAGTAGGACAACGTCAGGTAGAAGTCCAGCAATGGAAAGAAATGCATCTTCGCATAGACGTCCAGCGAAGTCCGATAACCGGTAGAAGTCCGGCGTCGGATAGAAACTTGGCGAAGAGTGAAGGTCCGACGTCGGGTAGAAGTCCAACGTCTTTGGTAGCAGAGGAGAACTCCGGCTTCACTTAGGCGGAGTTTTGGCGTCAGGAGGGAACTCTCTTGTAAATTGAGAAGACTTTCAGCATCCCATGGAAGTTGGGCAGAATTCTAGCATTCTCCCAAATATCGGGCAGAGTTCCGGCGTCTTCAGGCGGTGGTCGAGGAGGTGAGGAATCTCCTTTTCCCCTTTCTCCTCTTCTTCTTCTCTCTCTTCCCTTGAGCCCCCTTGGTGTAGAATGAGGGCTCTATTTATAGTTTTTCTGGAGTGGCATAGCCCGTAAATAGGCGTGAGATCAAGGGCGAACAGGGAGTGGTTTGAATGGACGGTCGATACCGAATCCTTTGATTATGCACCGTTTGTTGGACATTTGAAGGCCTTAATGATATCGGAATTCGATGATCTTGGGCTCGTTGGATTCGTCTCGTCGAGCCGCTCGATTCGAGTATAAGCTCGTCAAAATTGGAGACCGTTTGGTAACTCAAATTGCGGTTTGAACCTTCCAACAGCGCTTTGAACCCTTGATTCGGACTAATTTGGGCTCAGATTGGGTTGATCTTGGTGTCGTTGGGTTCGTATTTCTGAGACGCTCAGTTTGACTGTAAGCTCGCTGAAATCGGAGTTCATATGCTCCCGAAATTAATTTCGGAAGTTTCCAATTTGATTTTGCATCGAGATTCGTGCCCGATCAAGATAATTTTTTGAGGATGTATCACTTTTCATTCTCAAGGTTTATTATGCTATAACTTAATGCTCTTGTATCTACATTTTGTTTAACTTATCTCTTGGTATGCATCCTTGTTTTTTCAACTCTTTGTATTCTTTTTGTATCACCTTCTGTTAATCTATTATCATGAACAATTAAGTTATTTTTTTTGCATTAGAAATATTAGTACTCTTCTCTCTCATCAAAGCAAGCACTTACCTCAAAACAATGTTTGGTTGCTACAAAATTACCATCTATGCCTTTGTTTTCTGTTCCCTATCACTATATTTTTTTCATTTCAGCACAGACTTGACAATTTATGCCTTTTCAGTTGTATTGTACATTAAAGAGAAAATAGTCAAAATGATCTCCAAATTATTTGTGGGGTGCCATTTTATTCCAAGGCCATTAAAGGTGTCCGACTTAGTCCTTTGACAGTTTGACTCCACAAATGTGATTTAAAGCAGTCCCACAATTAAAATTATTGTTTAATTTGATAATTTGATAGAAATTTCACACAAAGTTCACAAATAAGATGGGGTATGAGGGTATTTTTGGAAAATGAGTTTTTATATATCTTGATATGTGCGACATGACCTCATTCCCTACCTCATTCATGAACTTTATGTGAAACTTTCGTCAATTTAAATAATAATTGGATCATGTTTGAAGAGTCTAGGGATTTAATTGGACACTTTAAATAGTTTAGGACTAAAATGACCTCTTATAAATAGTCCGAAGGACATTTTGACTTTTTCTCTTCACTAAACAAGCCATACTTTTGACAGAAACAAGAGGTGAAGGAAGGGCAAGTTCTTTGCTATGTTGAACAGCTTGGTGGAGAGATCCCTATAGAAGTGCGTGTAATCAGCATCTTTCTGGATTTGTGATTTTTTTATATATTTTTTTGGTGGGACTTATATTGTTCGTCGTGAGAAGCTGACATTCTCACTCCTTTTATGTGATTGCACCCATTTTAGTCTGATGTTTCCGGTGAGGTGATAAAGATCTTGAGAAAAGATGGAGGCAAGGATGTTAAACTAAAATACACTTCAGTTTTTTAATCATAGGCACGCTGCTTTGCAAGCTTATTATGTTTGTTGGTTGCTCTGCAGAGCCTGTAGGATATGGTGATGCTCTTATTGCGATTCTCCCTTCCTTTCCTGGGATTAAGAAGCTTCAGTAATTTGGTGCGTTCCATACACTTCTATTGTTTCATGCCCTCTAATTTAGTTAATTTCCATTATTTTTTATGTTTATTAGAACTATATGGCAGTTCAATTTTTGTTCTAGACTGGAGATTTATTTTCCTGCGTTTACTATCACTTCCAATCATGTCATATCTTTGGTTAAAAAAAGGGGTCATTGGAATTCTTCCTAATTGAACATTGGTGAGACCCAAAAATATTCATAGATGATGATCGAATTTCATTCTCATTGTTATTTAGCCTAATTCAATATTCCAACTCTAATACTGTGTACTGATTTAGATGTTGACCCCTACACTGAAATACACGCAAAAGAGCGAAAATATGCGACTTAAATGACGGTCGGTGGGCGCGACGTGTCACTTAAATAGTTAAACGACCTCCAATCGTCGAACGGATTGCGCCGTTGCGATCGGAGCTTCATATTCTTCTAAGAGGGAGTTCCTCGCAATTGAATCAGACAAGAACGATCAAAATCAACGACTGATACCCGAAAATGACACGCGACGATGCTTAAATGACGTCCGATTGTAAAACAAACTTCAATGTTGCGCCTGAAATGTCAGAGTTACCTAAAAACGACTATAATTTCGTTGAACAAAATCCTCAAGGGAAGATCAACGTGGATTCCGAGGCTACGACTCACGAATTTCCAGGAAATTACGCGCAAATCAATAAAAAAATCTCTATTTAATAATAATAATAAATTTAACAGAATAAAAAAAAATCAAATGAAATCAAACTTGTAACTCGGTCTCCTATCTCATGATCTTGCACAATCTCCAGTCGTCCAGTGATATACTCTGCGCGATTTCCCCACACTGACGTCGTGTTACCCATGATCTTCGCAAAGATATGGCCTCATCGTTAAAGCAAGAATTGAAATGAGCTGTTTTGTTTTCTGCTTCTTGCACTCGCAATTCCACTCATAATCGTAAGCTCCTGACCATACCCGTCTCCCGTTGGAAGACCCTGATTGGACCCCTCTCTTGATCTCCTTCGCACGATTTGAATACATACTTTGTGCCGGAACCAAACCTCCCGCAAGCTCTTGATTCTTCCTCACGCCTGCAAGACAAACCACTTATGAACTCCTCTTTCTTCTACCCCTCACGGCCAACCTATCTTCTATATCTAAGCCAGCCTACTTTTGACTAAGTAGGCCATGAATCATGATGACTCGGGACGACAAAATCATGAGATCTCGATATATGTTTGATGACTAGCCTTAATCAAAAGTTTTCTCTCGTTATTGAGAGGAGTAATTAAATATAGGGACTTGCGCCTATAGGAAACCTAAACTCATATCATAAAGTCCTCGCAAAATGTGGGCGAAATATCTGGGTAATGTCTTATTCTAAACTTGATCTGCCTTCTGAAAATTTGCCTCAGAACTTTCGTTAAAACTCTCCTTGATGACTCGAAATGAAATGAAAGAATGGGATCGCGGACAGGCCGAGGTGCAAATTTTCGGAGCCCACATATTTCTAACGACTCCACTGGGGATGGTTTCTCTTTTCGTATTTGAATATATCGTCTAAGTGCTATAGTAGCAGCAAATTAATATATTTTGATGAAGCTGCTTTTTTACATGGTTATTATTTAGAGATATATATGCAGATTCCACTTGATTTTGGTTCAAATATAGAACAAAATGTGTGTAAAAAAAAAAATCATATGAATTGAAGCAATCTCCAAAGTCTTGTCTCGGAAGGTTCGCTAAGATAATGCTTGACATGTGATACAAGCAAAGTCAAGGCAATCACACGTTATTCTTTTTTTTTTTTTGGGAAATTTTGGGGCCAAAGCCCATATATTTCAAAAGAAAAAAAATTACAGGTGTAAATGAGAAATTAAATAACTAAACCTTGCATAAGCAGCCAAAAATCTTATGCAAAGTCCGAAAAAACCACAACTATACCACCCAATTACAATTGACAAAAAAACAAAATAAAAACCACAGGTGTATAATTGACCAGGATCTTCATAACTTTTGAAACAATTAGGCGCAAGCAGAGACGTTCCAGGAATCCCGAGTGTAGCAAAAACCAGCAGAATGAATCAACGTCCAGCTAACCAGCAAAATAGCCTGAAAAATAAGAAAACCAAAGAAACAAAAGCAAAAGCAGCTAAAAGTGATCTTCAAAAGTGCTCCAGCATCCAAATAACCAGGACTCAGGCTGTAATCAACAAAATCCAGCATACCCCTGGTTGCCCCGAAGGCCCTCCAAGGGGAAGAAATATCAGAAAATACCGTAGGAGCTTCATCATTGTTTTGGTTATAAACACCTAACCAGCAAAAGACAACTGATTCCAAAACATCTTCCCTCCAATCAGAAATTCTCCAGTAGATCAATATACTTTTTCCACCTAGACACTTTCTCAATAATCAGCTTTTTGATAAGATTATGAAGAGAGGTATAGCAACGAAACTCATTTCCAAATCTCCTGCAATTTCTTTCTTTCCAAAGTTGATATATGGTGCAGCAAATAATTAGGAAATTGAGATTCATAACGGTTTGAGAATAAGAAAATTCATTCTCCACCCATTGGCACAGCTGCAATATTGTAGGTCTGAAAAAAAAATTCTTCGATCCAGGAATCAAAGAGTTCAGAATCGAAAAAGAGTAGGAACACTCAAAGAAAAGGTGGTTAACATTTTCAGGAGCAGAATGGCAGAGAGAGCAGGTCTCCTGAACATAAATTTTTCTTAATCTTAAGGCATCCTGGGTTTTCAAACCCCCACAAGTGCAAGCCAAACATACACCGAATGTTTCAAAATGATCTTTTTTTGCCATACAAACATATGCCAACTACAATCAGACAAATGACAATAGCAGTCCAGTAGGAAATCTTTGAATTTAGGCTTGTCACAGTGTTTCCAGATTAAACAAACAGAAGAGTTAGCCTGAATCTCATTTTTACAAACAACAGTTCTAATAGTCATAGGGATATCATTTGGCAAATCCCATCTCAAATCAGAAATATAATTCTTGAGGAGAGGATAAGAGAAACAATCCAGAAAAGCACCTCCCACCAAATCCATAAGAGAAGAATTGTTACACCAATGATCCCAAAAAACAGATATAGGAGCATTAGGTGTAATAATGAACTTAAAATTTGATTTGACAATAGCAGCAGTATTGCAAACAGACATCCAAAATTTGCTAGCATCAGAAGAAAGTGGACGCCAAGGAGATATATAGTGTGCAGTTAACCATGCAGATAAAGGAGAATTACAATTATACATACGATAAATGACAGAACAGTTAAAAGCATGAGTGAGAGCATTTAAAGAAGGAATGCCCAATCCCCCTTTCAGTTTAGGCTTGCAAACCGTATCCCAGGATACCATATGTAATTTGCTTAAACTAGCAATATCTCCAAAAAAACAGAAATTTAGAGCAAGTTTTCCTGAAAAACTTAATAACAGTCTTAGGTAATATGGAACCTCTAATCCAATATGCAATTGTGTTTTGAATAGTAAATTTTAAGTACTGCAATCTCCCAGCCAGAGATAAGAGGTTAGATTTCCACCCAGTAAATTTCTTATGCAACTTGTCCATCAAAGGCAGAAAATCAATCACCTTCAGCCTATAAAATGAGATAGGAATGCCAAGATAAGTGATCTTGGAAGTAACATTATATATAGAGAGAGCTTGGCACAACATTTCTTGATTTCTTTGATTTTTTGAAAACATAACTGAACACTTATCAAAGTTAATATGCAAACCCGAGGCAATTGCAAACTCTTTAAGAATGGAAGAAAGTGTTAAACAGTTATCAACAGTAGCCTCACCAATGATTAAAACATCATCCGCATAAAGAAGATGGGATAAATGATAGTCACCATCTTTGAAACCTTTAAAACCTCTCTCTTCCAAAAGATTAGAAAAAGCATCCATGACTACACAGAATAAATAAGGGCTGATAGGACATCCCTGCCTTAACCCAGCAGAAGAGGAGAAATAACCTTGTAATGCACCATCAATTACCACAGAATAATTAACATTAGAAATACAAGCCTTAATCCATTTAATAAAAGGCTTAGGGAACCCTTTGAGCCATACGAGCAAGTAAAAATTCTCTGGAGACCGAATCAAAAGCTTTTTTGATATCAATCTTAGCACAAAATATGTTACCAACACCTCTCTTATTAATCAAAGAAAGGATATCACTAGCAAGAAGAATACTATCAGTGGAAATTCTCGATTTCACAAAACCTGCTTGAGTTTCTTTAACAATGAGAGGCATAATTGGTTTCATCCTACTAGCAATAATTTTGGCAATAATTTTATAGAGAGTATTGCATAATGAAATCGGCCTATAATCAGAGATAGAAGTGGCATTACGATGTTTGGGAATAATAGCAAGAGCAGTAGCCTTGATTCCACTAGGAAGAAATCCTTTAAAGAAGAAAAATCT
Source organism: Dendrobium huoshanense (assembly GCA_016618105.1). NCBI lineage: Eukaryota > Viridiplantae > Streptophyta > Magnoliopsida > Asparagales > Orchidaceae > Dendrobium > Dendrobium huoshanense. The sequence goes on from CM028352.1 coordinate 18,134,929, forward strand.
GATGGCTTTGCACACAAGCGGACCAATGATATGCCATCCAGATTTATAAAAATGATAGTTAAAACTGTCAGGACCAGGGGAGGATTTAGAAGAGCCTTTAAAGACAGCAGCCTTGATTTCAGCATCTAAAATAGGGCCAGTAAGCAAATTAGTATAGAAATCTGGAACATAAGACCCAATGGGAAAGTCATCCAAATTCCTATATGAAGAAGGAAGAGGATTAAAAAGCTCCTGAAAATGCCCAATAATAGAATTGATCACTTCATTCCTATCAGAAGTAGAATTGCAAGAAAATAGATTAACAGCAGATTTAGAACTACCCAATCTACTTCTAATTTTAGCATATAGAAATTTCAAATCATCCTCTCCGTGATGAAGCCAATTAACTTTAGCTCTCTGGATAATCCAACTAGCCTTCATAGAAGTAACTTCAGAAATTTGTGAATTTGTGTCTTTAAGAGCAACATTGAGAGAGGCATCGAGTTGATTATTCTGGATGAGATGTAGAAGTTCCTGTTGTTTGACATGGAGGGCATCTAGCTGCACATCTATAGAATTTGAGTTTGCCCATACATGGTTTTTAAGATCACCTTTCAAACATTTGAGAACATTGCAAAGATGAGATAAAGGGTTCCCTGCTAACGGCAAAGAAAAAGCATTTAATAGAAAAGACCAGTATCTGTCATGTTTAGTCCAAAAATTCTTGAATAAGAAACGGTGATAAGAGGTATAGGAATCCCCCGGATGTAAAATGATCGGACAGTGGTCCGAGCAAGAAGGGCTCTGATTAGAGCAGAAAGAAGAAGAAAAATTCTTCACCCAATCATCATTAACAAGAGCACGATCCAGTTTAATAAAAATAGGATTAGTAGCTTGCTGATTAAACCAAGTAAAGAAGTTATCCACAGAATGCAAGTCCATCAAGCTATTAGCAAATATCATAGAATTAAGATCAACCAAGCTAGAATGGTGTAGAGCAGAACCTCCTGATTTCTCATTAGCATAGCGACAACAATTGAAGTCCCCCAAAACAGCCCAAGGGAGACCCGCAGAGGGAGCAACTTGAGTGATAGAAGTCCAAAGATCTTTCCTTTCAGAAGAACTATTAGCCGCATAAACAATAGATAACTGAAAAGGGGGTTGATTACCCACAGTAACAAGCCCATTAATTAATTGTGTTGACACAAGAGTAGGGGAAAAGGCAAGCTTATCAGAATTCCATTTAACCCAAATCCTACCAGAGGAAGAGAGGTTAAATTTATTAATACTAGCTTCATTCGGAAATAAGGAATGAGCAGAATCAAAAAAGGGGTCCACCAGAGAAGGTGCATGAACACGAGTTTCCAACAAACAGAACATGTCAAGCTTAAAAGAAGAAATAAGTCTCTTACAACTTAAAACCTTCTCAAGCTTATTAAAACCTCTAACATTCCAAACACCAATGTTAGGGAAAAACATTAGGAAGTGTTATGAGATTGGGATTTTTTACTCTGCTTTCCCTTAGCAGATTTTTTGGATGTTTCTATCATTGTCTGCTTCTTGCTTTTCCCAGGTTGCTTAAGAGAATTACCAACAAAATCATTACCGGTTACCAAATTATCCTGCTGATCCGAATCAGTTTGAGAGTTTAAAATCTCAAACTTGTTAGGGGAGGTAATAGCTGTAGGTTGTTTATTGGAAATAGTCATCATGGAGGATGAAGAATCAGAAATTTCTTCTGTGGGGATGTTGAGATTAGGAATATTCGCAACGATGGAATCAGTCACAGGTTCCACAATGTTGTTGCTAGCTGGTTCCACAATGGGAGGCGCATTGGACGGCATAACCTCAGCCAATGAAAAAGACTGAGGAATTACTTTAGTAGACAAAGGAGGGGGGGAATGAGCTTGATACTGTAGAGGTTGTCCAATGTTGTTCAAATGTTTAGGTGATGTGGGAATAGAGGAAGGGCCAGCAGTAGATGGAATGGAAACTTCTTTAGGTCTGGAATCAGACCGGGGAGGTCTATTGTTCATGGGAGGCCTTGAAGGAAAACGATTGGTTGGTCTCTTACTAAAACTTCTGCCACGAGTATAGGGGAATTTATTCACCCGATCATTCTCAGCAGGTTTTGGATTCTGAGGGCATATAGAAGAATAATGAACAAGAGACTTACAATGTTCACAAGGTACCGGCCTCCATTCGTATTGCACCTTCAATTCAACAATATCTCCGTCTAGAGAAACCTTGATTTCATCAGGATATGTTGCATTACAGTCTACTAGAACACAAACCCGAGCAAAAGTAAGCCTAGTTTTTTGCTCCGTGAGGTGGTCAGCAGCTAGAGGAACGCCAATCTTGCTAGCTATTCTTGAGATACCCTCAGAATTCCAACAGGCTAGTGGAAGATCGTGGATTTTAATCCAGATAGGAACTGTGGCAAAATTTTCTCTCTTGGGTTTGAATTTAGGGTGCCACTTTTGAAGAACAAACGGTTTACCAAGCAAAAACCACACTCTTTAGACCAAGCCATGTCATAATCTTCAACACAGGAAAAACGCAAAAGAAAAAAGCCATCACTTAACGAGAGGAGTTGCAGAGAACCTTTTAGAGTCCACGTTTTGTTGATCGCGCCCAGCAAAGCCTCATAAAAGGGCCTCCGACCAATAGAGTAGCCAACAAGACAAAGTCTCCAGTCATCGCCTCCTTTAGCAAGCTTATCACTTGAAAAGGGAATAATATCAGGTTCCGAAGGATGATGAGAAAAGTTGAAGGCTTTAGAAGCAGACGAGGAAACAGGGGCAAAAATTTGATTCCAGTTTCGTAGAGAAACCGGCTCAGCAGCTGCAGTAGAAGAAAGGGGTGGAAAAGCGGAGGAGGGAAGAGGGGACTCCATGCAGTGGAACCTCCGGCAGAGCCGGAGGGGCAGCGGAAGAGAAAAAGCTCAGCAAGGGAGAAAAAAGGGCGAAATCCTAGCAGAGCCCAAAACGCGGCTTCCCAGCAGGGAATTGAATTCTTTTCAGAATATTAGTCTCTGCAAAGTCTTGGCAGAGCTCGATAAGCCCCATCACACGTTATTCATGAAACAAAAAACTTTAGTGGTAGTCTTCACACTACTAGTTTATATCAATAACATCATCATAGCAAGTAGTGATTTGAAAGGTAGGGAGAATTTAAAGAAGTTGCTGATCCAAATTTTGAGGCGAAAAGAATTAAGCTAAAGTATTTCATTAGCATGGAAGTTGCACACTCTCAACATAGGAATTTTTATATCATAACAAAAATACATTACAAATCAGTTGAAACTAACCTGCAAGTTGGGATGCAAGTTTGTCAATAACCCATGAAATTTAATCACAAACCTCAAAATGTTCCACAAGAATTAGCCATAGAAAAAAAAAAAAAATAACTCCTATCACAGACCTATGGGAAGACTCATCTCTTTATCATATACTGGCCTTCATATCTTATAGATATAGATTGCAACTCTGGTTTCCCTTTATTAATATAGATATAATGTATAGAGTACAACTGAACATCACTTATTTTGGCTATATGCAAAACTCAAAATCTGCTTCAAAACACAGTCACGGATAAATCACTCTGCTTCCAAACGAGGCCTTGATGTTCTTTAATTTCTGACAAATTATTTCTCTAACACAGCAAGCTCCAACGCCCAGCTCTAATCATGCATTTCTCGCACTTCGGCCCCCTCTCCACTTTCTCAAAAAGGTACGTAATTAACCTATGGAAACTTTTTCTTATACCTAGTTTAGTGGAACTTTATTCAAAAAGGATGTGTTCTGAAGCCTTAAGCAGAATTGACATCTTTCTGAACATTTGCTTTAATGTATTTCTGGGCGTTATATTGTTACTATATGGAAGAAGCTAACATGGAATCTGTCCTTAACTTTTGTACTTTATGGGTATCTATAGTTCAAGTGCCAATTAACTTCTCTGCAGTCTTGAAATTTGTGCTATTTTTTTTTCTAGATTGTTAGAGAATCTGATTGGTTTTTGTGTTTGATCCAAAGTCTGCTTTCTGTGATGCCTGGTGTGACATTCAGCTGCAGGAACAAGAGATGTGATTCTTGTTGACAAAGAATTGGGCATCTCAGTGGAGCAGATCGAGAATTGTAGAGGAAGAAATTGTCTGAAAAGCAAAAGGAGCTATAGAAAACTGTAAAAAAAGACTGAAATTATGGCAAAAGCAGAGGCCCTACCATGAAACAACAATGTTAACAATATAACAAAAAACTACCAAGCACTGGTCATAATGGCTTTATATGCTTTTTTTTTTTTAATGAATTATGAAATTCAATCTAATGCAGATGAGTGATTGATGGAAAATTCTGTTCCTTCTGAGGATTGGATTTGTTAAATGAATTGAGATGTGAACTTTTTCTTCTAAATTACAGTAGTTAACACAAAAGGAAAGTTGAACAGTGGTGGCTTTGGCATGGAAAAATTATTCTGTGCGGATATCGGATGGCGTCCGAAGATCAATTAGAATACGTCACGTCTTTTTTTTTGTTTGGTACTGTGCTTGTTACCGTTCGGTGCTGGATGATGTGACGCATTCTGATTAATCTCTGAACTGTCCGATGTCTACAAAGAATAAACAGAGGTTCATGAAACCGAGAATAATCTAGTATTTTACTAAGCCAAGTATCAATAAGAATCATGAATCCATTATTATTTACCGCGCCTTCACCTGTGAAGCTGTAAATGAATGAAAAATTGCGTTAATAAATAGTTGAATTAAATTGATGATGATGAGGAGGATGATTAATACCTATAAAAGTTTTATAGGATTGCCACAAATCTTGAAGCAATATTTCAATCGAAAAGTTTTATAGGATTGCCACAAATCTTGAAGCAATATTTCAATCGAAATTTTTTGGTATTACACCCAAACAATGATTTTAGAAACTTATATTTGAATTGAATATTTTGACAAGATTGAATCTCTTGATGCTACAAAATGGTCTGAACCAACTTCAAATGAGCTTAAATTAAGAACTCAAACTATGTTTGGAAATTTATGAACGAAATTGATTGACCAAATGACTCGATTAAATTAGTATAGTCAAATCAATTGGTTCAATGAGATGTATCTAACGGGCCCATGATCAAGTGGATTAATATGAATTATACGATGTAGTGCTTTGTATTCTGATTAAATTTATTAAAATGTTCGTCTCAAAAAAGCTATAAATAAGACTATTCTCTACGGATGGAAAAACTTCAAGTGGAGAGATCTAAATAATTCTCATATTAATAGCTATTTTTTTAAAATATTTAAAACACTTGAAAGTTATTTCTAGTAAAAAATAATTTAATTTATTTTAAATAACTTAAATATATTAAATAAATATATTTAGAAAAAAAAAACAAATATAAAAACAAGAATAAAAGAGTGATCTTAACGCTTATGTTACTTATTTTAATCAATCCTTGAAACGCCTTAGTTATGACTTTAAAAAGAACTTTTATTCTATCCAGTGAACATAGGCAGAGGAATGTTCATTTTTAGGCAAAAAAATGCCTGTATCGAGTTTTTCGCGCCTGTACCGAGTTTTTTTGGAAAAACTCGGTATAGACGTTTTTTTGCCTAAAACCGAACCTTCCTCTGCCTACGTTCACTAGATAGAATAAAAGTTCTTTAAAAAGAGGAATAAAAGAGTGATCTTAACTAGCAACCAAAGATCTATTTGGACCGTTGTAAAATTTTTTAAAGATAATTACAAAATTATTGTGAGAAATATATATTTTTTTAAAAATTATTATAAAAATAATTTTCTAATACAGAATTTTTTTAAAAGAAAATAAAAATAATAGTTAAATAAAAATTATAATCACGATTTGAAAAGTGCAACAAATAATTAAGAATGTTATCTCAATTAGAAGAAAAAAATGGAAAAAAATATTTTAACGATTTCAAATATATGAGAGTAGTTTTAACATTCAATTTGTGGAAGAAATATGAGAAAATAATATATAAATTTATTGTGTTCACACCATTTTAGTGCAAGTTCCATAAGAAAGAATTTATTTATCTTTAATTTCTATCAATCTATTATCTCATAGTTTTTACAGGATGAACTAAGTTTTTTAATTGTAATTTTCTTTAAGAGTGTTGCGTTCTGAAAAATTTGTGACAGTAGAGAGATAAATAGCTTAATGTCTTAGCTTTGAACGAAGATCTAGCACATATATAGATAAAAAGAGATGGATGCGAGAGTCATAAGGGACTCCAATATTTTTAAATGGAAAATATTTATAGGCGGAAAATCATGGGGCCTGACACAGTTGAAATAATTATACTAGAGCATATTACAAGGTGGTACCCAGAAGAATCTAATGATATGAGAGTTGTTCTCAACAGAGTGCGAGCTTGTTCATTCGGCCAACAGGATCGTAGTCGATCGACAGTGGTCTAAGGGACTGTAGTCGGAGGGCGACAGTGGTCACACAGACCATACTCGGTGGGAGTTTGTGGTCTAAGGGAGAAGAGTTGGCAGGTGGTAGAGGTCGTAGTCACCGTAGTCGGCGGGTTATGTTGATCGGAGGGACCATTGTCGGCGAGCGAAGGTGGTCAGAGGGACCATAACCGACAGTTGGCAGAGGTCATAGGGATTATAGTAGATAGGCAATAATGATAAGAGGGACCCTAGTCGATGGTCGATGGGAGGTTGGAGGGATCGTAGTCTGCGAGCGAAGATGGTCAGTGGAGACGGTTGTTTGCGAGACTGTGAGGTGTTCAGTCTACGATCGGCAGCACGACGATGGTCCGACGGTGGTTGACTACCATATGGTGGTCTGTAGATGGTTAGGAGGAAGTCTAGCGGTGGTCGATGGCAGGGTGGTAGTTTGATAGTGGTCGGCGGTGGTACAATGATAGTTGGCAGGAGTTCAGCGGTGGTCGATGGACGAGTGGAAGTCTGACGATGGTCGGCGGTCGGGTGGTGGTCCAATGATGGTCGGGCGAAAGTACAATGGCGGTCGACTATAGGGTGGAAGTTTAGAGGCAGTCTGCAGTTGGGCGATAGTCTGGTGGTCATCGGTGGCCGGATGGAAGTTCGACGGTGGTTGACGGTCGGCGACCAGGTAGTGGTCCGACGATGATCAAGTGGAAGTTCGGTGGAGATTCGCTAGCAATGGTGTTGGAGCTCTTGAATCTTTAGAGCTCTCTCCAACCTCCAGCCAAAATGTCCAAGCTCCAAGCCCCTTCTTCATGTGAGAAGTTGGGGGTCTATTTATAAAATTTTTAGAGTGTCAACCCAAGATCTGGGTAGATTTGGAGTGCTCCATCATATGAGTAATATTCATCCCCTCTATTATATAACATTTTTCAAGCATAAATGTCTCGAAATGATGCTGTAATTAAGCAATCTTATACTCGCTGGATTCGTCTCGTTGAGCCGCTCGATTCAACTATAAGAATGTTATATTTGGATACCATTTTCTTATCCAATTTAGGTTTTGAACCTTCCAAATGAGCTTCGAGCCCTTGATTTGGATCCATTTGGGCTCGAATTGGATTGATTTTGATGTCGTTGAGTTCGTCTCGGCCAAAATGTCCAAGCTCCAAGCCCCTTCTTCATGTGAGAAGTTGGGGGTCTATTTATAAAATTTTTAGAGTGTCAACCCAAGATCTGGGTAGATTTGGAGTGCTCCATCATATGAGTAATATTCATCCCCTCTATTATATAACATTTTTCAAGCATAAATGTCTCGAAATGATGCTGTAATTAAGCAATCTTATACTCGCTGGATTCGTCTCGTTGAGCCGCTCGATTCAACTATAAGAATGTTATATTTGGATACCATTTTCTTATCCAATTTAGGTTTTGAACCTTCCAAATGAGCTTCGAGCCCTTGATTTGGATCCATTTGGGCTCGAATTGGATTGATTTTGATGTCGTTGAGTTCGTCTCTTCGAGACTTTCATTTCGATAATAAGTTTGATGAAATTGGAGTTCAAATGGTCCCAAATTTAATTTTAGAAGTTTCCAACTTGAATACACCTCGAGATTCATGCACGATCAATACTTTTTTTGGTGTCATATAAAAGAGGAAGAAGATCAAGAGATTATTTCTTTCTAAGCAAAATTAGTGAAGAGAAATATGCAAAATATAATGATTAAGTGCTAAAAAATTTGAGACAACATAGTATGTATTTTACATCTCAGATATATATAAAAATTTAGAGCGCACATATAAAAGTAATAAGATTAAAAAAATTTTACTTAGAAAATATAGAAAGAGAAAAAATAATGGGATCTGACTTCGTCGGAAAATTCGTTATGTAGTTAAGTGATAAGAATTCCTCTTTCTTCAATGTTAAAGAAGATGGGGATTAAACAAACGTCTGATTTTGCCTTAGGAAGATTACATAAATCAAATGTTCATAGAAAAATAGTTAACACCTAACAATAGAGTTTGATTTCTCTAATAGGAAGTATAAAAAACTAGGTGTCAATACGCGGACAACTATATCCAATAGAAGAGTTAAATCTTTCTATATTCTGGAGAATGGAGATGATGGTGATTTCTGATGGTAATCGTTGGTGGCAATGATGATTGTCGATGAAAATAACTAGCAGTGGTCATCAACGGTGATAGCTGGAAAATGCAAGAGAGACCTCTCTAATTCTTCGTCTCCTCTCATGTGCAAAGTATGACCTTATTTTTAGGTTTTTTGTGTTGGACATTTTGGTAATTTGAACCATAATCCAAAACACTATCATACAACCCATATTGATTTCTTTAATCATGAAGTGTTCATTCAACATTTAGGTGTTTTAATGATGTTAAAATTTAGTGGTTTCAGGATCGTTGGATTCATCTCGTCAAGCTGCTCGATTCAACTAATTTGGAGATAATTTAGTCATCCAATTAATATTTTGAAATCTCCCAATATGCTTTAAGTTTTTTATTTGAGCCCATTTGGGCTCGAATTAAATCAATTTTGGTGTCTTTAAGTTTGTTTTGTTGAAATCTTTATTTTGACTATAAGTTTGCTGGGATTGAAATTTATTAAATCAAATTCCATGTTGTGGCTGAATTCTTTGTAAGTAATAAATAAAATAAATTGGGCGCCACCAAAAAACAGAGTACAAAAAAACCAGCAAAATTACTATTAGAGCATAAAAACAAATCACCTGTTATGAGTTGTCTTAAGCTGATATGGCTTTTTTTATTTGTCACTTATCTTTTCCTACTATATATATAGAGGTCTTGTACTGTTCAAGGGATAAGAAACTCATTACTTTGTCTTTCTATGTTATCTCATTTGCTCTCTTTTCTTGTATTTCTTCATGATATCAGAGCATGCGATCAAAATCGCTGATTATGACGAACTCAACTTTGTCGCATCTCAACGATAGCATGGAGACAGTGCATCAAGAAGAATCACCCATTTCCTCCACTCTGAAATTCGTGGTTTCAAACATAAAAAATATCATCCCACCTCAGCTAAATCAAGAAAACTATTCAGTATGGCATTCGCAAATCCTCAATTTTTTTCGAAGAGTTAGGGTGGTTGAAGTTTTTGATGGCTTATATCGTCTGTGTTATATCGTCGCCACCGGGAAATTAAATTTTTTGGCCGGTTTTGCATATGGTTTTGAATTATTCTGTGCGGAGATCGGATGCAGGACGTCGTCCGAAGACCAACCAGAATGCGCCACGTCAACGGTACCGAACCGTAGTACCGAGCGATATCGAACAATACCGAGCAGCGGTACCGAGCCGTGATACCAAGCAAAGGGGCGATGTGACGCATTCTAGTTGGCCGCTGGACGACGTTTGGCGTCCGCACAAAATAATTAATCTCATTTGGTACAACTTTCTTACTTCTTTCTAAAGCAATTTTTTAGTAAAAATAATTCTTGAATTAGAAGTTCTTGTACGAAAAGCTGATTTAAAACGCAGTAAAAACTGATCCCAAACAAACCTTTATTCATCCTTAGGCCTATAGTTGAAATACAGTACCTTTTTTCCTTTATCACAATCAACGATTGCAGTAATCAAACTCTGTTTTCACTTAAATCACTAATATACAAAGAAGAAAATGCTTACAACTTAATCTAACTTCATGAGCTTGCAGAACAGAAACAGAAGACTAGACCAAGACGGAAAATTTTCAAAGTAATCTATTTCTCCTACACGTAAATGAATAAACATGCCAAAGTTGTCCAGAAGACCAGCAATCGAAGAAGCATTGGCCTAAAAGATAAAGGACCTGTATTTGGCAGCCATGGATAAGCATCTGGAGCTGGCATCACACAAATGTCACCATTGAAGTATATGCGTCGAGGGAACGCCCATCCCTTCAGGAACGTGAAGGTCGACGCATCCTTGCGGAAAAGCAGCTCAGATTGAACATTTCCAGCAGGACCAGCTTCCATGAGCAGGTCATTGTAGTACTTCATCCCCCATAGCATTGCAGTATCATCTATGAAATCAAATTGGCAAACAGAACAATTAAAAAACTAAATTTTTTTGTCTGGAGATCAAGGTTTCAGTACGTACTTATACCGCCATAAGGAGTAAGAGACTTGTAATCGAAGCTAAAGATTTGTGTGATATTATCAAAATTGGGATGCTGGACAACTAGGTTCCACTGCGAGTAGTTCATCCTGTAGTTGAAATTGGTAATTGTGATTTTCGCTCGCCAATATTCTTTGTAGTTGAGCTTAACATGCCAGTGAATCCTCACAGGGCACATATGAGATGTGCACTGAACTAACGGTACAAGGCTGCTTTTTCCAGGGCCATTGACCACAGAAGCGAGATAAGGCGAATCTCCCCTGAGAATATAGATGAAAAGAAAGGCATTCAGGTTATTCTCTACACTGTAATTGTACTTGAAGGTAAAAGATTCTAAGATATAACAGATTCTTACTCCACACAGCTCCCAGGTTGAGTTACGTTGTTTTGGCAGCCACAGGAACATGTTGGGCAGTCAACAATTGTATCATTGTAGAACGATGAGAGAGACACACAGCATGAAGGGGTCTTCTGAGAAAGGAATTGGGAATAAGTGCAGGTAACGTTCCATGTCACTGAAACAATAAATAGCAGACCTTTCAGCTTTCTGATTTGAAATATGATTTGTTTTCATGAAGGATCATGAAACTAATAAGAGTAAGCGTAGATGGAATTTCAAAAGCACATAAACATAATGCATATTTTGATTCTCATTATTGAGAGGGATCTAAGTTTCAACCATAAAACAAAAGCATTCCTCAAATATGTAAGATACTTTAATAGTCTGAGCCCTATGCATGATCATAGAATATTAATTCTTTGTCAGCTCCGAAAATTCACGTTGCAGCCCCTCCGCATCTCCTTTCCTTTTTCTAGGGTTATCGAGGAGAGTTTTAACGAGTAGGTTCCAGGATAATTTTCTGAAGACATATTGAGTTTTAGATAGGACATTATCCAGAGATTTCGCCCTCATTTTGCAAGAACTGAGTTCAAATTTCCTATAGGTGCAAGCTCCTATAATCAATTACCCCTCCCGGTAACGAGAGAGAACTTTCAATTAAGGCTAGTCATCAAACATACGTAGTATCTAGTTTATAATAGTAGTGATATGGATATTCGAAAAGTTAATATTTAAAATTAGAAATTTACCACCTTGTACTTAAAGCGAATGGTGGGGGGAATGATGATAAACCCAATCAAGATCCCATGGTTTCGTCGTCCTGGGTCATTACGGTCCCTAGTCTACTTAGTCAGAGGAGATAATTGACTCAACTTGATCGAAGGATCCTTATCAATAATCATGGGTTGCTTCGTCTAAGGGTACCTTGTAAATCTGTGTTGAATGTTTGTTTAAGGGGAAAATTTTGAATTCACCTTAGCTAACAGAGAGTTTTGTGCCCTATCAATCATATCATATTGATTCGTTACTCAATGATTTACTAACATTTACCTGTGGTGTCATTTAGCAATGAGAACACCAATAAGAAGACATGTGTCACATCTTTACTAACAAGAGACGGTTTGAGAACAATGTTTAAAATTGCGTATTCGGGTATTGAGGCGTTTTTCATTCGTGAGGCGAGGCGTAAGCCTCAAAATCAAAAGATTGCGTAAACATAAAATGATAAATTTTTTATATACTAATGAGTGAATAATATAAAACATAAAAAAGCATAAGATATGAAGTGAAATCAAAATATCCCAATAATAAGACAACATGAAATATAGTTCAACTCAAAATTCTATCTTTCCCAAATTCCAGTATTCTTTTCATTAGCATATAATTCAAATTTCCAAAAATAAATAGCAATGACATATCACATAAGAACTCATAAGTCATCAATATTTTCATCACTAAGGGGTTCTTCATTTGAATCATAATTATGATGAACTGCTCTCTCCCCTTCCTCCTCTCCTATAGAGTCCAATGTCGGGCATTTACTTCAAGATTTATGTAAGTTTTAAATATATAGCGTGAGACGAGGCGGGCCTCAACCAAATTGAGGCGCAAGCCTCATAAAAAAAACTTGAGGCGTAAGCATCGACGCGTTTTTTACTAGAATTGCGCAAAGACGGGTCTCATATTGCGCAATTTTAAATTATGTTTGAGAATGAATCCTACTGATATTCTCGGTCAAATATTTGCTCTTTGCGAGCTAAAGTGATTTTCAAATTTGTCCACCTTGACAAACTGTTGCAAAATGTGAATGAGTATTTTGCTTTAAGTACTTAGGTGTTTTATTTTAATATTAAATATTTATATTCTTAATGTATATGAAATGTTTGAGTTTTTTTGGGAGAATTTGAAAATTAACCCCTCCAAATGAGATCTACATTCAACATGACCATTATTGGGGTACTTATGGACAATTTCACTTTATCGGTCGAACCTTATCGACTTTGTCTAATTGTCGACAGAGAATCGGATTTGTCATTGGTTTTATGTTTTTACTAATGAATTTTCTTGTGATAGACCTTGAAGGCTTAATATGAATGTATGAAATAAATATCCTAGTCGGCGCTACGAACGTATATTTATTTTACAGTTCGAGCCGTGTTGACTCCTATACATTCACATCGAAGGATTGAGCTCGAATTTATGTTCATTTCTTGGCCCTAGATGCATCCTCAGACACCACGTGTGTGCATAATATTAACCCAACGACACCAAATTCAACTCAATCCGAGCCCAAATGAGTCCAAATCAAAGACCCAAAGCACATTTGGCAGGTTCAATACCTAATTTGGATTACCAAAAAGTTTCTAAATATGGCGTTCTTATAGTTGAATCGAGCAGCTCGACGAGACGAATCCAACAGGCCCAAGATCGCTGAATTCTGATATCATTAAGACATTCAACGAGCCCAAGATCACCGAATTATGATATCATTAAGACATTCAAATGCTCAATAAATGATCCATGATCAAGGGATTCAATATCGGCCATTCATTCAAATCACTTCCAATTTACCCATGATCTTCCTCCTATTTACTGACCATGTCACTCTCAGAAAATTATAAATAGACCCCTCATTTTTCTTGAGGGAGACCCTAAGCAAGAAGAGAAAAGAAGAAAAGAAGAGAATAAAAGGAAGAGAAAGAAGAGACTCCTCGACCACCTCAGGACTTCCACCCGACTGCCAACTAACGCCGGAATTCTGCCAAACTATCAACTGGCGTCGGAGTTCTGCCCAATAGCCGACTACCATCAGAATTCTGCCCGGTCGTCAATTGAAGCCGGATTTTTGCCCGACCACTAGAACGTCGTTGAATTTCCAATCTCTGTTTGTAACTGAATTTAAACCCGGGAGTTGATTATTATAATCTGATCGCCCTCAATTTTAGGGACGAGTCAGTCATTAGTAATCTAAGTAAACACTAGTGGAATCCTTTCAACTGTGCGTGGCCCCGTGGTTTTTCCTATTCCTAGGTTTCCACGTAAAAATTATAGTGTTACATTTTTTCTTATGTTTGTGTGCTGGATATCCGTACAACGCTAAGACAAAAATTTTCTAACTCTATCGCCGCAATATATTCTAGCCCGCAACAATTATTATTATTATTATTATTATATAAAAAGAAAAGAAAATAAAAAAGAGAAAGGGAAATTTAAAAAAATGCTTTTTTAATGAAGAAGAAAATAAGGCTGTATCTGTCAAGACTCACAAGTGTTTTGTGGAACGAGCTAAAATAAAGCAGCCAAGCACCAAAGGTTGGATTTGATGGCATTTGATCCGTCATGACCTAATTTTAGCCTTTCAAAAATTATGAGGTTCCTTATGTGTATCCTATGGGCTCATTATGCAGAAACATATTCTAAATCATCATAAGATTTACAATGAACTTATGCATTCTTAGCTAGCATTCACCCTTTAAACACTTCTTATTCCCATCCCAAACAAACAAAGGAACAAAGAGATTATCAGAAGGATTCATTTTGTTTACATGTTTCAGTATAAAGCTCCTCAAGCACCCTAATCATCAGAGTAACAAACAAACAAACAATTACATTATACAAATCTACATATACAAATTATTAGTATGTAAACTAGATCCAATAAATTTAACTTACTCAGTGCTTGGGTTGTTCTCCTGCCATCTTGTGAAACAAATCGGCTTTGCTTCACAATCTTCGCCACACCGCAAGTATAACCTGGCCCTGGAGCCTTGAGAGTGAAATTCTTCGGCACACGAACTGTCTTGTTGTTTGACCCTGCAGAGCCAGCACTAATCTGGAATGCACTAACGGCATTGGGTGGATCTTGAACCCAGGAACTAAGCACACCTCCTTTGCAGCAATTAGCAATCTGCATGTTATATGGAGTTCCAGGCAAGAGATCGACAACCGTTGGATTCTTCTTGCAGCAATGGGGAATGCTTCCCTTAAACTTTGAGCAATCTCCCTGTTCTGTGGTCTGTGAACCAACCATGGACCATATAACCTCCTTCTTAGCCCATGTCCAGCCTAATATCCATCCAGGTGATTGGATGTGGCGGTATTGCTGGTAGTTGTTTATTGTAACAACAGCCTGAAAGTTCATGCAATTTTGTTTAAGATTATTGCTTTTGATATTGTATTGAAAGCATCGTGAGAACTAAGATTTATCAATTACATAATGAAATAAATTCACAAAAACTGATGCTTCGTACTTACAACATAGCCGTCTGGAGTCCATTGCATTATATCCCATTTGATGGTTATGTTTCCATTGGGGTCAAGGGCGTCAAAAGCTTCTGTAAGCAGTAAAATTTTTTTTCTTGGTCAAGTGTTTAAATAGTTCCTAGAAGTTTTTCAAGCAACTAAAAAGGGAATAGATGTTATAATCTCAAATGTATCAGATCTCCTTGTGTACAATTCAAGGCACTGTTTAGAGTGCAAAAAGTAATCTATTAAGGATTGTTTGCCAACAGGAAAGATTTAATTCAAGTATGAATTAGTAAATTATGGGGTATAAAAGATTATGAGATTTGACCCCAAAAAAAGTACATCATCGGACATTTATAAGCACAGTTTGTTTAAGCAATTTACTTAACTATTGCATAGTTATATAATTTTTTATTATTCCAACTTGTTAAAAGATAAGAAACTTCTTCAACATCCCCTTTTTTCTTCGTCAGACCAATAATACATTGCACATCCCTGCTACAATTAGAACTCAGAATAGAATTAGCTCTAATCTCCTCCTGTCTACCCAAACGGTTAGTAGTCATAGCCGGTTATGGTGTCCATGGCAATGGATGCTGAAAGGCCGACTTTCTTTACTAGTTAGTCACTTAGTCTGAATCATGGAGCATGCCAATGAGGCAAACCTCTCGACTATGTATAAGGAGGTCAGGGCAGTGATGCACACAAGTATTGTGAGACTAGAACACCTTACTCTCCTAAGATCGAGTTAAATCGAGCTCAACAAAGGATTAATAAAATCTTGAATTTAGACAAACAACAAGATTATAGATATCTTAGGATCTAAATGTCAAAAAAAAAAAAAAAGGAAGTATTTAAGTTGAATCATTGTTAAATCCTACCTAAATCTTGCCACCAAACAACTCTTTAAAGCTAAAGTTGAATTATTATCTACCCACTTAATTTTGTAGCAAACTCATAAATAGGTTTTCGTATCAAAACCAACATATGATAGCCATTCGTGTAGTTAATCTTAAAAACCAAGTCTTGTGAACAGACTAGTCATATAATAGAGAAATTATTCTGTGCGGACGTCGAACGCCGTCCAGAGACCAACTATAATGTGCCATGTTAACCCCTGCTTGGTACCGCTCGGTACTGCTGATGTGGCGCATTCTGATTGGTCTCCGGACAATGAACTGTATTCGGAGTACGCATAGAATAATTTGTCCATATCATGAGAGATAAACAATACTTAGATGACACTGTAGCTTTGGTTGTAAACGTTTGACTGCTGGGCAATTGATGTTTTCCTTCGAGTGCTTTTTTGTTTGCTTGTGCTTAGGTTGATCATCTTTTTGTACTGTCTTGATTTTTGTTTTTAGATGAATTCTGAGGCTCTTAGGTATTTATCTTTCATATGCTGTATTTTAGTGAGCTTTGGAGTCATTCTGGCCTTCTTCTTTTTTCTCTTCATTAGCACGCAGGCCTCTTCCGTAGGATTTATATATATATATATATATAAAAAAAAAAAAAAAAAAAACTCAGATGGAAAAAAAAAATTCCAACATATCATCCATTGCTCCATAAACCGCCCAGAAGTAAAATTCATGCAGAAACTGTGAAATGACTCATTGTTTCCAACTCGATGACTTATATTTATATAGAATGTCTCATTGAGCAAATATCAATTACTGGAAACCAAAGTAAACTGTATTTCATATGTTGCTCAACTACCTTTGAAATTAATGAAATAGGCACAGTAGAGAAGTAAGAGCATGTAACAAATTCAAAACTTTCCCATCAGAATTCGTTCAGATCATGAGAAATTGCTTCCTAATGCACTGAAATATGCTAACTCAAAATGATCAAATACATGTTCCAAGGAAATTGGAATAGTTTTGCTTTCCTAATCATTAGATATTAAAATCAAATACTAGTTATTCAACAAGAACAAAACTAACATGTTGCATTCAAGGGAAATAAGCAAAAGAGCTGATCATGAAAGAATACTGACAATCAGATAGCAGAAACAATGCCGAACTTAGTGTAAATTTAATTTAATAAAGTCGCCAAATTTATAAAATGAGAAGTCAAATAAACCAAATTATATCCCAAAAAAAATTTCAGGACTCCAGAAACTAGGCAAAATTGCAGGATCAATGAAACCCCAAGAACCCGACATCAAAGAAAGAAAAAAACCAAAAGATAACTTTTATAGGGATTGGAGGGGGAAAAAGAGGTTGAGAAGGAGATCAAAGATGCTAGGCACGCACCAATAGACTTAAAACTGAAGAAGAGAAGGAAATACACGAGAAAACTGGCGAAATGCGCGAGCTTTGAGATGGATCTGCCGCTATTGAAGGATAAAAGACTGATCTTCAGCTCCATTGCGGCCTTCTCAGCTGAAAGCTTTCAGATCTTCAGTAGAGCAGCAATGGTGGCTAAAGAAGGAAGAGGCCCCTGACTCTTTATCACGTGCCGAATACAGCAATCTCGTTTTTGCCTGGTACAAGAAGATATTTGTTATTTAGGTTTGCGCCTTGTGAAGGCAAGATTTTAAGAAAATTCGTAACGAAGCTGTTTCTCAATAAGCAAGTTTTTTCTCTGATCGATGTAATTACCAAAATACCCATTGATTATTTTAAATGAAATAAAATTAATATATTGTACATAATATTTATTTATTTAATAGTTAAAGTTTTATATTTATTGACTGATTATTATAATATCTTAATATTTAAATCACAACAAAAATATGTGAAAACATATATTTTTTTATTTTAAATAAAATAATTTAGTATTATTTAAATATTATATAATTAAATTTTAATTTTAAATATTGCAAATATAAATGCATAAAAATTTATCTTATATATGTAAATCTATCTATATTATAATATTAAGTATAATTTTATTTATGAAATAAGTATTAGTTAAAATATTTAAGCGCCTAATATATATAATCTTTTATAATTAATAGAATATATAATTTTGTTCAATTAATCTAATTTAATAAAATTGATTTTAAATACTAAAAAATAAATAATTAATTTAATCATGACATATATAAATACACGGAGCAGTAATTAAAAACTTTGGCACGAATATCAATTTTTATAAATAATCAAATTTTATAAATTTTCTTAAAACAAATTTGTTTTTGATACATAATTAAAAAAGGCTAATTAAATTTAATTAGGCGCTAATAATAAAGTCGGTGATAATGACGTGTTGGGCTCAAGTCAATCCATGCAAGTCTCGCACAACGGAGTGAAGCCACCGCCATTATTGGCCGTCCCAAGTTGCTATCAAGCAAGAAATCTCATTTTTATAATAACCGTTGATCTCTACCAAATCATGCAATCATAACCGTCTGATCTCGTGGCCCTTGAAACTAGGGAGA
Source organism: Dendrobium huoshanense (assembly GCA_016618105.1). Taxonomy (NCBI): domain Eukaryota; kingdom Viridiplantae; phylum Streptophyta; class Magnoliopsida; order Asparagales; family Orchidaceae; genus Dendrobium; species Dendrobium huoshanense. Next base: position 18,153,435 of record CM028352.1, read on the forward strand.
TTATTGTGTTTGGACACCGGACATAACTTACGTTCGATACTTTACCGTACCAAGTAATACTGAACTCGGTACTGTGAGTTCAGATACAGAACAATACCGACTAGTACTGAGCAGTACCGAGCTCAGTACTGAACAATATTGTTCAATATCGAATTCAATATCGAGTAGAAATGTGACGTGGGCTCCCAAAGTCACCAAACCAATAATTTCCCCTATTACCATAGGCAATTTATTAAACCTTAAATATAATATTATAAAATAATTGGTGCAAATGGGACCCACATGATTTGCAAATGGAATACAGCTAAGGAAGCATTGAAGCTGGAGCATGGTGGGAAGCCACTGCTGGAAAAGCGCGTTCAGCGCTGCCCCTCCCATGAAGAATAATCGAAGCATGCGGGTTCATTTTTATGCTAAATTTAAAAATATTAAATACTTTTTTATGATGATCTAATTTATAATACATAAATATATTATAAAATTATATGAACTGACAGTTTTTTTCTTATTTAATGAATATAAAAATATAAAATTATCTTAATTACATTATATAAAAAATTATTTTAATTACATTATAATTTTAAATATGCATTTAAAATTTATTTAAAATTGATTTCAAATGGCTTTCTCACTATTTTTTTTTTTAGAAACATAATCATTATTATATGTTCGAAAAATTGAGTCGGTAGAGTGTGCTTTTATAAAAATTCATCATGCATAGATATAGGGTTTAGTAGAAAAGGAAAAAACGGTAGGGTCTGACCCAACTGAAAATTTTATTATATAACAAAAGACACAAGAATCATTCATTCCTCACAGTTGAAAAAGAATATGACTATTTGATAATAAGATGCCTAATTTCTCTTATAGGGGTTAACAAAAATTAAGTGTCTACAGATGGACAACAACCAACAACAAGGCTTTCATAATAGGAATTTTAGAAAATAGGTGTCAACAAGTGAACAACTATATCCAACATCATTGTTATATCTTGTCAGAATTTTGGAGATTGTGGTAATTACTGATGGTGATCGCTGGCAGTGATGGTGGTTGTCGATGACAATACCTTGGTGGTGATTATAGGCAACGATAGGTGGAAAATATACGACAGCTCTCTAGCTACTTCTCTCATTTCTTCCTCTCCTCATGTGGAGAATGAGACTTTATTTATTGATTTTTTGGGATAAATATTTTGTAATTTGAACCAGAATTCAATACATCTTATCGTACAATTCATATCAATTTCCTTTATCGCAAAATATATTTTCATCATTTAAGTGCCTTAATGATGTCAGATTTGAGTAATCTTGGGCTCGTTAGATTCATCATGTCTAGCCACTCGATTTGATTCTAAGCACGTCAAATTTAAAGTTCAAATGATCATTATTTTAATTTCAATTTAAATTAAAATATTGGTTTGAGATTCGTGTTGATCATATGAATTTTAGAGTTATATCAATCACATTTCTGCTTGACTAACGTCGTTTTCTTATTATTTCATCTTATTTTTAAAAAGTTTTTATGATAAAAATTTACTTTTTATAATTATATTTATAAATGTATAGTTGTTGTAAGAAGATTATCTGATTTTTTTAAAACATCTATATTCATAATACATACATTAATTTAAAAAATAAAATATATTTTTCTCATTATAATACTAAACCATAAAAAATGTTATTATAAATTTTTTTCCTTAATGATGGCTACCTCACCAGATATCATACCTAAATAACTTTAATTGAAAAATAATAATAGCTTTGACATTTGCTAAGATTTAGCAAAGCAATATGATTGCTAATGTAATAAGAATCACAAATTAACTTCCACTTTCAATTTGTTTCAAATTCCTGGCTATTTAGTATAAATTCTAAGAATATATTTGTATAAATGTGTGTAGTTCTCATGCTATAACATTAAATAGTTCATAAATATTACATCATTTTTGTTGATTCTATTATCTTTTATATTTTGCTAAATGAACTAAGAAAATGAGTTTGATGTCTAATTCATTTTTTATTCTATTTAAAGATATTATAAAAATGTTTTTTTTTTTAACAAATTCATGATTACTCTATATAGTAATAATGACAGTGAATAACAAATCTCGTTCATGTTTCTTGCTCTCAACATGATATCTCTTACCTCATCAGACAACCTCACAAACCTATACACTTTGGTTTTTCCAAGTGATGACATTAACACGATGTTGAAACTTGGTTGAGTTTGCCTATCGCACCTCACCTCCATTTCTCTCAACTTTTTGTTGTATGCATTTGAAATTATTGTTTATTTCATATTCGCATGTCTAAATGTCAATTATTTATGGCATCCTTCTTTAGAAGACCTTTTGGCTCCCCGTAAATCTGATCAAATTAGGTGTCTTTGGGTGCTTATGCTATTATTGGTTTTGATCATACACTGCTAACAAACTTGAGTCACATTCCACATCATGAGTCTTTTTTAGGTTATTCTCTAATGCAAAGTTTGTGCAAGTGTTATGACTTATCACCAACAAATTTTTGATATCAAGATGTATGACTTTTTTTTTTTAAGATATATTTGCCTTACAAACTCATCCAACCACCATGCCTCCTCTCTTCTCCTTTTCATGGCTTTCTCCTTCCACTTCTTAAACAATTCTTATCATCTTAACCACTCCAACTAACATGGACAACGCTTCCATCATAACACCTTATTCACTATGAATTCATACACTGCAGAACTCTACATTAATTGTTAATCAAAACTTATTTCTTAATAAATATTCAACCTATGTTGAATGGTATCTCCCAATGTATGACGAGTTAAATATTTTATTTTGAAATTAGATTTGGGAAATTGTCTTATCCTATCCATTATTAAAGTTGGTTATGAATAGATGCTTTATAAAAAGGCATAATCATGATGATACCATTGAATGCTACAAACCCCGCCTTATCATTAGAGGACTTCATCAATGCATGCCCAAACATAAATTATCAAGAAACCTCCAACCCTGTCATAATGCCAACCACCAATCAAATTATCCAACATATTGTGCTCTCTAAAGGGTTGTTAATTTGTTAAGTTAAATAATTTCTTCTTACATAACACCCTTCAAGAGGATGCTTATATGTCCCAATGACCAGGGCTTCAATTTAGAAAGGTTTTCCCAATTATGTATGTCATCTCAAGAAAGCAATATGTGGTCACAAGCAAAGAGCCATGAGCATGACACCATGAAGGTTTGCCACTTCTAATACAACATAGGTTTTTAAGCTCGAAATTTGACACCTCATTATTCATTTATTGACATAAGCTTCAAAAATTATTTGTGTTAGTATATGTTAATGACTTGATCATCACTGAAAAATCATGATTTGTCATGCTAACATAATACATCACAAACATGGCAAATCAAATGTCCATTAAGAGTCTTGGCAACTCTCCTTTTTGGGTGTCATGTTATTTTAACTCCATATGGAAAGTTATGGAGTTGTATAAAAGCCTATGTTTCAAGCTAGAACACTCAATTGCATGATGACACATCTCTCACAAACTAGACAAAATACTGATCCTTGGTTGGCTACCTTCAATATCTTTCACTTAGACATCAGCAAACTTTTTACACCAACAAGCTATCATAATTCATGTATCGTCCAACATATGAACATTATGTTATTGTTAAATGCTTTGATATTTGAATGGCATGATAAATCATGGGCTTTTCCTTAAGAAAACCTCCCCTCTCACACTACATGCCCTTTTGATGATAAATGAGCATGATATTAATGATCATACTTCTTCTAATGCTTCTGCTATTTTCTTATGCTCCAATGCTATATATTAGAGTTAACTTGTAAGAAATAAAATTCATGGCAAGATCCTCCATAAAATCTAAATATCATGCAGTTGCAGATGCACTTCAAAACTAGTTTAGATAATGCTGCTTCTCCAAGGTCTAGAAGTTGCTACATATGTTCCACCAAACCATTCATTATGATAATATTGACACAACATAATCGTGCACTAATATAGTATTTCACTCTCACGCGAAGAACATTTCCATAAACTTTCATTTTCTTTACTATAAAATTAAAAAAAAAATATTCTTTGTGCAGCTCTTGCTACATCCATTGATCAACTTATTAATGTCTTGATGAATCCATTTCTTCACCATCATCTCAATTAATGAGTATTATGATAAATTATATATCATGCATATATGAATGGTGTAATTTACACATAAATGAAATATCAAATTCACTCTAAATTTTTTTTTTTTTTCATCTCATTTACTTAGTAAATGATGCACATAACATCAAAAAAATTTGTAAGAGCTTTATTTAGGCCATTATCCAGCCCGATAATAATTTAACTTTAATTTGCAAACTTTGAATGAGAGGTACAACAAAATTTATGAACTTGTTTGGAAGGGCTTAACAACTCAAGAGTTTGTTAACTTCAATGAGCAGCATGAGAAAGTGTTGAGATCTGTAAGTAGTAGGGAATGTGTTGGTCAGCTAAATATGACAATGAGATGAAATATGCCCTTATTATAAATGAATCTATGGAATTACCATAGCTCATATTCAAGAGTTGAGAAATCATGTGTGGTTAAATGGCTAATATAATAAAATTTTATGGAAAACCCATTCCAAAATGGTTATTTTTTTTAAAAACTAGAAGGGGATTCAAAACAGATGCAATAAGAACTCTAAAAGAGAGATTCCAACAACTAATAGCTTTGATTTATGAAAATATGGACTTTTGCATAAATTTAAACTTCTATTGTTAGTAAGGAGAAATTTTTTGTTCTCAAGAAATTCTTATATGAATCTCTTCCCTCGTCTTTATATGATAATGCCTCGGGTGTGTAAAACATGAGTATCATGTAGAAATTTTAATCATATATAATAATGGAGATGGTCAAAGAAATATGCAATTTTTAGAGATTCTTTTTCTCATAATTAAATAATTTTGTGGGTTATACTTTTGACAAGACAAATCTACTCATACAATTAAAAGAAATGAGAGAATTTAATCATAAACTTATGCACACACCTATATATTCCCTCAAACTCATGACCTCATTTTGAAAGCTGAAGCTCCCGACTAATAGGCTAATGTTGGTTGTGTTCTAGCCATATAATTAAGAATAAGAATAACTCTTGAATTGATGCTCATTTAAGGTGTATTTAATGATAATTACACATACTCATTAAATAAAATCAACAACAATTTAATGTTGTAGTAAAAATTATATAATTGGCCTATCTAGCTAATGATTGATATTTTTGTCTTTAAATCAAAATAATATCATTAAATCTAGTCAAATTCACCCCATAGATTTTGCATGAAGAGAATAAAATGTCCAAACATATTGCTAGGAAAAAGGAGCCAATCATTCTTCAACTTCTCACGACATCATATGTGAGAGACATGCCATCATCATTAATAACCAACAAATAGCATTCAAGCGGGTCCTCTGTTGTCCCTTCCATGCGGATCTCGTGTGTGAGAAAATAAAATATGCCCCAATATCTCCATGAGATAATTTGGCATGTTTGGGTCTCATCCTAACTCACATGATTTTAGGAAAGCTGGGGCGATCATTTTGGGATGTATAGAAACTCCTAAAAGTAGAGTAAAAGCAAGTTGATGGAGCACCTCTTCCAAAGAGGGCCTAACTTGTTGGCCTCTATCATCATCCCCTAACTTCACTGAGAAAACGAGGGAGATTGAGAGGATTATAATGAATAGACTTTGAAAGTGACTAAATTTCTAAGGTGATTCCTCCCTATAATTCTTAGAGGATCCTACAAACTAAGGTCTTATGGTGCACCATCTAGACAAACCTCACCTACTACCCTCTTGTCATCCTCTACTTCAATGAGGAGACTTGAGCTCAAATTAGTTACTGATCAATGGTAGGCTTGAACTCAGGCTCTAGCTTGAGTGCAGAGCTTGAGCTCATATGGTGCGCTCAAGCTAAGCTTGCCTAAATAATAATAGTATTGAGTTCAACACATAAGGTGAATCCAAATTTATGGGAGGTAGCATCAACGAGAATAAGTGGGAGGTGGTACCAAATGTAAGACCTCGCTTCCTTTGCTGTAGCTGCTGGAAAAGCGATTTTTCCCAGAATCGGCCAGGACGATGTTGATATCGTCCAGGCCGATCAGTGCATTGGAAAACAGCTGATTTCTGGTGTGTTTTCTGGAAGGATTTCTGTACAGATCGTCCGGGCCGATGTTGAGATCGTCCAGGCCGATCTCAACTGTAGAAATGATCGGCCAGACAATAGCCCTGGGAACTGTCCAGGACGATCAGAATTGGTCTGATCGTCCCGGGACGATGTGAATATCGGCCTGGCCGATCAGTTCACAGATATAAGAAAATCAGCTCGTTTTGAAGAGAGAGAAAACATTTTTATAAAATCAAAATATCTGAGGAGAGAGAAGGAGCGGAAAAGCAAAGGAAGAAGTCCAATTTTGGAGCCCGCGGAGCGATTTTAGTCGTTCGTTGCTGTTGAATAGTTTGTTTGTCTCGCTGTAAGGACTCCGAACCTTACTTCTGTTTTCGAAGATATTGTGTTTTGACCGAGTTGTGATCTGTTTTGTGTTTTCGTAGTCGACTTTTTGACATGATTTTGATTTGACACAACTTTCACCGCACAACTTCTAGTATGTTATAGATATGATTATTGTACACGATTTGACTGTATTCTACGAAGATTTTACCGGTCGGAATTGATTCTACGCGATTTTAATTGAATAGGAAATTATCAGGACTTGATTTGATTTGGATTCTATAGATTGATAGTCTTGCATTGATGCCGTGGTTATTCTGTTGTAATTTGGTGAAATTCAGAATTTGTCTTTTTGCTGGTTTTTTGTGTAATTTCGATAGACTACCGTTACTCTGCCCGATTTTCGTATGATTTCTGATTTTCCCAGAATTGATAGATTTAATTGATATGCATATGACTATTGACCTGATTGTTCTAGATTTCTTTAATATTGTTTATTGCATCGATTATTGCATTGATTGATTGATTGATCCTGAAAGACAAGTGGAAACCTAGTTGAACGTTGGTTATAGAAACCAACGTGTATTGAACGAACTACAACAGCACTATTGATATAGATTGACCACTACAACAGCATTATTGAACGAACTACAACAGCACTATTGATATTGATTGACCACTACAACAGCACTATTGATATTGAACGATTGATAACTACAACAGCATCATGACTAGTGTTTGGGCTTGTCGAGTAAGACCATTGTATGAGATTGCATGTATATGATATAGCATCGTATAGTTTTCCTGGTTTGTATTGATTTATTGATTTCGGATCAATTTATTGATATTGATTGGATTTATTTATCGAATTGATTTACTATTGTACGGATTCTATTGATTTCATCGATTGACTACTGAACATTGATATGGACATCGATAGATATAGAGATTGCATTGATAGCATTGATATGGACGTTGTATAGATTCATTGTACTACTACCTATAGATTTTATAGATTCACTGTTGCTACTGTTCTACTCCGTATGGACTGTTTTATAGATTCATTGTCTCGTATCGCTTTTCTCGATTGACTTCATTGATTAGATCGTACTGATTTGACCGTATCGTTTTGATTGACGAATATTGATTGATTGAATTGATTTATCGATCTGCCTGCCGCTGCATTGATTGGTTTTATTGACTATTGATTTCTGTATTGCATTGACTCATTGATCATGTTCGACTAATTGATTTGACTTGATTTGATTAACCTGCATATTATTTTCAGTGTCGTGCTTTGATTTCAGTTGTAGGCTTTGGTGACCTGCTGGGCTTTGTAAGCTCATTATATGTGGTTAATGATTTCAGGTGCAGGGCCTCCAGCTTGAAGATCTTTCTGCCGAGTTCTATAGCTTTTCTTTTGTAGCCTTGTTAGGCTTTCTTTTGTAGCCTGTACGGCTAGTGTAGTATTTTCTTTTGGCTGTACCTTGACTCTTGTATTATTTGTGAATTATAGTATCTGCTGCTGTTTCTTTTCTGTAATGTAATTATCTCTTGCTCTGGATATATATTGGTATGGATTGATATGAACAACAGATGAGGAAACCGATAGAAAGAAAAAAAGAAAAAAAAATAGATGAATCCTTTCGCTACACGGATCTCGGGGCATTACACCAAAGAGATGAGTCAACTCATGTTGGGAGCTTTATTGGAGAGGGCATTGACAAGAGTAGGGATAATTCATAACGGGAGTTTGCTAGAGAGAGTTTTAATGGGACCGACATTATTTGATGAAGAAGAGGAGTTCGCGAGACAAGAGTATTGGAGTTCTACTCGAAGAAGACATTAATAAGACCATCAATGCTTGATAAAGAAGAGGAGTGCTTGAAAATACATATATGGGATTTCGCTAGAGAATGCATTGATGGGATCAGTGACACTTCATAAATAAATGGGGTTTGCGAGATAAGAGTGTGAGATTAGGATTAATACAGCTTGAGTTCATAGGCCCACTAAAGTTCATAGTCCCACCATCTAATTTAAATTAAATGGTAGAGACAAATACTTGGATTTAGAATTTATGTTTAATTTGAGTAGTTTGTTAGCCAACGAGATGAATCTCATTGAGCTAGGACTCAATAAGCTTAGCTTATGAGTTTGTTAAAGAACCAAATTCGAGTCATCTTAACTCACTTACTCCCTAATCTTACACTCTTAAAATTTAAAAATAAATACTATAGTTCACATAACCTCTATATATTCTAAAATCAAATCTAAATCAGTCAAACCGATTTCTCCTTCCATCCATAGGACCTTTCGTGGCTAACTTCTCCCTTCTTATCTTGAACCAAATGTTGATCCTCCTCTCTTTCATATTTGTGTCACCATTTCTTTTAATACTCATTACTTAATCTAGTCCGCACAACTCAATCAAGCCGGCTCTCACTTGATTTATTCAAATCTAAAAAAAAGCCCAATTATGCCCAATTGAGTAAAATTCTATGTACCTACGATTGGCCTATGGCTATATGCCTATATCTACTTTTATGATGTAGCAATTTGAGTCAATTGGCATTCGTTCGATAGGGTTTGAATCTCGTTGAGCTCAATTAGCGAACGGTTTGCCTTCCTTGCTCTCTCTCTCTCTGCTTTGTTTCTCTCTTTTAAGAGCTACTTTGAGAATCTGAAGGATGGCTCGCACTAACAAACTGTTGATGGCGGCTGTGAGCGCTGACCTACTCTTCTCATGCATAGACGTAAAGCACTCGGCGGACATATTCCAACGCAACATGCGTCACATTAGAAACTGGCTTGAGAAGGAATTTGCCTCAGCCACTTGCAGGTTAGCCTTGTTATCTTCTTACATTCCATTGTCTTTGCTCTATTCAAATTGACCTTTTGTCTTTGAAAGGTTAGTTTTTTTCAATACTTAAATACGATGAATTCATGTCAAGTGTTTGTTATTAATAGTGACAAACTTTGGCATTGATTTTTCTCATTTCAATTCGATGATTGGGTTTTGATTCACAATCTCATTATGCGGATTTGATTAATTGTTGGCAATTTCCTCACTTTGGTCAGGCTTGCCATGTTGCGTGCGTAATCGCCTCTCTATACTCACAATTTCCTATCATCATTCTTCCCTTATTTTTTTTTTTTTACATGGAATATTTATGAAGAATACTTAAAAGAAATATTTATATAAATTTTTTTAAGTTACAATAGAAAAAGATTTCCTCCAAATAACAGGAGAATTTCATTTTGAAACAAAATTTTTAATTTTCTTTTATGAAAAAAAATATATATATATTTTAAGAATATGTTATATCTGTCTAATATCTAGTAAAATCTCCATATCATATTTGCATGTTTTATATTATATACTTTTTTAATTAATGTATTATTTCCTTAATTGATGTAAAAACTCAACTTGAAACTATGTTACTTTTTTTAAGATTATTAAAACATTTAAATTAATTTTAAATATTTAATGGACAAAGAAAAATGTCTACCATCATTATAATGTAATATACAAAATAAAACAGTTGAAGTATATATTTAACTTCTTTTAGTATTTCATCAAGAAAAAAAGTATTAATCAATTTCATTCTTATAAATTTAATTCATACAAAATTACACAATATATAGAATTATTAAAACTAGTAATATATACATTTTAATTATTATATAACACTTATCCAGAATTATGATAGGAAATTGCATTTTGTTTTTGCATGATTTAATTTTGATAAACTAGGCCCTTTATGAAGGTCAAAACTTAAAATAAAGAAGATATATTTTAGAAGATATATAACTTATTGTTTTCAATCCTATAAGAAAAGAAAAGTGGATTAAACTATGTAATTTTAGCGATTTGAAGTTCATAATCATGTAATGGAAGATAAAGGAGTTACCCAAGTGATAAGTTTTAAGTATCTTGGATTGATTGTACACATTAATTGGATATAAATATAGGGAAAATTTAGCAAGTTAGAGATGACATAGTAAAATTGAGATGGTCTTTGGAATGTTATGTGATATGAGAATATATTGAAGTTTTTTAGGTAAATTGCAATTAGAGAATCAAGTTGTGTGGATCTGAGTGATGGGGGAGTAAAGAAGTCACTAACAACTAAATTCATTAAAGAAATATTTGAGTTTTAGAATGGACATGTGGTGAATATTAGGGGTGTCAATTTCGGGTCATGGGTCGGTTCGGGTCGAACTCGGAAATGGCTTGGGTTCAAATGGGTCGATCCTAACCCGTCGACCCGGGTATGTAAACGTGTCGGATATCCTAACCCGGACCCGACCCGACGGGTTGCCGAGTTGACCCGACCCGACACAGGTTGACTCGAAACGGGTGCTCGAGTGGCCGCGCTGGTGAGCGCCAGCGGGTGCGAGGGCGAGCGCAAGCTGACGGCCGGCGCGGGCGCGCGAGCGAGCACGTGGGCGGCAGCGGGGGGCTGCGGTGCGCGCGGGCTAGCGCGGGTGAGTGCGGGCTAGCGCTGGTGCGTGCGGGCGAGTGCTGGTGCTTTGTTGGCAGGCGGGGCAGTGCGGGCAGTTGATTTTAAACGGGTTCGCAGGTTGACCCTACAACCCGTCGGGTCAACCCGAACCCGACCCGTTTTTCAAACGGCTCGATTTCTGGAACCCGAACCCGACCCATTTTGAAATCGGGTCGGGTCAACCCCGAAATTTTCAGGTCAGGTTCAACACCCCTAGTGAATATAGTTAATGTAATGTAACAAATGTTATTGAGAATATTTGTTCTTGAAGATAATGTTAGGATTAGCTGGCAATTTAAAATAAGTGATTTTAGATTAAATAAAAATTGTCCTTTTTTAAAAAAATTTTAATGAATTGAGGTTTAAAAATTATTACAAAATTTGTTGTTTTTATTGCTATAAATTGAAATTTAAATTTGATTTATATTTAAAATCCACCCCCATACACCCTTATAATTTCAGGATTAATGGTAGGGCTAATATTTTAACTTGCAGATCTTGTGAAGATGAAATTAATCTTTGCTTCATATCAAGCATAAATTGAGCTAAATAAACCAACTATAAGCCAACCTTTTGGCTCAATCAAATTTCAAAGCCATTTTGACTTGAGGCTACATAGTTTGAGCTGGCTAAATATTATATATTTTTTAAATATTTAATATATACATATGCATATGGGAATCATATATATAATTCACTTTTTTTAAAAAAATGGGAGAAAAATAATTGAGTTATGTTGGACTTAAAATCGAGTTAATTCAAGATGAGAAAATTCAAAATCAAATTTGTTCATCCATATGCTAATTTCGATATAGTCATTATATGTTTATGTGAATTTTGAACTTTGATTGGATAAATTAAAAATCAGATCATTCTCACTGATAACCAATAGGTGATCAAAGGTGTACGCTAAGGCATAAGAAATCAATGTTCTTTTATGTGGGCTTGTTGCTGCTGACAAGTGTTTTTGGTATGAGCTAGGATAAGTGAAAGGAAAAGCTAAGCAAATTTTTCTTATTGTGAGAAGAAATAATAAGTAGCTTTTATTAGGCTTTTTTTTTTTGGGTTTATTGTTGGTATTCATTTGAAAGTAAAGGGATGGGGGAGATATAAGAATATAAAGAGAGGAAAAAAAAAAAAAGAAAAGGAATCCACTCAGCTTGTTCAGTTGTGATTGTGGTGAATTATTAGATTTTTTATATTCATTATCTCTTTTATATGGATCTTGTTTTTCTCTAGGAGTGTTTTGTACTTATTTGGCTTGAGAGATTTAGGGACTCTACTTATAGCGAGATTTGGTGTAATTGGATTTGAAAAGAGTGATTTCTTGTCCTATTAATTTGAACATTATAATGTGGCTTCTTAAAAGTAAATATGTTCGATGTTATTATATCTCCTATGGGTTAAGCACAACATTGGGAGGGTTTGAAGGCTCTGATTCCATAATCATCAAAGTTTATTCTAGATTTTGTGTGCAAGTATGAGTTGAATAGGGTAGAGTAGAAACCTCTATGACTGGTTTTATTTTTTCGTTTTCTATTTTCTTCTCGCGAACCTAATTATCTAAATTAATAGCAATTGGTTTTTATAATTCTAGATGAGCTTTGAATCAATTAGAATATTTGTCCCAAAAAATTTTACATGATGTGCATGGAATGCTTTCAAATTCAAATTCAACATTCTGCTAATGTTCAAAAGAGGGAGACCTAATCCAAACATTCATATCTAAAGGTGAAGTAACATTCTTCTCAACTATAACCTTTGTCATAGAATGCCTAGAAAAATGAATTGTGGTAGCATCTACTTGCAATGGTTTGCCAAAGATATTTTAATATGGACTCATTAAAATAGTGTAATTGAAGTCGAGGAAAATAAACTCAAATCAAAGTGATATGAGGTATCATGGATAAAGTGAGGAAACCACTTTAACATACAAATTAGATAATTGTACGCATAGTAGGTGTTACAGCTCAGAACCTAATTGATTAATTAAAAATTGAACATTACGATCTCATCCACAATATAGAACGTACCAATGCCAACTAAATAATCTAAAATAATTAAAGTATATAGACAACCATCCAAATTTTATACCAAATCGATTTTTTATATTCATCATCTCTTTTATATGGATCTTGTTTTTCTCTAGGAGTGTTTTGTACTTATTTGGATTGAGAGATTTAGGGATTCTATTTGTAGCGAGATTTGGTGTAATTGGATTTGAAAAGAGTGATTTCCTGCCCTATTTATTTGAACATTATAATGTGGCTTCTTAAAAGTGAATATGTTCGATGTTATTATATCTCCTATGGGTTAAGCACAACATTGGGATGGTTTGACGGCTCTGATTCCATAATCATCAAAGCTTATTCTAGATTTTGTGTGCAAGTATGAGTTGAATAGGGTAGAGTAGAAACCTCTATGACTGGTTTTATTTTTTCGTTTTCTATTTTCTTCTCGCAAACCTAATTTTCTAAATTAATAGCAATTGGTTTTTATAATTCTAGATGAGCTTTGAATCAATTAGAATATTTGTCCCCAAAAATTTTACATGATGTGCATGGAATGCTTTCAAATTCAAATTTAACATTCTGCTAATGTTCAAAAGAGGGAGACCTAATCCAAACATCCATATCTAAAGGTGAAGTAACATTCTTCTCAACTATAACCTTTGTCATAGAATGCCTAGAAAAATGAATTGTGGTAGCATCTACTTGCAATGGTTTGCCAAAGATATTTTAATATGGACTCATTAAAATAGTGTAATTGAAGTCGAGGAAAATAAACTCAAATCAAAGTTATATGAGGTATCATGGATAAAGTGAGGAAACCACTTTAACATACAAATTAGATAATTGTACGCATAGTAGGTGTTACAGCTCAGAACCTAATTGATTAATTAAAAATTGAACATTACGATCTCATCCACAATATAGAACATACCAATGCCAACTAAATAATCTAAAATAATTAAAGTATATAGACAACCATCCAAATTTTATACCAAAAAAATTGTATGAAATTAATTCAGTACAATTTATTTTACACATCAAAATATAAAACTACATTAACATAATTTCTTCGTTGAGTTAGCTTCTAATGATCCCGACCTTATCAACCTCTACTCAACTAGATATTTCCTTTTTCATGAAATATCATAAAACACATGGAGTAAGCATTTATATGCTCAGTAGGCTCATCCAAATCCTATTATAAAATCATGCATGTATTTGCAATTATTAAACAAAAAAAAATTATACTATTCATATCGTAGTTACCATTATAATAGAAATTACCTTTAACATTTATAGAACATGAACATTCTATTGAATATTATTAGAAAGGTGACATCTATGGACTTACACTTGTATAAATCTCAGAATTATGAACTTAAATGGAATTTGGGTCACTTTAACTTGTCAACATTAGAAACATAAAGTTCAAATACAAGAGTTAACATACTTTATTTATTTAATTGTTTATACAACATACAATGTGAAATGCACATGTCCTAATATTTGTTTATAACTTCACTTCTATTTATGCCTCCCAATATCAAATCACCTGCCCACTGCAGATAAAGGTAATCTTAACCGATCCCTTTATAACTTGACTTTCACTTATAATTATCTTAAACCTCTCACATTTGCATATGACATATGGTGTAAAGATCATTTTTCTCCCAGGTTCGTCCGGGACGAAATTGGATCATCCGGGACGATCGGTACAGGTTGTGCAGAAAAATATGTTTGGCTGAATGGTTCGTCTGGACGAAATTAGGATCGTCTGGACGAAAAATTTTCAGAGCCCTTTCGTCTGAGGACGATAATTAATTTTCATATGGACGAAATTTTCCTGAGCATGGATCGTCCGGGACGAAGTGCGATCGTCCGGGATGATCAGTCTGGATATATATAGAAATGAGATATTTTGAAGAGAGAGAAAAGCCCAGGAGAGAGAAAAATGAAGAAAAAGAAGGAAAAGTGATTTTTGGGCGACGTCGGTCTGTTTTCGTCCGTAGTGACAGTTGAAGATATTGCTGTACGCAAGGTAAGGCACATTTCGCCTTTCTCAATTTTCAGAACCGTCGTATTTGGCGGTGTTTTCTGTCCGGATTTTATTTCCGTTAGTGATTTTCGTCTGTATCTTTTGATTGGTTCAGTTTTTACCATGTAACTTTCTGTATATTGTTGACGTGCCGAGTGTGCACATTTTGGTTATTTTTTATTCGACTGTGTTTTTAGTCGACTGGATTTTTCTGTGAAATTGAAAATTATATGTGCAGTAGAATAAATGTTCTGAAATATTATTATCTATATTCTATGCAAATTTGGTAAATTGTTATTTTCAGGAAAAATTGTGTAAATTCTGTATACTGCCGTTGTGCTGCCCGATTTTTGTCTGATTTCTGATTTGTTTGGATTTCTTCTGAATTGATAAGCTATCTGTATATGCTATAAAAAGGGAGTCATAAGGGGCCTGGATCCTATGAGATTCAGTTAGTGTCTGGAAAATCTGAAATGAGCTCAATATGAAATCTGATATATATTTTATTCCGGATCCGATGAATTCTGTTCTGGTGCTATAAGCACATCTGTTCCGGTACCGTGAGCACAAAGGGAGGCATAAGGGGCCTGGATCCTATGAGATTCAGTCAGTGTCTGGGAAGGGAGGCATAAGGGGCTGGAATCCGTAGAGATTCCGTCAGTGTCAGGGCATTTAGCTATTAAGTAAATATCTGTAATATCACGATCTGCTCCAGGATCGTCCAGGCCGATTTTGGATCGTCCTGGGACGATCAGTTGTAAATCAGTTCCAGATTTTGCCCAGTTTTGCTCCAGGTGATTTCCTGTAGGCATCGTCCGGGCCGATCGAGGACATCGGCCAGGCCGATAGCACTGTTCATAAGGATCGGCCGTGCAATAGCCCTGTGAGCTGACCAGGACGATCTATTTGGTCTGATCGTCCGGGACGATCTGGATATCGTCCAGGATGATGTTACTATTCATAAGCATCGGCCTGATCATCGCCCTGGAGTATCGGCCAGGACTATGTGGTTTGGTCTGATCGTCCGGGACGATCGGGACGATCGGCCGGGCCGATATGAGGATTACTTAAGGAAATCAGTCGATTTGAAGAGAGAGAAAATTAAAAATAAAAATATCTGATTTCAGGTCTGAGGAGAGAGAAAAAGAAAGAAATTGGAAAAGTTGATTTCGGGAAGACGCGGAGCCGTTTTCGTTCAAAGTGACTGTTGAGGAATTTGCTGTGCTCGAGGTAAGGCACATTCCGTCTTTCTAAATTTTCAGTTCCGTCGCGGTTGGCGGTATTTTCTGTCCGGATTTCATTTTCGTTACGGTTTTTCGTCCGTATCTTTCGATTGGTTCAGTTTTTACCGCGTAAGTTTCTGTATATCGTTGCCGTGCCGGGTGTGCACGTTTTGACTATATTTTGAAGATTTTTGTCCGGGTATTTTTGATTCGGCGATGTTTTTCGTAGACTACAATTTTCTGTGAAATTGGAAATGCTCTGTGCTGTAGAATAAATGTTCTGGAATATGATTATCTATGTTCTGTGCGAATTCGGTAAATTTTCTTTGCAGGAAATTTTGTGTAAATTCTGTATACTGCCGTTGTGCTGCCCGATTTTTGGGTAATTTCTGAATTGTTCGGATTTCTTCTGAATTGAAATGCTATGTGTATAAGCTATAAAAAGGGAGTTATAAGGGGCCTGAATCCTATGAGATTCAGTTAGTGAAACGGGAAATTCTGAAATGAGCTCAATATACATTTTGATATCTGTTCTGTTCCGGATCCGTGGAAAATCTGTTTAGGTGCTGTAAGCACTATTTATGTATTCTGGTAATATCTGTTCTGGTGCTATAAGCACATTTGTTCTGGTGCCAGGGGCACACTTAGCTATTAAGTACTCAGCTATTATTCTGGTGCCGGGGGCACATTTAGCTATTAATTAAATATCTGATATCTGATATATGCTGAGTTTGTTCTGTTCTGATATGATCTGTACGATTCTGATTTCTGATTTCTGATTCTGACTCTGTTGATTTGTTCTGTTCTGATTGGTATTGTGATGTGATCTGATCTGTACGACCCTGATTCTGATTTGATATCTGTCCGTATAAGTTCTGATTTTTGATTCTGTTCTGATTCGAGATCCGATTCTGTTCCGATTTCTGTTCTGATTTCTGTCTGATAAGTTTGGTTTTGGTTTCTGAGAATTTAGATTGGTGGTTTGTTGCTTTGCTGAGCTGTTGAGCTCACCCTTGCTTTCTGGTGGTTTTCAAGTTCTGGGAAGGGCAAGGAAGTTCAGGACTAGATTTCAGAGTCTGATCAGTATAGGTACTTTTGTACTTTTGATTTTTGTACAGTCATGGCTTTCCTGTTCTGTCTTTCTTTCTGTTGAAAGCCATGTACTGTTCTGTAGATGATTATTTTTGAGGAAATGAAAAGATAGATGTTTTGTTCCGCTGCATTTGATGTTTTTAGTAGCTCTGTTGTTCTGTGTGTTTCTGTTGAGTTAAGTATTTGGAAGATCAGTTTAGTAACCTAATCCAAAGCCAGATCCTGAAGAAGTATAGCTCTCGTCGCGATCCGGCTCGGGCGGGATCCGTCCCCGTCGGGTCGGGTCGTGACAATATCTGATATCTGATTTAATCTGATTCTGATTTCCGTACGATATGAATCTGATTCCGATCTGTATGATATGATTCTGATATGATTCTAATACGATTTTGTTCTGTTCCGATATGATCTGAACTTCTGATTTCTGTACGATTCCGTTTATGATTTGATCTGTCTGATATGTTCTGTTTCTGATTTAAAATGACTTCTGTTTCCGTACAGTTCTGTTTGATTTGATCTGTTTCGTTCTGATCTGTCCGATTCTGTTATGATTTCTGTACGGATTTGTCTGATGTGTTGGTTTTGAGATTCTGAGAATTTTGATTGGAGGTTTGTTGCTTTGCTGAGCTGTTAAGCTCACTCTTGTTTTCTGGTGGTTTTCAGGTTCTGGGAAAGGGAAGGAAGTCCAGGAATAGATTTCAGAGTCTGATCAGTATAGGTATTGTTTTGTACCTTTTGCTTTTTGTACAGTCATGGCTTTTCTGTTCTGTCTTTCTTTCCGTCTAAAAGTCATGTACTGTATTTGTAGATGATTGTTTTGAGGAAAAGAAAAGAAAAAGATAAATCTTTTGTTCTGCTGCATTTGATGTTTTTAGTAGCTCTGTGTTTGTCTGTTTTGTTTCAAATGTTTGGAAGATTCAGTTCTGAAGCAAATTCCAAAGCCAGATCCTGGTTAGATTTTCTGTCGCGGCCCGGTGCGAACGGGATCCGTCTCGTCTCGGGTCGGGTCGTGACAAACTTTAGTGGTATCAGAGCAATGGTTTTTAAATTTGGATTATGTACGACAGAGCTATAGGAAGTGATCTGTAGTGAGTCTGTCTGGGGATAGTTTTGGTTTGTTTGGCTTTTTATTGTGTTGTTTTTGTGATAGTTTTCCAGATTTTCTAGATTTTTCTGTATGGATCAGCCAGACCTAGACATGACAGACAGGCAGAGTTCTAGTCAGGCAGCACCAGTGGGGAGTACAACCCCAGTGGTCGGTGCTGACACGCTTTCACAGTTTGCTACGCTTGTTGCTCAGATGATGAGTGAGACTCAGAGCAGAGCTTCTACTGTCAGATCTGATGACATTGATAGACATTTGCAGTTATTTTTGAGGTTGAAACCTCCAAGGTTTGAGGGCGCTGTTGAGCCTAGAGCAGCCGAGGAGTGGCTGAGGAGATTGGAGAAGACCTTTGACGGGATGCAGTGTCCTACGGATAGGAAGGTTCCATTAGCTGTTTTTCTGTTGGACGGAGAGGCTGAGCACTGGTGGGTTGGCCAGATTTCAGGGCAGACTGAACTCTTTGATCACTTGGGAAGAGTTCACTGAGGTGTTTCGGGATTGGTTTATTCCCCCTTCTGCACGACAGCAGATGCAGGAGAGTTTTCTGAGACTTGTTTAGGGGAGCAAGACGGTGATGCAGTACGAGGCTGAGTTTACTGCATTAGCCAGGTACGCTCCGCAGCTGGTTAGCACTTCTGTTGAGAGGTGTTACAGATTTCTGAGAGGATTACGAGATACTTTGAGGCAGCCCCTGATACCGTTTCAGATCACTGACTTCTCTGAGCTTGTGGAGCGAGCTCGACTGATAGAGAATGACCTGATGGCTACTCAGCAGCGGTGGACTGCGAGTAGGAAGAGATTTGGGGGTGAGGCTTCTAGCAGTGGTTCCTCTGGGAAGAGGAGATTTGTTTCTGGCTCAGGATCTGGAGACTCCAGGAGGAGCGGAGGGTCGTCTGGTACTGTTACCAGTACGACGAGTTCTGGATCAATCAGTATGGCACCTGTGTGCCAGAACTGTGGACGACGACATTTTGGCCAGTGCTACAGGATGGCTGGTCTGTGCTTCCGATGTGGTCAGCCAGGACATCGGATTGCAGAGTGTCCACAGGCTGGATTTGATCGGCGTTCTGAGTTCCGATCAGAGGGTTCTATTAGACCTGTCAGTTCAGTAGGAAGACCGAGGACTGTTCCTCCTCGCCCTGAGGGATTTGCTGGTAGAGGTGGTAGTTCTAGTTCTGGACCACGGAGACCACCTACGGTTCAGAGGGAGCAGAGTAGTTCTATTGCTTCAGCTCCTGCTCCAGTTCAGCCACGAGTTTACAGCCTGAGTCAGCAGGAGGCTCGTGATGCTCCAGATGTTGTGACATGTATGATTTACATTTCTGATCAGCCCTGTCGTGTTTTTTTTGACTCTGGAGCGAGTCAATCTTTTATGTCCGAGCGCTGTTTTGAGGCTTTATGTTTGGATTCTATTTTACTTCCGGTTTCTCTTTCTGTGATTTTGCCGGCTGGAAGTAATTTGATTGCTCGAAAGTTTTATTTTTATGAGATTGAGCTTTCTGGCAAGAAGTGGAAATCAAGTTTGATTCTGTTGCTGATTTCTTCATACGATGTGATTTTAGGCATGGATTGGCTGAGTCTGTATGAGGCTCAGATTGACTGTCTGAAGAAGCAAGTGAGTTTGTTTGTGGCTGGAGAGAGAGTTGTATTTCAGGGATTACGACGTGTTCTCTCCAGTCTGGTTTCTGTATTGGAGGTGAACAGAATGTGGAAGAAGGGATGTCCAGTCTTTTTGGCTTCGGTGCGGGATCTGAACCTGGAGGTTGGTTATGTTTCTGAGATCCCAGTGGTACGGGAATTTGCTGATGTTTTTCCTGAGGAATTGGTTGGTTTACCTTCGGATAGAGATGTGGAGTTCTCTATCGATGTTTTTCCGGGTACCGCTCCTATATCAAAAGCTCCGTACAGGATGGCACCGAGAGAACTTTCTGAGTTGAAAGTTCAGCTTCAGGAATTGGTTGACAGAGGTTTTGTCCGTCCTAGTGTTTTGCCCTGGGGAGCACCTATTTTGTTTGTGAAGAAGAAGGACGGGACAGTCCGTATGTGTATTGATTACAGAGACTTGAACAAGGTCACGATCAAGAACAAGTATCCTTTGCATCGGATTGACGACTTGTTTGATCAGCTTTCCGGATCTTCAGTATTTTCGAAGATTGATTTGAGATTCGGATATTATCAGGTGATGGTGAAGGAAGCTGATGTGGTGAAGACAGCTTTCAGTACTCGGTACGGGCACTATGAGTTCTTGGTTATGCCTTTTGGGGTAACCAATGCGCCTGCGGTTTTCATGGATCTGATGAACCGAGTATTCAGAGAGTATTTGGATCAGTTTGTGATCGTCTTCATCGACGATATTCTGGTATATTCTGCATCTGAGGATGATCATGCCAGACATTTGAGTATTGTGTTGGAGACTTTGAGGAGGCATCAGCTGTATGCCAAGTTCTCCAAGTGTGAATTCTGGTTGAAGAGCATTTCATTTCTGGGGCATGTGATTAGCGGAGAAGGCATCTCTGTAGATTCCCAGAAGATTCAGACAGTTGCTGATTGGCCAAGGTCGACTACGGTATTTGAGGTACGTTGTTTCTTGGGCATGGCCGGGTATTACAGGAAATTTGTGAAAGGATTTTCACAGATTTCGACGCCTCTGACGAGACTGACGCAGAAGTCAGTTCCTTTTGTTTGGACACCGGAGTGTGAAGCTGGTTTTCAGAGATTGAAGGATTGTCTGACTTCAGCTCCAGTGCTAGCACTTCCGTCAGGTACGGAAGGATTTCAAGTGTTCAGTGATGCTTCACTAAAAGGACTGGGATGTGTCCTGATGCAGCATGGTCAGGTAATTGCTTATGCATCTAGACAGTTGAAATCACATGAGAAGAATTATCCGACACATGATTTGGAGTTAGCTGCAGTGGTATTTGCTTTGAAGATTTGGCGTCATTACCTGTATGGCGTCAGATGTGAGATCTTTACTGATCATAAGAGCCTGAAATACATTTTCACTCAGAAGGATCTGAATTTGAGGCAGAGAAGGTGGCTCGAGTTGATCAAGGACTATGATCTGACCATTCAGTACCAGCCTGGGAAGGCAAATGTGATAGCGGACGCTCTGAGCAGGAAGTCTTTTGGATTATCAGGTATTCAGCTTACTTTTGATGATTTCCTGATACGAGATATGGAGCGATTGCAGTTGGAGGTGATTTCATCCAGTGGTTTGGAGTTGGCTCAGATGAGCATTCAGTCTTCTTTGGAGACAAGGATTCAAGAAGCCCAGAAGTCAGATTCTGATTATTCAAAGTTGATTGCTCAGATTGGATCTGGTAAGACTCCTGAACTTCAAATTTCTGATTATGGTACTATTTTCTGTAAGAACAGGTTGTGGGTACCTATATTTGGAGATTTGAGGCAGGAGATTCTGTACGAATCTCATCATTCAGGCTACACTGTACATCCAGGCAGTGGTAAGATGTATGCTGATATGAAACTTTTATTCTGGTGGCCTGGAATGAAGAAAGATGTGGCAGAGTTTTTGTCGAGATGCGAAGCCTGTCAGTTGGTGAAGGCAGAGCATCAGCGACCAGGTGGACTGTTACAGTCGTTGCCTATCCCTGAGTGGAAATGGGAGGAGGTGACGATGGATTTTGTGATGGGTTTTCCTCGATCTAGACAAGGGCACGACGCTATTTGGGTGGTTGTAGATCGATTGACGAAGTCCGCCCATTTTCTTCCGACCAGACAGACGGATTCAGTTGATCGCTTGGCACAGATATATGTGAAGGAGATAGTTAGATTGCACGGTGTGCCTCACATGATCGTATCTGATCGAGATGGACGCTTTACTTCCAGACTTTGGAAAGGCATTCAATAAGGCTTGGGTACGAAACTGCATTTCAGTACAGCCTTTCATCCTCAGACAGATGGACAGTCTGAGAGGACTATTCAGGTGCTGAAAGATCTGTTGAGGCTTTGTGTTCTGGACTTTGGCGGAAGCTGGGAAGATCACATTCCTTTGATTGAGTTTGCCTATAACAACAGTTTCCAGTCCAGTATTGGTATGGCACCGTACGAGGCTCTGTATGGCAGTAAGTGCCATACTCCTTTGACTCTGACGGAGGTCGGAGATAGACAGGCTTTGGGGGCCACTTTTGCTGATGAAACTGTTTAGAAGATCAGTTTGATTAAAGAAAGGTTGAAAGCGGCTCAAGACCGTCAGCAGAAGTATTACAATCAGAAGCACAGGTTTGTAGAGTTTCAGGTTGGTGACTTTGTGTATGTCAAAGTCAGCCCGATGAAGGGTGTGAGCAGATTTGGTCAGGTGAGCAAGCTTAGTCCGAGGTATGTTGGACCTTTTGAAATCCTGGAAAGGATTGAAAAATCTGTTTACCGATTGTTGCTTTCTGATTTGATGTCTGACGTGCATAACGTGTTTCACGTATCCACTTTGAGGAAGTGGGTATCTGACTCTGGGAAGAAGCTGTCAGTTGACGAGGTTGAGATTCAGGAGAATCTGACATACAAGGAAGAGCCAGAGTTGATTTTGGCATACGACGTCCGAAAGCTACGAAGTAAACAGATTCTGATGGTTAAAGTCCAGTGGAAGCACCGTATTGCACGGGAAGCCACTTGGGAGAAGGAGTCTGACATGAGACAGTTGTACCCGTACTTGTTTTGACTAAGTTTGGATTGGATAATGTCGAGGACGATATTTTTCAGAAGTTGGGGAGATTGTAAAGATTATTTTTCTCCCAGGTTCGTCCGGGACGAAATTGGATCGTCCGGGACGATCGGTACAGGTTGTGCAGAAAAACATGTTTGGCTGAATGGTTCGTCTGGACGAAAAATTTTCAGAGCCCTTTCGTCTGAGGACGATAATTAATTTTTGTCTGGACAAAATTTTCATGAGCATGGATCGTCCGGGATGAAGTGCGATCGTCCGGGATGATCAGTCTGGATATATATAGAAATGAGATATTTTGAAGAGAGAGAAAAGCCCAGGAGAGAGAAAAACGAAGGAAAAAGAAGGAAAAGTGATTTTTGGGTACGTCGGTCTGTTTTCGTCCGTAGTGACAGTTGAAGATATTGCTGTACGCAAGGTAAGGCACATTCCGCCTTTCTCAATTTTCAGAACCGTCGTATTTGGCGGTGTTTTCTGTCCGGATTTTATTTTCGTTAGTGATTTTCGTCCGTATCTTTTAATTGGTTCAGTTTTTACCGTGTAACTTTCTGTATATTGTTGACGTGCCGAGTGTGCACATTTTGGTTATTTTCTGAAGATTTTTGTCCGGGTATTTTTGATTCGACTGTGTTTTTAGTCGACTGAATTTTTCTGTGAAATTGAAAATAATCTGTGCAGTAGAATAAATGTTCTGAAATGTTGTTATCTATATTCTATGCAAATTTGGTAAATTGTTATTTTCAGGAAAAATTGTGTAAATTCTATATACTGTCGTTGTGCTGCCCGATTTTTGTTTGATTTCTGATTTGTCCGTATTTCTTCTGAATTGATAAGCTATCTGTATATGCTATAAAAAGGGAGTCATAAGGGGCCTGGATCCTATGAGATTCAGTTAGTGTCTGAGAAATCTGAAATGAGCTCAATATGAAATCTGATATCTGTTTTATTCCAGATCCGATGAATTCTGTTCTGGTGCTATAAGCACATCTGTTCTGGTGCCGTGAGCACAAAGGGAGGCATAAGGGGCCTGGATCTTATGAGATTCAGTTAGTGTCTGGGAAGGGAGGCATAAGGGGCCGGAATCCGTAGAGATTCCGTCAGTGTCAGGGCATTTAGCTATTAAGTAAATATCTGATATCTGATTTAATCTGATTCTGATTTCTGTACGATATGAATCTGATTCCGATCTATATGATATGATTCTGATATGATTCTGATACGATTTTGTTTTATTCCGATATGATCTGAACTTCTGATTTCTGTACGATTCCGTTTCTGATTTGATCTGTCTGATCTGTTCTATTTCTGATTTAAAACGACTTCTGTTTCCGTACAGTTCTGTTTGATTTGATCTGTTCCGTTCTGATCTGTCCGATCTGATCTGTCCGATTCTGTTCTGATTTCTGTACGGATTTGTCTGATGTGTTGGTTTTGAGATTCTGAGAATTTTGATTGGAGGTTTGTTGCTTTGCTGAGCTGTTGAGCTCACTCTTGTTTTCTGGTGGTTTTCAGGTTCTGGGAAAGGGAAGGAAGTACAGGAATAGATTTCAGAGTCTGATCAGTATAGGTATTATTTTGTACCTTTTGCTTTTTGTACAGTCATGGCTTTTCTGTTCTGTCTTTCTTTCTGTCTAAAAGCCATGTACTGTATTTGTAGATGATTGTTTTGAGAAAAAGAAAATAAAAAGATAAATCTTTTGTTCCGCTGCATTTGATGTTTTTAGTAGCTCTGTGTTTGTCTGTTTTGTTTCAAATGTTTGGAAGTTTCAATTCTGAAGCATATTCCAAAGCCAGATCCTGGTTAGATTTTCTGTCGCGGCCCGGTGCGAACGGGATCCGTCTCGTCTCGGGTCGGGTCGTGACATATGGGGCCAGAAATAGAAACATAATATAACAAGAAGTCGGGCTCATATAATAGAACGTGTAGTGTACTTAAACATCTCCTAACATCAAAATTCCCTCTATATGAACATGCAGAGAATAATAGACTTGACATGTATACATAATATTAAACATTAATATAAACCTTGACACATGTACGCCAATTGAAAGGGTAATGCATGTATAATTAATTAGACTAATGGATTCATCTTGTTTCTTGACCTTTGATTTCTCATCTCCTCCTCTGTGCTCTTCTTCTCCCTCCGTTTTTTATCCAACAAGCTGATTGGGGAGGGGGATATATATATATATATATATATCAATTTTAATTCAGTGTTGTAACACTCACTTTTGTAGCGCCTCAGAGCTTCTTCAAATATTGCAGATTCTTCTAAATAGAGAGCTCGGTGTCACAACATTCCATTTTAGTGCAACAACACTCCCCTAAGCTTCTCTCCACACAGAGAGCTTCATGTTGCAACACTATTTTGCATGGCATAATAGTGCTCTCACACATATTTTCCCTCCAAATATAGAGGACAGTGCTGCAACACCCCAAGCCGCAAAGCTCCTAAAAGGATTTTTCCTACGTCAATCTAAACTTCTTCACGACAAATTAGAACATACAAAAACACATGTAATATTACCAAGTTATGTATGAACAAATATTAAAACAGGTTTTGATGAAATATTGAATGTGATAATTGATCATGAACGGGGAAAAGCTAGTCGAGATGAAGCATATTAAAATGTTGATAAAGCCAAGAACAAGAAACATATCGCATAATCACTTGGCTAGTCGTGGTCGAGTACAAAGATGAATGTGAATGTGATAGTCGCTGCTACAAGTTAGGATGCATGCATGTGAGGCACGAAAGTTGGGCCACGATACAAATAGCGAATGAAGCAAGGTACAAAAGCGTATTATAGAGAAGACCAACTAGTTTGACCAATTGACGCTCCCAAGAATTGAATATGCTTATGGAATGAAAATGATGTAATATGATTAGGTTTGAAGGGTTCAAGCTATTAATAGCTCCATGAATGGTTTTTATCAATGTTGCAATGGTAAAAACCCTCTGAGAGGGGATTGACATATCTCACAGTTTGACTTTGAAATTACAAGAGTGAAATGGAATGAATATTTGAAAGAATGATGAAAGGATATATGAATGGATGTGCATGAAAGGATTATAGGAAATGAATGAAAAGGATGTGACTGAATATAATGAAACAAATGTATGACATTCATTTATTCAATTATGTTGATCTATTCCTTGAACTTCTATTATAATTTGTTGAGGTATTTCATGGGAATCCTTATCTCATTAATGTTGTATTGTTGTTATATTCTCGAGGAGAAAAACATAAGGTAGAGAAGGGTTGCAAGGGATGTCGTGAGAGAACTTAGCTGATAGGTTTCCGGTTAGAAGTTATGGGGATTATTTTGTATATGCATATACAATTAATTTTGTATAAAAAAGAACTCTACCATTTCATATAGGCCAAGAACGGTTAGTTCGAGATGCTTGAAAAAAATACTCTTGAAAAACAATGAGTTGGTATTATTTTCTATTCTTAAGAATACTAAATGCATGATTGCTCTTATTTCTGCAAGACCTGCCTAACTCATCTTTTATTTATTTCTCCTTCTCGGTAACTCCCTCTTCTCAAAGATTTCTTTTATATTCTTTCTCCTTGCTTTCCTTTCTGGTAATAATTTTGAGATCATTTGAAGTTGTGATTAATTAACAAGACTGGTCTAGTTCCTTCAAACCCTTCTTTATCTTTGTAGAAAAGAGGAAGAAGATGCAGACAAGAAGATGGATCTTGACAGGGAGGAAGCGTAGAGAATATATTACTATACTATCTAAACAGAGTACAAGCTAGTGTATTTATAGAACTAAGTACAGACTGATGTAACGGTAACCAATACAAAGCCAACACCTGTACACGACAATACAAGCAGCTACTCAGTAGACTTGCTTGTTTGTTCTAATACGCCCGAGCAAATTGATGGGTCTTGACAGACCGTCAATTTGAGTATGAGTTGATGAAACCGAGGTGTTGACAAGGATTTGGTAAATATGTCTGCTGTTTGATCGAGAGTGCTGATCGGGTGTAGCCTGATGTTATTCTGCTGAATTTGATCTCTTAAAAACTTTTGATCTATCTCAATGTGCTTTGTGCGGGAGTGGAAAATGGGATTGTTGGCAAGCGCTATCGCGGACATGTTGTCACAGTAGAGGTCGGTCGCGTAGTCTTGCTTGATGCCAAACTCGATAAGCAGCTTTCTAAGCCAGATGATGTCCACGGTCAAGGCTGCTAATGCACGATACTCCGATTATGTGGAAGAGCGAGACACAGTGCATTGCTTTTTGACCGTCCATGATATGAGAGTATCACCAAAAAAAGAACAGTAACCAGATGTGGATCTTCTTGTGATTGGATCGCCGGCCCAATCCGCATCTGAAAATGATTTCAAAAACAAGTTAGTTTTGGTAATAGGTAACCCAAATTGTAACGTACCTTTGATATATCTGAGAAGTCTCTTGAGCATGTAAATATGAACCGGCTTTGGATCGTGCATGTGTTGAGATAACATGTTGACGCTGAAGGCTATATCCGGGCTCGTAAGCGTGAGATATTGAAGAGAACCCGTTATTCGACGATACAAAGCCGGATCTGCAAGGAATGGTTCGGCATTGAATTGAGCTGGAGGCTTTGTACACGTTGGATTAGCAAGGGGATTACACCTGGACAGATCAGCCAAAGTAAGTATAGATAAAGCATATTTAGATTGAGATAAGAAGTAAGAGGTACTGAGTTTTTGAATTTTTATTCCCAGAAACTCCGTGGCTTGTCCAAGGTGCTTCATTGAAAATTCGTTGCTTAATCTGGTGAGAATGGAGCTGATGCATTCCTGATTATTTCCGGTAATTAGAATGTCGTCGACATATACTAGCAAGAATATTTGAATCTGTTCTTTCCGATATATCATAAGGGAAGGGTCTGCCTTGCTGTGCGAGAAGCCTAGGGATGCAAGAAATGAAGTAAACGTGTTGTACCACTGTCTTGGAGCTTGCTTCAAGCCGTATATAGCCTTATGCAGACGACAGACATAATCCGGATGAAGGTTGTCTTCAAAACCTCTTGGTTGCGACATATAAACTGTTTCGGTCAGAGATCCGTGTAAGAAAGCATTTGCTACATCCAATTGTTGTACAGGCCATTCGTGGTAGAGAGCGACCGCTAATAATATTCGAATGGTTGGAAGCTTCGCTACCGGGCTGAATGTTTCGGTGTAGTCTATACCGAATTCTTGAGTATTTCCTTGAGCAACCAATCTCGCCTTGTATTTAGCAACGGATCCATCGAGATGAAACTTGGTCCGGTACGTCCATTTGGATCCTAGAATGGAGGCGTTGGTAGGAGGTTGAACCAGAGTCCACATCCCTTGCTTTTGCAAGGCAAGAAATTCACATGCCATTGCTTGACGCCATTCAGGTTTCTTGACTGCTTCAGTATACGACGATGGGTCCTGAGACTGAGTATTGTCGGTTTGGGCGTGAATGAGATTCAACCGCTGAGTTTGCTTTATAGAACCAGTTCTGCTCCGAGTGACCATATGATGTGTGGGTATCGGGACAGAATTTGCTGGCTGAGGAGCAATGGAAATAGTTGGGTTGGTAGTAGGCGGAATAGCCGGAGTATGAGGTGGGACAGAGAGCTTATTGCCAGATTTACGATTGAGGGAGTTAGTGGGAGAAGTGGTATTACTGAGAGAACTGAGGGATGTAGGAATGAGCAAAAGAGGGCATGAGTTATCAGAGATGGAAGAAGAATTGTGGGAAAGCTTAGAAAAAGGAAACACATTTTCATTAAAAGTCACATGCCGATACATGATGATTTTGTTTGTGGAAGGATCAAGACACTTATATCCCTTGTAATTATTCGAATAACCCAGGAAGATACATGACTGCGGTTTTGGTTGAAGTTTGTGATTGGAGTGAGAAAGATTTAGCGGAAAGCACTCGCACTCGAAAATTTTAAGGTTGCTGTAGTTGGGTTTGGTTTTGTGAAAAAGCTCGAACGGAGAGAGATTTTTGAGAGACGGAGTGGGTAGTCTGTTTATAAGGTAGACGGAAGTGATAGTAGCATCCGGCCAGTAGACATAGGGAACAGAAGCAGTGAGAAGCATTGTCCTGGTAGTTTCTATTATATGGCGGTGTTTACGTTCAGCTAGTCCATTTTGTTCGGGCGTGTAAGGACAGGACAGCTGATGCAAGATGCCTTGAAAGCAAAGATAGTTCTTGAAATTTAGATTAACAAATTCGGTCCCACCA
Source organism: Dendrobium huoshanense (assembly GCA_016618105.1). Classification (NCBI taxonomy): domain Eukaryota; kingdom Viridiplantae; phylum Streptophyta; class Magnoliopsida; order Asparagales; family Orchidaceae; genus Dendrobium; species Dendrobium huoshanense. Next base: position 18,182,826 of record CM028352.1, read on the forward strand.
TCCGTGCGAAGGATTTTAATTTTGTTATTAGTGAATCTTTCAATATGAGTTTTGAAGTTAACAAAAGTATGGAAGACATCAGATTTGTGCTGTAAAGGAAAAATCCACGTGTAGCGAGAGAAGTCATCGACAAAAATTACGTAGAAACGATAGCCTTGCGAGGAAGTTACGGGTGCCGGACCCCAGACGTCCGAGTGGATCATAGCAAGAGGCATATTTTGACGGTGGCAAGAAAACTCAAAAACTTGTTTATGACATTTTGAGGCATTACAGAATGTGCAATTCAAGCAGGATTTATTTATTGAGAGATGCGGATTACACTTTGAAATGATATCTAAAATACGAGTGTGGGGATGCCCGAGACAGTGGTGCCAGTGGTTGATCGGAGGACTGGTAGCAGACAGAGCGTGTTGAGAAGCAGAGGTGGAAGTGGTCGGGAGAGAGTAGAGACCGCCTTCACAGGGGCCTTGAAGAATAACTTTGTGCGTCCTCAAGTCCTTTAGCGTGAAACCGGAGGGATCAAAAATGATGGAAATGTTATTGTCTTTTGTCAATTGAGAGATGGAAAGTAAGTTGAATTTAAGAGAGGGAGTGTGAAAGATTTTAGACAGTAGAAGCTTACGGTTTGGGGTCGGGAGAATACCGGCCCCGGAATTGGCGATGTTGACGGAGCTGCCGTCGCCAATGGTTATATTGTCTTGACCTTGGTAAGGCTGCGAGATAGCAAGATTTTCAAGAGAATTTGTAAGATGTGAGGATGCGCCGGAATCCAAGTACCAGCTGACTGGAGCTGCGTCGGGGGTGGCCATCAACGCCGTATTTGCCGTTCTTGACTGGGGAGCATACTGAGCGTTCATTTTGTGCCAGCAAGCTTGGGCGGTATGCCCTTTCTTGTAGCAGATTTGACACACCAGCAAGGCTGTAGCAGGATTGCGCCCCTGAGATGCCGAGTTGGACGGAGGCCGTCCACGGGACCTACGGCCTCTTCCTCTGGTCGTAAACAGGGCCGTGGCATGATCAGGCAGTGGAGGAGCGCGAGCCGCGTCTGAAGCAATATTGATCTCCTCACTGAGAAGAAGTGGGTAGAGCTGATCTAGGCTGAGTGGTGTTTGCATAGTACGTATGGCTGTTTTGAACGACTGGTAGGAATGCGGAAGCCCATTAAGAATGTGATGAATGACATCTTCGGGATCTACGGAAGCTCCTGCCGCAGTTATTTGATCAACGACGGTTTTGATCTCCGAGAGGTATTGCGTCATTGAATAGTTCTTGAGCGACACTTGATGAAGAGCATTCCGAAGTTGAATGATCTTGGACCTGTTAGTTGCTTGAAAACGGTTTTCAAGAGCTGTCCAGAGATCAGCCGTAGAATCCAAGGAGATAACGTAAGGTAAAACTAAAGACGATATCGTGGAACAAATCGACGCCGACAGGTTCTGATCATGTAAGAGCCACTGCGTATGAAGGGGATTAGGAGATGAAGATCCATCAGCATTCGTCAGGCACGGTGGCGGAGGGCTCGCATTTGAGTCCAAGAAATGCAAGAATCCATTTGCCCGAAGGATTTTCTGAATTTGAGATTTCCAGATGGCGTAGTTGTCTGCTTGAAGCGGTGTGGTGACAAAGTTGCGAACGTTGGAGACAACGAATTTCAGAGTGGCGGAGATTTGGGTGTCGTCGGAGAGGTGGTTGATGGCAGAATCTGCCATTTGGGAGGAAGATGAAGTCATGAATCAGGATCGTGAATCCTTTCCTGATACCATGTAGAAAAGAGGAAGAAGATGCAGACAAGAAGATGTATCTTGACAGGGAGGAAGCGTAGAGAATATTATTACTATACTATCTAAACAGAGTACAAGCTAGTGTATTTATAGAACTAAGTACAGACTGATGTAACGGTAACCAATACAAAGCCAACACCTGTACACGACAATACAAGCAGCTACTCAGTAGACTTGCTTGTTTGTTCTAATAATCTTTCTATTTTTTTTTTCAAAAGTCTCTTCTTTATCTATCTTGGGCATTATTACGTGCTAGAAATTTTTCGGTGATATAGTGTATATATAATATCTTAGCTTTGTTTGAAAATTCTGTATGCACACATAGAAGTTGTAAGAGACACTACAATTTTTTAAGTGAAAAATTGAGCACGATAAAAGCCAAAGAGTTTGGCCTATTTATAATAATCTATTATATAATTGTAGATACATAAATCATCTTTTATCCATAATTGAAAAAGATGGCCTTAGCAACTTACCAAACCTTGTGTACCACTTTAAGTGCCACTACTCTTGGAGTCAGCAGACTACGTACAGATCCCTATAAGATAACTGAAGGACACAGAGGCTCCAAAGTAAGAAAAGTTATACCCATGCATTCATCTATAAACTGTCATTTATGGTTTATAATGACTGTGGACCAAACTCCACCAACAGGGACTGCCTTTGCTCCTCATGCAATCCAATCTGTGCAACATCGTCTCTTACCGCAATCAATGCAGAGATCCCATGCCTTTCTACCTCTACCAGATTCTTGCAAAGATCATTAGGTTGCCATTTATGTGATGGAAAAAGTTAGGGCATCTTAATGCACGCTTTCCTCTCTCTCTCTCTGTCTCCCTCCCTATCACAACCGTCGGAAAATCGATTGCCTTTTTCCTTGACAAAACCTTCTCTCTATCATTTTCTCTGGCAGTCGCAAGCCGTCCTCCTCGCCTTCGCCTTCTCCTTCGACCAAAAGCCGCAAGACCTTATATTCTCCCCCTTAAACAATCATTTTCTCTTTCGAATGAAAGAGAACGAGTTCTTTATTGTCCTCATTTCGCACTTGACAAGAAATTTCGCAAGTGCAGCAAGTCTTTTAATTTTTCTGCCTCTAAACCATTGGAAAAAATGATCTATTTTTTCATGCAAGTTTATTTTTTTGAATGCAACAAATTTTACTCCTGGAAATCATATTTTGTTATAAAATAATTATTTCACTATTGAAAATGTATTTATAAAATATGTAGAAATTATATACTTGTGCATGCATGTTGGCAGATTCATTTTTGATGTTGTCTAATTGGGATTCTATTAGATATCAGTAGATATTATGGGTTGATATTTATCTTTCCGGTTATATATATATTGTTGCGTCCTAGAGTATTCGCGGTGGTAGAGAAATATATAGTTTAACGTCTTAGCATAATACTAAGATCCAGCACATAACCAAAAAAGAGAGAGGGTGTAACATTCATAAGAGACACCAGAGTTTTTACGTGGAAACCCCTGAAAAGGGGGGAAAAACCACGGGGCCTGACCCAGTTTGAAAGAATCCACTAGTATTTGCAGTCGATTACAAATGAGGCCCTTCTTAGGGAGAAGGTCTTGGCTTGATGGTACAAATGTACATCATATCGAGTGCATTACATGTTGAGAGTTACAATAATCAACATAGATATGCTTGTTTGGTTGGAAGAGCCATAGTTGACATGAGACAGGGGTCCGGAAGACCGTAGTAGATAGGAAACCGGGGTCAGAAAGATCGTTATCTGTTGATGTAGGTCGGAAGGACTATAGTCGGCATGAGACATGGGTCCGAAAGATTGTAGTTGACAGGAGATCGGGGTCTAAAAGACCGTAGCCTGGTGATGGAGGTCGGAATGACCATAGTATGCGACGGAGGTTGGAAGGACTGTAGTCGGCAGGAGACTAGGGTCTGGAAGATTGTTGTCTGGTGATGGAAATTGGATGCCCATAGTAGGCGACGGAGGTCGGAAGGACCGTAGTCGGCAAGAGACCGGGGTCTGAAAGACAGTAGTAGAAGAACAATATTCCTTCCGACCCTGAGGAATATCGTCCTTCTACTACTGTCTTTCAGACCTTGGTCTCCTACCGACTACGGTCCTTCCGACCTTCCTCGCCTACTATGGTCATTTCGCGCGATCTCCATCACTAGACAACGGTCTTTCAGACTCCGGTCTCCTGCTGATTACGATCATGCATTCTGACCTCCGTTGCCTACTATGGTCATTCCGACCTGCATCATCAGATAATGGTCTTTTAGACCCCAGTATCCTGCTAACTACGTCTTTCAGATCCCGGTCTCCTGCTGACTACGGTCCTTCCGACATCCGTCGCCTACTATGATCATTCCAACCTCCATGACCACACAATGGTCTTTCATACCCTGATATCCTGCCAACTACGATGGCCCTAATGAATCAATGAGTTAATTTTAAAAATAGAATATAATTGAATTGTGTTCATCTCTCAAAGAAATTATATGTACATAAGTTTATGTTTAGACTCCAATAAAATTATGATACATAAATTTGTACATAATATATATAAATATAGACATCATAATTTTATTAGAGTCAAAATATAAAGTTACATCCTGACTCATACGTTTGGACCGTCAAAGTAATAACTTCTACATCTCTTGTCGGTTGTTCTCTTGAAAGTTGTGCTGATTTGAGGCCATCGTGAAATGTCCTGTTCCAGAATCATCAGACCAACCCATAATTTCATAGTCCAAATCCATCCAATGGGGTATTTAATATTTCAACCCAGCTGTATTTAGCAAGCCTCCTCAACAAAAATCTATCATAAAATTACTAGAATAGCCCTAGTAATAGTTTTTATCAAAATCATTTTGATTAAATTTTCTCTCTTACTCAATTCTAATGAAAACGGAGTCTTAGCAGACATGCTTAGACAGAAAAGGCTATGCAGACCTCTGTAATTTGTAGTGTGTTGGGTGGCATTAATAATTATATTTCTTGCTCAATAATCCACACATTTTAATTAACTTTAAATTAAAATCTTGTTTTAATTTAAACATGATTCTCTCTCTCTCTCTCTCTCATTCTAGATCATTAAAATTTCTATTTCAGCAAATTTATAATAAAAAATGAACATTTCAACTAGACGACCCTAATGAAATCATAACTGTTCTTAGGCTAAAATGAGTTGAAATCATATATTTGAAGTATTGCTAGAAAATTTATGATAGCATTTGAGGGACTAAATGATCTTTGAGTACTACGTACTTATAGTTAAAATGAGCATCTCAGCGAGAGGAATCAGATAAGAATAAAATTGCTAAATTTTGACATGATCAAGGCATTTAAATGCAAGGGTGTATGATTGAGGGAATCATCGTGGGCTGTCTGATGGAGTGTGAGGGGTTTAACTAAAATGATTAAAAGATCACTCTATAAAAATTATATCATGCATTAGTTTCCACATGAATGAATCTTGATTTGAAATATGAGAGAACTCAAATATCTGAAAATGTTTTGAACTATCTATATTGATTGATGATGATTACCAATGTTAGTGACTATTATCTTCCAACAATCATCATTTTCTACATAATAATATCGATGTAAGTCATTGTTAATAGGACAGTTTCTCAACATCAATAGTAACAATTACACCTACCAATGATTATTCAATTAATATTTTTTCAGCATTCAAATATATTTTAAGCCCTTAATTTGAGTCCGTTTGAGCTCACATTGGACTGCTTTTATTGTCGTTGGGTTCGTCTCACTGAAATGTTCAATTTCATTCTATATTTGTTGAAATTAGAGTTCAGATGATTCATAATTTAATTTTGAAAGTTATCAAATTATATATAATTCAAGATTCATGTCTAATCAACTGATTCATGCCTAGTCAAAATGATTTTTGGAGAGGTACCAATAATAAATCACTTCTCATGATCAACAATTTCTCGTATAATCGGCATGTACTTATATCATGCATGATTTGAACAAATATAATAAGCTTAGCATGTGAAGGAAACCTTACAAATCAAGTAATGCTAATAAACATTGATGTGGGTATTACACTCGGCATCTTCTATTTTGCTCCCACCTCCATATCTTCTAAGAATAAGAAGATTGTTAATTATTCTCTTTTAGTCAAAACTACTTAAATTGAGATCTTTTTCAATTCAATAGTTGAGAGTACCACAGATACTATTTTTATATCCTCTTCTTCTGTTCTATAGTTCTAAAATATTATAGAAAAAGATGATGACTTCTCATTTTTCAGGTTAATTAATATGAAAGTCTAGTACTTAAAACTTTGATAATTAGATCGAATCGTCTTTCTTGATTTGATTTGTTTTCCATATTCATTGTATGTGAGCGTTTGCTTCTATTTATGTGTGAACTTCTTCATTTATTTTTATGAATTTGTCACTAATGTTATTACAAATGAAACTCCTCGAAATGAAAATTATATTCAAATTCAAATTTTAAATTACAAATGTTACTGCATGATCGGGTATGTGAGTATACACAGTGTACATTGATTTGATATATACTATGCACAAATTATTCTTTGCGGCATCTGGAAGAGAAGAATTGTCCGGACTGTGAGTGGTGTACACTGATTAGCAAATGTGTACACTCACAGTCCGAACGATTCTTCCCTTCAGGATGTCGCACAGAAAAATTTCTCTCAATCAAACAGATCAAAGTGGGTCGCATAGCTTTAGATCTTCGAGCCAAATACCAATACACAACCAAGATTACCATTGTTTCGAACTGTTCCCTTTCAATTGATTAAAGCAAAAGGTTGGGAAACTTGCTTTATTGACTCGAACCTGTGTTTGTTTTTTGTGACTTTGTGTCTACGCTGCTTTTCTGCTTGTGGAGCTATCAAATGTTCAGAATCAGAAAATAAATGAATAAAAAGAAAATGCAGCTCATTTTAATATGTTAGGAAAATTTTTAGAATTTCCATTAAATAATTTGGAATTTATATATATTATATTTGTTAATTTTTTTATTAAATTATCTCACAATAAAATAAAATAAAAGGAAAAGGGCCCCACATGAAAATGATTGACGACCTCAACGCCTTTTGTTACTCTATAGAGTAACAGCCATGTGCAATAAGCTATTGGAGGGCCTACTAGTTTTGCCTTTCATATATATAAAAGAAATTAAATTAATTTTTTTATTTTAATATTGTAAAATAAAATAAATTTAATGAAACAATAATTTTAATTAAAATAAGATTATTATATATGATTTCTTAAATATTTAATAAAATTTTAAAACATAATTTATTTTATTTTTTTATAATAATGCCATTAAGCAATATTGGCATAATATTTTAATTAGAAAATTGGTTTATTAAGAAATCGGATTTTGAGGAAAAAAAAAAATTAAGAATTTATAGATACTACGGAAGTAAAATTTGATTTCTTTTAAAATCGCGTTCAAAGTATAAATTGGATAATGAAGTTCCGGTTTCTATTAAAATCAAATAATTAATTTATGTATTTGCTACTTTTTAAATTCTTTTGTTAATCTGCTCCTTAAGCTAATTTAAATTTAAAACTCACTCCTTTATATATATATATATATATATATATATATATATATATATATATATATATATATATATATATATATATATATATATATATATATATATATATATATAAATTGTGGTGCTAGAGAGAAAATGTGTTTTTTTTTAAGGAGCAAGTGTTTAATTTAAATTAGGAATAGGAGCAGATTATTAATAAAAATTTAAAAAGAAGCAAACTAGTCAAATAAAATGACGCGTTCCATTGAATGCACCAAAATATTTAACGTATTTAAAATAAGCCAAATAGTTTGCGCATTCCATTGAATGCGCCATTTAGTATGACGCATAGCTACAGTTTTGTTAAATTTAGTTTGGTTGATTTGGGGGTATGCGGGGTAAATGCACCAAAATATTTGACACATTAGAATGGATCATAACATTTGGCAAATTCCTTAGAATTCATCAAATTATTTGGTGTATTCTTTAGAATGTGCCAATTTATTTGGCTTGTTTACTCCATTTTAAATTTTAAAACTTATATGCTTCTACTACTAAAAATATATATCAAAGATGCTCCTTCTCAATAAAAAAAAAAAACCGAGAAAATGTTTATGATTTCATTAAAAAGAGAGTTATAAGAAACATTAGGATTTTTCTGTGAAAAATTCAAAAAGAGAAACACATGCATGCATAACTCAACTAAAATAAATTTAAGAGTTTATGTCATCAATTATAAATGAGAGTTTAAATTCTTGTGCCATGTGAGATATTTTCAAAAGATCATTTTCTATATGATGGCCGTTTTTTATTGAAGAGAGGAGACCAAAGATTAAAAACTCTAGCATTAATTTGTGTTGATATTGGAGTCAAAGTTGACATCAACGAATACATCAGTCTTTTAAGCATTGATGTAAAAGACTGACGTGTGTCGATGTTGGTGGTGATGAAGTTAGCGGGTATGGGCCTTTGCAACAACATCATGAATCAACCTAGTAAGTCATAGTGTGCATTGCGCTATTGGCGATGAAATCAATGAGCATCAATATAATTGAGCGATAGTGTTCAGGAGATCACAATTAGACGATAATTGTTAAAAGATCACATCTAGTAGTGGTGATTTGAGGGTCGTAATTAGATGATGATGGTCGAAAGATCGTAGTTGGGAAACAATGATTGGAAGATCATAGTCAGGTAATAGTGGTCAGAAGATTGTAGTCGGATAATAGTAATCGGAAGACCGTAATCGAGCAACAATGATCTAATGACTAAAGTCAGGGATAACGATCAAAGGACTATAGTCTGACAAAAAAAAAAGGAATTACTATTTTAATTTATATTCAACAAAAATAAATTCCTAACTTCAAAATATATTACATTTTTAAATTCCTAACTTCAAAATATATTACATTATAAATCTATTCATGGTAAGGAATTGTGTTTCTTTGTCTTGTAAATTTTTTTTTTTTTCGTACAAGAAAGCTGCTTCCTACAACAACTTTTAAAATTTATTTTCCATACAACAACTTGACAAAACGGTAAGAAAATCGTCCCAAATGAAGTGAACGCCAAAGTGGTTGCAAAATATAGGTCAATTAAGACAAACTCACACATAAACCACATACGCAAGCTCAAACTCAAAAGACCTCTTAATTGTTACCCAAATCTCCCAACCATCAGACTAAAAAAAAAACTACATCAATTAAATTTTTAGAATCAACATATTTACTAACGTCCAAATCCGTAAGCAAATAAGCAATTTCTGTTATCTTTCATGAACATTAATAACTAATTGAAAAGAATAACCATTGCATATTACCTCTAACTTAGTCGTATGGCCATTTGTCTGTCCCTCCAAATTTGCTGATTGGTATAGCCATCATTTAGCATGTCGTTGCTTGGCAAGTTCAGGCCATTGTCATTGTCAACAATAGAATATCATCCAGCAGAGGGGACGTTGATGAAGCCCTGGGCCAGTGTGGAACCTCTTAACAGGGCACAAAGGATATTGGGAGGCTCTTATTGAACCGTCATATTTAGGAAAAATTATTAGGTGCGGAGTGCGCACCGCACAAGAACTGGGTACCTAGCGGTACCGAGTGCGGACACCGCTAGGTACCAAATGCTTGTGCGGACGGTTCTCCCCGTCCGCGCTCTGCACCTAATAATCTCTCCATATTTAGGCTAGCAAAAAAATTTTGATGTTTATGTTCGGTTACGTTTGGCTATATAAATTTATAATTAATTTGAATTTCATTAAATTTTATAAGTTTGTACATGCAAAATTATTTGTGTTAGTAGAGAGAATTTTATTTGTCTAATTTTACACAAAGATCCTCTACGTATATAGATAAATGACAAAAAAAAAAAGACCCAATTGAAATAATGCAGTAAGTAAGTGAGGGTGCAAAAGTCTGTTTTTCGTCAAAATTGGTGTAGACGAGATTACAAAGTATAAAATATTAGTTATCGTAGGGCTTGGCTTAGTTAAAAAAATATAATATTCAAAGATTATTTGTGTCGTGTTAATTCCATTAATCTTGCATTTAATTTCTTATTTAAATTGCATAACTTTATGAGCTTCATAGGTCACCAAATTTTTATTTTGATTGTTGTTGCAGAAAGGGGTAACGATAAAGAGGAAGTTGAATTGCCTCATGTCATTACAAAACTTTATATTTTGTTGTATACATGGGTATATGAGTTTACAACAGAGATATGTAGACTATTTATTCCTGTAATGTTTTGAAGTTCGTATGGCTCTGTAATTATTCATATATGAATAAAATGAGATATTTTGAATACTTCGAGGAATACATTAAATGATGACTGAATATGGATTTATGATGATGAGTTTTAAATTTCATGATTATTGTTTTCTCTGTTGCACTCTATGTTGTCAGGCGGGTGATGTCACGTCTGACAATTTGCCTCCTCAAATAATATTATAAAACTGCTAATTATGTACTTAATTTGGGCTTGTTTGAGCTTAGATCAAAACACTTTAGTATTTTAGGCTCATCTTATCGATATATTTACTTTGACTATAAATTTGATAAATTTGCAACTTGGAATGTCAATAAATTTAATTTTAAAAGTTTGAAGTACCCTTTACTCTCATTCCTAGCACCAAAATACTGAATCAATTGCTGCCTTTTGTTCCTAAGATTCATAATTAATATCATTATCAAATAAAAATTCATGATAATTACCTTTCAAAAGATAGATTATGATTTTGTTTGGTACAGCTTTTAGCCACTATTTTTTCATTACTTTCATAAAATTTTTATGCTAGAATGTTGTAGAAAGTAGTAAGAAAGCTGTCCCAAACGAAGCCTAAATCATAATTAAACAGAAACTGGAAAGGCCCCATGAAGAGAAGAATCATCAACCAATTTAAATGATTAAATTAACCTTATAATTAACATAGTTATTGATGTGAGTTTGAATAAAGTTAGGATTAAGACTTTAATTGTGATAGTTTTCTTACTGCCTTCTAAAATAGCTTTTTAGTACAAAAATTTCTTAAAAATAGTGAAAACATAGTGGCCAAAAGTTATCCCAAATAAAGCCTAAATTGAGATTATTTTAATATAATGATCATGCTAAGCCTACTTAGCTTATAACAATTCAAGTAGGATAAAGAAAACAATGACCAATTATGCTTGTATTAAGGGTAACCATGTGAAGTTGCTTGAACATCCCACTATAGCCTCCTTAGCTACTAAAATCACTCAAATCCTCCTTTAAATTCCAACTCCCCCTCATTAGTTATTGAAAATGCACTTTGTGGGATCCATTACCTTGAAAACAAATAGATATACCATTAGAATGTTGTAGTTTATTGAGCACTTTTCTTTTGCAAAAATCCTCCTCTAAGCTAAAATTGATCTTCATTTCAAATATTTTTTTCAAGTATCATTACTATCTTGTTTATTTCTATAAAACAAATGTATCATTGTCTTGTTTTCAATCTTTAGTTCTTGTTGGAAATTGGAACTCAATTGGGAAGCCTTTGTAGTTTTGATATTGATTATCTTTAAAAAAAATTAAGTTGTGATATTCTAGTAAATTTTGATTAGAATGAGTATCACAATAGTTGCATTTATTTAAAATGGGTGATATATATAAAGAATAAAAAAAATTGTATTGCTTGGACAAACATTTGATCAAAATATTTTTAACTAATTTTTCTCTTGATTGCTTACATCCCTAAACCTTAAACTCTAAAATCTAAACCCTAAATTCTAAACCCTAATACATTGAAGATTTATTTTGAATTGCAACTACTATTTTATTGAACATGAAAGAATTTTGGGTTTAACAATCAATATTTTAAATGCATCAATTGACCAAAAAATTTTACTTGATTTCTATATATCAATAGTATAAAAACAAATGTGATACATTATCAGAAAATTCATATGATCATGTGTGAATTTTGAGTTAAGATTTAAATTAAAATGTTCAAAATCAAATTCAAATTCATCCAAACTCTAATTTCAATAAACTTATAGTTGAAGTGACTTCTCTACAAGACAAACTCATCGACACTAAAGGTGACCCAATTCGACTCCAAATGAGCCCAAGTTAAATGTTGGAAGCATAGTTAAGAACTTTGAGGTGTTAATCGAATAACCAAATAATCTCTAAATCTTGCATGATTCTAATCAAACCGATCATCAAATGAGAACAATCCATCGAGCCTAGAATAGCTTTATTCTGATATTATTTGGTCACTTAAATACTTAAAGATTGTTCAATGATTAAGATGATCAATATGAGCCATTCAATCCTGTGTTTTGGATTTTGAGTAAATTTATGAATAATGCAATTATTGAGATTTATAAATTGACATTTATTCTTTACGTGAAGGGTGAAGGGGATCAGACCACCATCATCTAACCACCAAAATTGAACCGCAACATTTTGACCGCTATTATCCTACTAATGATATTCAATCAATTGTCAAACCTTCACCCTCTAAGCACCATAATCGAATCACCAAATATTGTCGCTTGACTATGATCATTCGACCGTCATTACTATGGTTCTCTGACCACTGTCACCAAATTACGATCATTTGACCACCATGTCCTGACAAGAGTCTCAAAATCACAAACGCCTAACAAAGATCACTCAACCGTCATTGCCCAACTATAATCTTTCGACCACCATCGTTTGACTATGATATTTTGGCACTATTATATGACTATGATCCTCTAAATATCATTGTCCAACTACAATCCATCAACCACTATTACTGGACTTTGGCCTACCATTTAATGTCACCCATTATGATCTCCCAACAACTATTCTATTTATTATGATCCTCAAGCCCCCATCGTTTATGTGTTGAATCTTCGTCTAATTCTACACTGTTGAACTCTTACACTCTATCTCCACAAACTTTTTAGCATTAAAAAAAAGGCATGAGATTAGAGACATAGTTATTAAAAGTTGTTAAATTATAAAATTTTCTTAAATTATGTTATTTAACAAGATTGAACGAATAAGTTATAAACAAATAACATCAACATTATTGATAATTTAGATTTGATTATGCTTATATTATATTTTTTTTATTGTATTATAAAACAACTTAGCGCAGTCTCTTATAGAATATCAGAGAATATCATAGTTATGATCCACATTATCATTCATTTTATTTTATTATAAAATCATAAAAAATGCGCATGTACAAATTAGACCTTTATTATGGGTAATAAAATCAACATTATAAAATCACTTTATATTTGTAGTAAATAGTAAAAATAAACTTTTTTTTTGCATTTTAATTTTAAGATTGATTTTGAGTAAATATTTCATAGAAGAGTTAGTTTAATTTCACCTATTAAGATTGATTTTGAGTAAATATAAAATAAAATTTTCTTATATTTTTCATATTAATTTTATGAAAAATTGAAAGTTATATCAGCAAATAAAAATTCTTAAGGCTTCGTTTGGGACGGCTTTTTTATTGCTTTCTAAAACGGAGTTTTAATACAATTTTTTTTATTTTTGTACTAAAATTCTATTTTAGAAAGCAATAAAAAAGCCGTCCCAAACGAAGCCTAAGTGATATATCAGTAACTTAATATATAATAATAAAGATAAAGTCTCGTTAATATGAAACTTATTGGAAGAAGTTGCACAAAGTGATATTTCTTTGAGAGCATGACCAAAATAAGTATAAGGCCATAATAGTTATTTTATATGAGAAAATTTCTTAAATCTTCATTTAATTAGTATGTAATCCTATATTTATCGTCACAAAAAATTTTTTTTTGGGGAAGTTTGCTTTAATCTTCATTAAATTAAAATATCTAATCATATATTTGTCGGCTATATGCATTCGAAAAATAAATTTGTGCAGCGAATGTCGTCCGGAGACCAATCAGAATGTGCAACGTCACCCGTTAGCTCGGTACTGCAGTTCAGTACTGCTCGGTACAGCTTGGTACCACGGCTCGATACCGCTAACGTTGTTGCAATTGATTCACCTCTGAACATAAAACTGCATCCGACCCTCGCACAAAACCTCTTATCGAAATCCAAACCATAATTTTTTGGAACTGAAATGCAAATCAAATTGAAAATCTAAGCAAGGGTGGTTTAGGTATTCCACCATCTGATAACAGAGGATCTTCCCTGTGACTGAGCTCACTAGGCACAAGTAGATCAGAGAGAGAGAGAGAAAGGGAAAAAGAGGAGAAAAAGCTCAAGAGAGAGAGACACAGAGACGATGATGGCTTCGAATATCTCGGATGGAAAAAGCAGAGACATCCCCATCTGGTAAAGCGAAAGGAAGTCGCGCCTGCCGTGGGATTCCCCCTTCACTCTTTTGATTTCCTTTCTTCCCCGTTTAAATTAGATGGCTATGGATACAAATACACATCATTGCCGTCTGCAATGCCTTCCTCTCCTGTTTCCTCCATGCTTGGCATTAGAGCTCGATTCCATCATTAGAGACCAAGCACAGAAGAGGGAGATGTGTTGAAAAAGAGAAATAGGTTCGCCAATAGAGGCAAAGAAGGGCTTGAAGCGTGCTGAGGTTGGTCATCTTGTTGTTTGAGACTTTGGTCCCGGTTTTTGAAGATTTTGGCTTCCAATTTTTGAATGAATTTTATTAATTCTTGCAGTTTATTGGTTTTGAACCTGTGGTTTTGCTTGGTATGCTTGGTTTTCCAGTAGTACGCAAGTTTTTTATTCGTCAGATATGATTCTTTTTCATTCATTTTTGTGTGATTATGTTTATGGATTTCAGATTTCCACTTCATCTGTTCCTAGATTTTTCTTTCCTTCTGTAGCAATTTGTTTAGTTGCGCTGGATTAAAAAACTTGGTTTCTTTGATAAAAGATGCTTCTTTTATGCTGACACTTGCTTACTTCTATCTGATTTATTATCGAACCTCGAACTTAGATGGATTTAGTTTGGCGCCTTGCCTTAATGCTAATTTGGGCTTCCTTGAGCTTCCATTTTTTGCTTGCTTTGAGTTCACTCTGCCATTCGCTAGATTGTGAATCTTCTGTACTTCTCTGCAGATTAATGATGCCAACTTTGAGCAGCATTTCTACATAGTACAATAAGCATAGATCTTCTTGAGAGTGCATGTCTTCGAATGCAAAATAAATTAAGGAATGGCAGATTTTCGTGTTAGAAGCCTTGAACCCGGCCAAACAAAGATCAGAAATGTCCCCATTGCTGTGACTCCAGAAGGATTTTGGTGTTGTCCTGCGCCTGTTGTGTTTCAAAGAACTATTAAACATCAAAACAACCAGAACAAGCAGAAGAGTTCACCACCGAGAAAACTTAATGGTCAGAAATCTACAAACCCACAAGGAGACAAGAGACAACTTGCTCACCAGTTAAAATCTCAGGTAGCTTCAGAAGATCAAAAATGTCTAGCATCCAATACTTCTTATGTAAATACTGCTATGACCCCTGAGAGAGTAGTAAAGGCAAATTCAGGGAATCCACATCCACAGAGAAAGATATCAGTTGGTTTTGGTAAGCCGGATACCTGTGATTTAAAGGTTGTTTTGTCTGGTAAGGAAAATATTGCTGTGAGGATGAATGTTCACAGGAGCATTCTTGCAGAACATAGTAGTTTCTTTGCAGAGAAGCTTGCTAAGGAGTCTCCTGTAATCTGCATTGAGATTGGTGACTGTGAAGATGTGGAGATATATGTTGAGGCCATAGGACTGATGTATTGTAAAGAAATTAAGCAGAGATTAATCAAGCTAAGCGTTGCTCATGTACTCCGCATGCTTAAGGTATATTCAGGAATGTTTATCATATTTCAGTTTTGCAACACTTTTTTTATCTCTAATCATCTGCTTTCTTGTTCACTCCCTACAATTAATAGCTTTATATGGTTTGAGAAAGTCTTTAAAATTTAATTTTAATATAAGTGCTTGAAGTCTTACTCCAACGGCTACTCCTAACCTAGGATGTAAGGATACTTCTATAGGTTTTTCAGTCCAATAGTATAAATGGCCTAGAAAATATGCAGTTATCTGTTGGAGATACTAAAAAGTGTGGCCAAGCTTTTCCTCTTCCTATAATTTGCAGAACACAGCTAAAACATGCTTACACTTCATTCAAATTTGGAGAACAATATGCAGATACCACTTTGATATAGTCCAATAAGAAGGCAAACATCCTCTTCTTGCTGTCCACGATTTCAGGAAATGCAAACCATTATTGCAGCTACAAAGTTCTTTCTCTTTGCGGGACTGAGAACTACGTGCCCTCTGAAAACCTGAAGGCTAACCCCTAATGGAATTCTTGATTTGATACAATACCCAACCTTTGCTATAGCATCCAAACATACTACAATTCTCAAACCTTTAACAACTGGCCCTTCATTCGCTTTACCATTGATGGCTTCTTTTTGTAGTGGAAGCCAAAGGACCTCTTCAGGTGGACTATTTAACTGATGGATCTTTAGATGGATTAGGAGTAAACCCACCTCAATAATCAAGATTTGTTAAAACTCTGAAGATTAATGCAAAATATCTCAGATTTTTCCCCTTTCCATAAAACTCAAGTTAATTCTCAACCAGTTATTTTAAAATATGAAGGAGATCACATGAAATATTTGAAGAGAGATATTTTAGGAAGGAAAATTTTTATCTGCATAATTAACATTAAAAGTTTACCTTTTCAAGATATGTTGTCTAGCTTTGTTTGTCTAATTCACCTTAGCATTTTGTGCTGCAGCACTACAAATATTGAACTTCTTTATTTGTGCTGTACGTTGCAAGTGCATGTCTAAGATGCTATTTCTTTATTTGTACAATTTCAAGCACTTACTATTACTTTTATTTTCTGAAGGGGTCTCACTTAATACTAGTGGAAAAGATCAAAATAGTCCTTTTACTGCCATTTTAGTATCAAACCATCTGATGCGTCCAGTTTAGTACATTGTATCCTCAAATATGATCCAAAATAATCTCATGATTCCTCATATCCGGTCCAAAACAATCCAATAAAGACCCTATTTTGAAGCATTTTTGAGGAGTTAAAGGACTAAATTAACACATTAGATAGCTAGGATTAAAATGGCTCCACATAACTAGTCCAAAGACTACTTCGATGTTTTTTCTTAATAAGATTATCATATCATTCAATTAAAAGTTATTTTTTTTTCTCATTAGAAGTCGCTTTAATTTTTTCCCTCAAACTTGAGGGAAAATTCTATAAGATGGTAGTGAGGCCTGCAATGCTTTATGGTGCCGAATGTTGGCCATTAAAAGAGAAGCATAATACTAAGTTAAGTGTGGCAGAGATGAGGATGCTCAGGTGGATGAGTGGCTTTACCCTTAGAGATAAGATACGAAATGAGCATATACGTGAAAAGGTTGGAGTAGTTCCAGTAGAAGATAAGATTAGAGAGAGTCACCTTAGATGGTTTGGTCACATAAAACGGCGGCCTTCTGATGACCCGGTTAGGAGAGTAGAGGTATTAGATTTGACTTATGTTAAGAAAGGTAGGGGTAGACCTAAAAAGACTTGGTTAGAAAATATTAGGAATGACCTTTCTTTATTAGATTTAAATGAGAATTTGACATTTAATAGGACACAATGGAGAAAAAGGATTCATGTAGCCGACCCCACGTAGTGGGATAAAGGCTTGATGTTGTTGTTGTTGTTGTTGTTGTTGTAGAAGTTGCTTTAATTTTTTCATTAATATTGGAAAGGGAGCACTGAATTTGGCGCAAGATTTAGGCTTCGTTTGAGACGGCTTTTTTTGTTCCTTCTTAAAACAACTTTCTAGTAAAAAAACTATCCCAAACGAAGCCTTAATCTTGGTAAATGCTGGTTATTTACCTTCTGTTGTTTTATGTGTTTGTAAGCACGCTTCTTTTATTTTATGTATGTATTCAGGCCATCAATTTTCAGTTTCATCAAAACAAAACTAGACCAACCTAAATCATTAGGATTAAAAAAAAAAAATCATTTGGATTCAATTTTTTCCCATTCCAAATCTGTTTTTACAGAAACGCTGACCAAAGATTCAGGATTTGCCATTTGGGGGAAGATAATTACTCAGGAAGACTGGAATGCTTTGTGGATTTGGTGAAGCAGTACATAGAAGTTTGCTTCAAAAAAATACATGTACTTTAAATCAAGTTCCAACCTCGAATATGTTGGGCTTATTTCATATGGTTATCATTAACAAAAAAAGAAAGAAAGATGTTATGGATTTGAAAATAAGCCTAGCAAAGTTTGTTTCAAAAAACTAATTTCTAACCCTGCAAAGTGGAAGGCTTTCCACATCATTGGCGCTAAGGTTTTCAAGTTTTTCTTTTAAAACATATTACAAACTAATTTCTTAGTTACAAACTTGACTGACATACTCGAGTTTGTTCTCTGCATTTCCTACTGTTTACAACTGGTCGAATATGGCTAGTGATTTTGGTCATTGCATTAAAAGTAAACTTTTGCAGGTTGCTGAAGCACTTGGCTTCCAATTGTGTGTGAAGACTTGCTTGGATTACTTGGAAGCAGTTCCCTGGGTTGGAGATGAGGAAGAAACCATCGTATCATCTATTCGTTGTCTCGGAATTGATAAATATGGAATTAGTCCAATCCTGAAACGAGTGTCTTCGGACATTTCCAACCCTCCCAATGATACTCTTGCTCGCATATTGGAACTTGTACTCAAAAGCAATGAAGACAAGGGTCGGCGCGAGATGAAATCTTTAGTGTTGAAACTCCTGAAGGAAAATAACCAGTGGATGAGCGGATCCGCGGATATATGTTCAGAAACATTGTATAATTCCTGCCAAACCTGCTTACAGTCACTTCTGCTTCTATTCAGAGAAGCATCTGAACCTGGCTTTGTAGAGAAGGATTTAGTAAAGAAAGAAACTGTCACAAAACAGATATCTTTAGAAGCAGATAATCTCCTATGGTTAGTTGAGATTTTATCTGATAGGCATATAGCAGATGACTTTGTAGTGATTTGGGCTAACCAGGAAGAGCTGACTTTATTACATTCTAAACTACCAATTGTGTCACGACATCTCGTTAGCCGTATAACTGCTAGGATCTTCGTCGGCATTGGAAAAGGAGAGATGCTTCCATCGAAGGACACTCGTCAGATGCTTTTGCAAGTTTGGTTGCAGCCACTTATCGATGACTACAGTTGGTTGCAACACGGGTGTCGATCATTCGATTGCAAAGTCGTGGAAGAAGGAATCGGTCGAACCATTTTGACTCTTCCATTGGAAGATCAGCAAACTATGATGCTTTTTTGGTTGGGTAGCTTCCTGAAAGTTGGTGATAACTGTCCAAATCTTCAGAGAGCTTTTGAGGTATGGTGGAGGAGAACTTTTATAAGACCTTATCTGGAGCAGCAAGGGAATGCATTGCAATCAGATAGCAAGTTTAATTAGGCTCAGGTTTTAGTTTTTTGAGTGATTGAAATATGCATCTGTTGTGAAGGATTGGAGACTAATGTGTTTCTATGAGATTTTCCATGTCCATAGTAACTTTGTGGAAGATGTAATATGTGGCTTTTCATGGGAATTTATATGCACTGTGATTTTACTATTGTTAGAACTTAAACAGAGAGGTTGTTGCACCATGGCTGCATTTACATTTAAGCTAAATTTCTAATTTTCTTCCAAGTTTTCATTTACTTGCAGACAGTATACTGTTTCTTTAAGGGCTTTAGTGTTCGTTTGGAATGGCTTTCTAACTGCTTTGTAAAACAACTTTTTAGTATAAAAATTTAATTTTTTGTACTTTTTAAGTAGTAATAAGGAAGCTGTCCAAATGAAACCTTAAGCTCTCTTTGTTTCCGCTGTTTCTTGTTATATAGGAGTAGGATGTCTTTGGTGCCAGCAGACCGAAGAATTATTACGTCCTCCGACCGGATGCAGAGGAACATTCGGTCGTAGGCAAAATCGCGCCTATACCGAGGTGTACCGAGTTTTTTAAAAAAACTCGGCACACCTCGGTATAGGCGCGATTTTGCCTACGACCGAATGTTCCTCTGCATCCTTAACACCGAACCAAATAAAAGTTCCAGCAGGCCAGTATATTTATATGATTGCTTTTTCATCGTACTATTGGTCTCCTCCAAGCATTATTAGAGGCAAAGTATCAGTACAAAGAAATAATGAATTATGAATAGAGTGGACCATGCTTAATTTGCAGTTTGAATGATATATATGTAGGTGATACTTTTGGCAACAAATCATATTAGTTCATTTACATCCAAAGCAAATATAGCTGGATACTTATATTTGTAAATGGAAGCTATGATGA
Source organism: Dendrobium huoshanense (assembly GCA_016618105.1). Classification (NCBI taxonomy): domain Eukaryota; kingdom Viridiplantae; phylum Streptophyta; class Magnoliopsida; order Asparagales; family Orchidaceae; genus Dendrobium; species Dendrobium huoshanense. The sequence goes on from CM028352.1 coordinate 18,202,926, forward strand.
GTAGTTATTCGATTATCAGCTGTCAGTTCAATTTTCTGGTTTATATATATATATATATATATATATATATATATATATATATATATATATATTATATTTAGGCTAATTAAGGTAAACTCACACACACATTAAGACCTCTTAGTTGATAGTCTAAGGCTTTAAGCTCTCAACCAACAAGTCATGCTGAGTTGTATATTTTCTGCTTTTCATTTATGTCCTTTTCTTTCTTGGTGTAAATATGAGTTTTCCCAAGCTTTTACTCTATTATATTGATTGTTTTCAGATTAGGAAGTCTTAGATTTCGTTTGGGACAGCTTTTTTATTGCTTCTTAAAAAAGAATTTTAGTGTTAAAATTTAATTTTTTAACTAAAACTCCATTTTAAAAAGAAAAAAAAAAAGCCGTTCCAAATGAAAGATTTGGTTTGGGATAATTTCCTTAACAATTTTTTGAAGTAGTTTTTAAGTAAAAAAATTTTTGAATTAAATTTTTTTGCACTAAAAATTATCTTAGAAAATAGTAATAAAGTTATCTCAAACGAAATTATCAGAACAACACAGCAAACCTTATTAATACCACATTGTCTAATGTATCTTGTTATCCAATCAACTCTTTACACGTGTACCTACACCTACTTGTGTTCTATATATAGGCTACTATATACATATGAGCTGAATAGAAAATAATAGATTAGCTTTATATCTTCTCTCTTCAAACTCCTCTCTTTGGTTCTTAAAACTCTACATGGTATCAGAGCATGTTCCATCTTGAGGATCAAACCATGACGTACTTAGCCTCTTCGTCGTCGCAAACGGGAGAACTACCAGGTGACAACTCCGAAAACCTGACCATCTCTCTATCTTTAAAATTTGTGGTATCAAATCTCAAAACTCTCGTCCCAAATCAACTATCCACGGATAACTACTTGATTTGGCGGAGTCAAATCATCAAACTACTACGGGCAAATGATTTTGAACACTTTCTTGAATCCATGGCATCATCTTCTTCCTCCCAGACTCTTCAAGCGGACAACACAACAGGCCCAAATACCGCATACAACAAGTGGCTAATCATCGATCAGAACCTAGCGGCGGCGATCTGCTCCACCATCTCATCATCAGTGCTACCATATATCTTTCATCTTGAGTCCACATTCGATATCTGGAAAGTTCTTGAAACATGCTTCCAATCAACAAATCGCTCCAAGGCGACTCAGCTCAAGAACGAGCTGGATAACATCTCGATGAAGAATCTTTCAATGACGCCATACCTGATGGAGATCAAAAGCTTGTCGATCAAATTGTGTATGCAGGCTCGACGGTGGATATTGAGGATATTATCCTATACATCTTGAATGGCATAACCATCCTATCAATCATTCAAGACCTCAATTCAGACGATGCTTATGCTGATTAGTCTTGACAACCTGTCGCCCTGCTTATCAGTGAAGAAATCCATCTGAATGCTGAAGCCGCAAGATTCCCCACCATAGCTGACTCTCAAACAGCATTATACATGTCCATAGGACGAGGTAGACGTAGTCGGGGAAGATAGTAAAAAAACTCCAACCCGAACATCAGATCCGTGCAACAATCCATCTCTATTTGCCAAATCTACACCAAGAAAGGCCATACGGTGGATGTTTGTTGGCATCGTCTGAATGTCAACTACACACTGCCGACAAACCACTCGAAGAAAAACAACGCCTTACTTTCCACTGCCGATATTCCCTCGACCGACTGGTACCTGGACTTCTGTGCCTCCTCTCATATGACCAATTGAGTCGAGAATCTTGTACATGCTACCGCCTATCACGATTTAGACAACATCACCATAGGGGATGGTAGGTCGATTCTTATTACCCATTTTGGCACTAGTCTCCTTCCTACCCCGTGCCATAAGCTTTACCTCTCTTATATGTTACATATTCCTTTTATCTCGCATAATCTCATTTATATTTCTAATTTAGTTAAAGATATTCACATCTCTGCTACATGATCCAACAGGTTATATTTTAAAGGATCTGAAGACCAAGTAAACGCTGCTCAAAGGTCCATGTAAAGATGACATGTATCTGATTTTGTCCACCCCCTCAGACTCACCCACATCTACTTTTTCAGTTGTTCGAACTGCTTCGACAATTTGACATAATTGCCTCGGCCACCCTCAGTAAAGGGTCCTCTAGCTCGTTGCTAGCAACCACCCTATGCTGCATATATCAAAATTTCATTCTGTTTGTGTTTCTTGTAAGACTTGTAAGGGTCACAAATTATATTTTGAAAAGTCATTAAATAGAAAATGTTATCCTCTTGAACTGATTCACTCTGATGTATGGGGACCATCCCCGATTACCTCACATCAAGGATTTCAATATTATGTCATTTTCGTTGATGATTTTTTCGTTTTACCTTGTTCTTTTCGATTACGTTTAAATCTGATGTCATCAAAGTTTTTCTTGCCTTTGCCACATTTATTGAGAGGCAAACAAATCACAAATTAAAGCTATTCATACTGATGGCGGCCGCGAATACATCATTTAGCAGTTTAAAGCTTTCCTCCAAACCATGGGAATTCATCATCAAATAACTTGTCCCAATACACCTAAACAAAATTGGCTCGCAAAACGTAAGCATTGCCATATCATGGATACAACAAGAACTCTCCTTCAAACTGCATCTATTCCTCACTCATACTGGCCTGATGCTGCGTCTACAACCATATATCTTATAAATAGAATGCCCTCCATCACTACCAACAATATATCTCCTCTTCAACTTCTCTTCAACACGAAACCATCATATTCGCATCTTCGCACCTTTAGCTGTGAATATTTTCCTCTCATGCCCAGTCATACACATGACAAATTTCAACCAAAATCAACCTCATGTGAGTTCATGGGCTACTCAGATGCGCACAAAGGTTACAAATGTATGAACAGGGAAAACAATAACATCTTCATCTCTCGTCACGTTCAATTCATTGAAACCTCCTTCCCATTCAAACAGTTTCTACCATAACGACTACCACAACATCTTTGCTGCCACTCTTCTTTTACCTATCTCTACGGCTTAAGCATTCGAACAAGATAACTCGCAATCTCCCGTTGCTCAACTGCCTTCTCTTCCTCACCAATTGCACACTCTATTCTCCCCATCTCATGACAAAATATCCAACGACAACACTCATCCCAGCATCTCCACCTCTCCATCCCCGTATGCTCCTCAACCCGCAAGACACCCAATGATAACTAAGTTGCAAACTGGCTCTCTCAAGCCTTCTCGTCGTTTGAACCTACTTCATCACAAATCCAAAACATCACAGTCCTCTGATCCTACCACTTACACAGAAGCAAACAAATGCTTTGAATGGCGACAGGCAATGGCCGCAAAATTATTCGTTCTCTAAAAATAAGGCACTTGGTGTCTCGTCCCTCAACCGCCCAATGCCTTTATCCTAGGATGCAAGTGGACCTTTCGAAAGAAATTTCACTCGGATGGCTCCATTACAAGGTTTAAAGCACGACTAGTGGCACAAGGAAATCGACAAGAATATGATTAAGATTACAGCGAGACCTTCAGTCTGGTGGCGAAACTCCTTACAATTCGAGTACTATTCAGAATAGCTCTGTTTCATGGCTGGCCCATACAACAACTGGACATTACAAATGCATTTCTATAAGGTCATCTCACCGAAACAGTCTACATGCGCCAACCCAAAGGATTTGAGGACTCAATCAATCCAGATCATGTCTGTCTTCTTCGTAAGGCCATATACGGCCTTAAACAAGCACCACGTCAGTGGTACACGACATTCACCAACTACCTCATTAGTATTGGTTTTCGATGCAACAAGGCTGACCCGTCCTTACTCACATTCACTCATGATCAAATCCAAATCAATTTACTCGTCTACGTTGACGATATCCTCCTAACATGAAACAATACCTCATCTATCTCGAATCTTCTTCACAAGCTGCATTCTCAATTCACCATGAAGCATCTCGATTTGGCAAACCATTTTCTTGGCATCAAGATCTAGTCTTTCCCAGATAAGAATTTTCTATCACAGAGCTCCTACGCCTCTTCTATTCTTCAACAGGCTAATCTAACCAACTGTAATTCTCTGGAAAATCCGACATGTACCAAACTGCCCACCAAGGTTAACACCGACCATATGCTATCAAAACCAAACTTCTATAGAATGATAATAGGGTCCCTTCAATATCTCACCCTTATGCGTCCTGATATTACCTACGCGATCAACATTATATCGCAACACTTGCATGATCCTTCCCAGTATCACATCTATCTTCTCAAAAGTCTCCTTCGCTACATTAAAGGAACGATTGATTTGGTCTACCAATCACCAAATCCAAGCTTCACCTTTGAACTTTCTCGGACACGGATTGGGCTGGTGATCCAATTAACAGAAAATCTACATCCGGTTATTGCACGTTCTTAGGTGTACAATCATCTCTTGTCCAGTCAAGAAACAAACTACAGTTGCATGATCATCAACATAATCTGAGTATAGAGCCCTAGCAGTGGCCACTTCAGATACTCTATGGATCAAACGTCTCCTGACTGACTTCAACATCTCGCATAATCAACCAACATATCTCTTTTGCGATAACAGCTCGGCAATAGCTCTTGCGAACAACCCAATGATCCACGCCAGAACTAAACACATTGAAATAGATCATTGCTTCATCCGTGATCATATTCACAACAACCAAACAGTACGACTGACCATATCACCGACATCCTCACAAAACCATTAACAACTCCGAGATTCAAGCTGCTACGATCCAAACTGATGATCATACAAGATCCATCAGTTTGTGTGGGACTATCAGAACAACACAACAAACCTTATTAATACCACCTTGTCTAATGTATCTTATTATCCAATCAACTCTTTACATGTGTACCTACACCTACTTGTGTTATGTATATAGGCTACTGTATACATCTGAGATGAATAGAAAATAATAGATTAGCTTTGTATCTTCTCTCTTCAAACTTATCTCTCTGGTTCTTGAAACTCTACAGAAATATTAAAGTGAGAAACAATTTTTCCATGTTATTGAATGGAACTTCTTCTAGTTTTTGTTTCCTTGTGGCTGTTATTCATGTTGTTATAGTGAATCTACAGAGATGGCTATTCAGTACTTGTTGGGTTCAGATTTGTGTTCATAGCTTAAGGATGTCTTTTCCATCTATGTGTGACGTTTGATCAAATTCAGTGATAGGCACAGAGATCTAAATTCAGAAAGTGAGTTTTGTGAGGAATTTTTATTATAAATTTATGAAATTTATTTTTTAATATATATTATTTTGAAAGATAAAAGTATTATTCTTCGAAGAGCTCAAAGTTAAAAATAGAATTTTTTATTGCTTTATAAAGTAATTTTTTAGTTTAATTATTTTTTAAAAATAAAAATTATATTAAAAAATTGTTTAATTTAAAAAGCAATAAAAAACCATCTCAAATAAAACTTTAATTTATGTTCTCAAAGATCTTTTAGTAGTTGAAATGTTTGAGTGGAATAGGATTTATTTTATTAGTGATAAAAGTTTATTATAAAAACAAATTCTTATAATTAATTAAATTCTAATGATATTTGATTTTTGAAAAAAAAAGATAAATTAAAGGAGTGAATTGCATTCTTATAATTTTAGAGTTTATAGTAGTGATATAAGATTTATAATTTTAAGAATGATTGAATTAAGTGATTGTTTTTTGTAAGGAAGTTAAATGAGGAAGAATTTGAGCGCTAGATTTTGAGAAACTTAAAAATACTCTGAGATTCTCAAAATTTTAAATTTATATTTTAAAATTGATTTCATATTTAGGTTGATCAATTTGATTTAGAATTTTATGGCTTATATTTTATTAATATAAGTGTTGCGGGCTGAAAGATTCGTAGCGATAGAGTGAGTAAACTTTTCGTCTTAGCGATACACGGATATCCAGCATACAAACATAAAGAGAGAAGCAAAACACCAGATCTTTTTTACGTGGAAAGCCCGAAGAGGGAAAAACCATGGGGCCTCGCCCAGGTGAAAAGATTTCACTAAACTTGAGTGAATTACAAGGGTTGATCCGTCCCTCGATTTTGAAGCGGTCGAATTACAGTGATTTGGAGAGCTAGTCAAAGGTCTGGCGATGGTCGAGCGGACGTCCAACTGGGCGGTCATCGGTGGCGGATGGCAGCCGGGCAAAGGTCCGACGGCGGTCGGCGGCCGGGCAAAGGTATGGCGGCGGACGACAGCCAGGCAAAGGTCCGGCGGTGGGTGGTGGTCTGACGAAGGTTGGGTTTAAGTCCGGTGGCGGTCGTCGGCCGGGCGAAGGTTCGACGACGGGCGGCCGAGCGGTGGTTCTACGAAGGTCGGGCTGAAGTTCGGCGATGGTCGTCGGCTGGGTGAAGGTCCGGCGGCAGACAGCGGCTGAGCGGTGGTCCGACGAAGGTCGGGTTAAAGTTCGGCGGCCGGGCAGTCCGCCTGCGGGCGACGGCTAAGCGGTGGTTCAAAGAAGGTCGAGCTGAAGTCCGACAGCGGTCATCGGTCGGGCGAAGGTCCGGTGATATGCAGCGACCGGGCACCGTCTGACGAAGGTCGGGCTGAAGTCTGGTGATCGTCGGCTGCCGGGCGATGGTCCGACGAAGGTCGGACTAAAGTCCAGTGGCGGTTTGCGGTCGGCGGCCGGGCAGTGGTCCGGCGGCGGTTGGCGGCCGGCGGTAGTCCGATGATGATCGGGCTGTAGACCGGCTTCGGTCAGTGGCCAGGCGGGGTTTATTTATAGATTTTCATGAGTGACACACCCCGTAAATTTAGAGAAGATCTGGGGTTGGTCGGAGTGCTCCATCGGATGGCTCGTATTGATTCCTCGATCGTAAATAATTTTTTTAACTATTTAAGTGCCTTAACGATGTTGGAATTCAAAGATCTTGGGCTCGTTGGATTTGGCTCGCCGAGCCGCTCGATTTGACTATAAGCATGCCATATTTGGATATCATTTTATTGTCCAAATAATACTTTGACCCTTCCAAATGTGGTTCGGGCCCCTGATTCGGACCTATTTGGGCTTGGGTTGGACCAATTTTTGTGTTTTTTGGTTCGTCTCTTTGAGATGTTCTGTTTGACTGTAAGTTTGCTGAAATTGGAATTCATATGATCCCAAATTTAATTTTGAAAGTTTCCATCTCGAATATGCCTTGAGATTCGTGCTCGATCAAACCAATTTTTGAGGACGTATCAATAAGATTGAGAAAATGCAAATGAAAGAGAATTTACCATGTAACTATAAAAAAAATCGATCTCAAATCCTACAACTAAAGTGAGAACCTCTAATAAGATATTAAATAGATTTCAAGTCTAACAAATACTTTAGACTTGCATTTGAAATTTCACCAAATGCTAGACATGTTTGATTTTAAGATTTTATTTGGGATAATTTTTTTACTGTTTTGTAAAGCTGTTTTTTAGTATAAAAATCTCTTAAAAGTCGGAAAAAAAATAGTGATAAAAAATTGTTTTAAATGAAACCTTAACCTTACAATCTTACATGGATATACTTAAGCGTTTTTAAAATCATGTAGATTTGATCTTAATTCATATAAAAGATAAGCTTCGTTGTTTTCAGTTCGGGAAAAGTGACTTACAACTAAGGCTTTATTTTAGACAACTTTCTTACTGCCTCTTAAAGTAAATTTTTAATACAAAATTAAAAAAATTGTACTAAAAAGTTACTTTAACAAGCAATAAGAAAGGTTTCGTTTGAGACAATTTTCTTACTGCTTCTTGAAACAGTTTTTTAGTATAAAAATTAAAAAAATTGTACTATAAAGCTGCTTAAAGAAGCAGTAAAAAAATTGTCTCACACGAAGGTTAAGCCACTTATGCTAAGTTGCTGAAAGGATGGTAGAGCCAAAGAACCTGCACAGGAGAAGTTAAGCAAGGAAACATAGAAGAAGAAGAAGCAGATATTACTGTAGCAGTTGATTAATTTCCCTTAGTGTTCCCGAAGCAATGTATACAAATATATAGAAAAAGCTGTAGGGAACCAGATATGCCAAAAGCCGATCCATAGCAGGGATTAAGGCGAACATAAGACACAGACGCTGCAGTGGTCCACAGGGAAGTGGAGGTCAAGACAATGAGTGCTAACAGCCCCCCTCAAGTTGTTTGTCCAAAGGTTGGATAGTCAACTTGTTGCGTAGTTGTTGAAATCTGGATGTGGGAAGAGTTTTTGTTAGAATGTCAGCTGATCGATCAAGAGTGCTAATATGAAGAACTTCAATTGCAGCAGATCGAATGTGTTCACTAATAAAATGATAGTCGAGCTCAATGTGTTTTGTGCGGGCATGAAAAACAGGATTATGAGCTAGAGCAATTGCCGAGGTACTGTCACAGTAGATTCGCGTGGGTTCCAATTGAGGAGCAAGAAATTCACCGAGAAGACGGCGAAGCCATAAGACATCAGAAGTAGCAGTTGATAAGGAACGATATTCAGCCTCCGTGGAGGATTTGGCAACCGTGGCTTGCTTCTTGACATGCCATGAAATTAGATTGGGACCAAGAAAGGAACAAAAACCTGTGACGGACTTGCGATCAATTTTGTCGGCAGCCCAATCTGCATCAACATATGTTTTAAGTTGTAGATCTCCAGTGATAATCGGTAAGCCAAAGTGTAAGGTTCCCTTAATATAACGAAGAAGTCGTTTTAGGGAATGGAAGTGTTGATTCGTTGGTTGATGCATGAACTGACAAATGTGATTTGTAGCAAAGGCTATATCCGGTCTCGTGACAGTAAGATACATTAGGGAGGCAGCCAAGTTGCGATATAAAGATGGATCAGAAAATGGCTGTTCTGATTCGTGTGTAGAGGGCGACTTGAGTGCCGTAAAAGTTGAGACCGGTCGGCAGTTCATAAAGCCAAATTTGTTTAGCAGATCTTGTGCATATTTGGATTGCTGTAAGAATAAGCCATGTGCAATTTTCTGAACATGAATTCCAAGAAACGTGGAGACAGGGCCAAGTTCTTTTAATGCAAAATCAGACTTGAGCTTCTTAAGGAGAGAATTTATGGTAGTCTGATCATTACCAGTGAGGAGCAAATCATCAACATAAATTAAGAGATAAAGAACAACATTGGCCCGATTGTATATTAGAAGTGAAGGATCTGATTTGCTGATGGTAAACCCGAAAATTTTAAGAGAGCTGGTGAGCTTGTCAAACCACTGCCTCGGCGCTTGTTTGAGCCATATAAAGACTTATGTAATTTGCATACATAGTGTGGAAATTGTTCATCTACAAAACCATTAGGTTGTTTCATATATACAACATCGGGTAGATCTCCATGTAAAAAGGCATTGGAGATGTCAAACTGTAAAACCGACCATCCACGTGTAACAACAATGGTGATGAGGATGCGAACGGTTGCCATCTTAGCAACTGGACTAAAGGTCTCTTTGTAATTTATACCATATTCTTGGGCAAAGCCTTGAGCTACAAGACGAGCTTTGTAAGTAGGTGCTTGACCAGATGAAGGGAGCTTAACTTTAAAAAGCCATTTACATCCAAGGACAGGACTGTTGGTCGGTGGTGGAGTTAGAGACCATGTAGATTGTTTTTGAAGAGCTAGAAATTCTTTTGACATGGCTGCACGCCAATGAGAATGTTTATTTGCTTCAGCAAATGTGGAGGGAGTGGGAAGAGAAGTTGTGGTAGTGGAGAGATCAAAGATGACTTTGGGCTTAAGATTTCCTGTCTTATAACGTGTTTGCATTTGGTGAGATGGGAGAGGTAAAGGGGTGGATGGGATTTGATCTGTGTTACAGGAGTAAGTAGAGAAAGGCGGGGAGGAAGAAGTGGATGAAATGTGAGTGGAGGAAGGTATGGGAGAATGGTGATGATCAGGTGATCTAGGTGGGGATATGGTTGTTGTAGGAATAGTGGATGTTGGTATGAGCAACAGAGGAGAGGATGTAGGAGAGGTATTATTGATGGATTGAGTTGAGATGGTGGTTTGAGGTTGATAGGGAAAACGCTTTTCATGAAACACGACATGTCGTGAAATATGAATTTTATGAGTTTCTAAGTTGTAGCATCTATATCCTTTTTGAGAGGAGGAATAACCGAGAAAGAGGCAGTCTTGGGAGCGAGGTTGAAATTTGTTTGTTGTAAGAGGCTTAAGCCAAGGATAGCATAAACAACCGAATATCCGTAGGTGAGAATAATCAGGTAGTTTCTTATGAAGAATTTTATATGGAATTTTGAAGTGGCATGCTTTACTAGGGAGGCGATTTATGAGGTAATTGGCCGTGAGTATGGCTTCAGCCCAAAAGAGATTTGGAAGATGAGCATTATGAAGTAGAGTTCTTGTAATGTCCAAAAGGTGACGATTCTTTCGCTCCGCTAATCCATTTTGCTCGGGAGTATACGGGCATGTTTGTTGATGAGTGATTCCATGAGTTGAGAGATAGTTATTAAAACTATGATTTATGTATTCCGTTCCACCATCGGAGCGAAGAATTTGGATTTTAGTATTAAAGAAGTTGTTAATTAAGTTGTTAAAATGAATAAATTTGGACAGAGTTTGGTCTTTGGAATGCATCAAGTAAAGCCAACAAAAACGAGAGTGAGTATCTATAAACGTAACAAAGTAACGATATACATTGATAGAAGAGATGGGGGAGGGTCCCCAAACATCTGTGTGTACAACCGAGAAAGGAGTAGTCTTAGTATTAATACTAGAAACAAACGGTAACTTGTGGCTTTTACCCACATTACATGAACGACACAAAACAGAGGTAGAGGGGATACATATAGAAGGCACTAATCTAGATAAAGCTTGTAAGATGCGGTGGTGTGGATGACCAAGACGGGCATGCCACGGTGAGTCTTTGAGTTCGGTGTTGACATGAAGAGCGGAAGGAGGTATCTTGGCAATGGGAGTAGAGATGGAGTAGAGTCCATTACGGGTTCGACCACGAAGGAGGATTTGCTGATCCACACGATCCTGGATGGTAAAACCGTGAGCATCAAAGGATATAGAACAGTTGTTGTTAGCTGTTAGCTTATGAATAGATAAAAGATTATGAGACAAGGCTGGAACATGAAGGATATTTCGAAGATAAAGCTTACGAGGTGTATTTGGTAGCGGTAACAGTCCTTGTCCTTGGTGTTGAATTGGCAGAGAGCTTCCGTTAGCAATAGACACTGTGTCCGAGCCGGTGTACACAGTTGGTTGCTGGAGTGTCTGAGGATCAGCAATAAGATGACTTGTTGCACCTGAATCGAGTACCCATTCTGCTGTGGGATGATTCTGAGTAAACAGGGCACGACTTGGTTCAGTGGAGGTGGATGAATATCGATACCAACAAGTGATTGCAGTGTGACCATTTTTGGCACAGATTTGACAGTTGGGACGAGTGGTAGTAGCAGCAGAAGGAGGACGCGCGGCAATGTTCTGCTGTCTTGGATTTTGTGCTCTGCCTCTAGCATTAGAGAAATTGCCACACCCTCTGTTACTTCTTCCACGGTTTGAATAAAATGTCGTATTGTCTGATGAAGGAGGAGCTTCCCTACGAAGTTCATTATGTATATTTATCTCTTCACTGAACAGAAGAGAATACAGTGTTTTCAAGCTTACGGGAAGCTGTGATGTGCGAATGGAACTTTTAAAAGGATTGTATGCTGTCGGCAAGCCATTCAGTATATACATCAGGATATCTTCAGGATCTACCTGTGAGCCTACAGCAGCTATATTATCAACAAGTGTTTTCACTTGAGCAAGATACTGCGTCATGGTGGAGTCCCTCATTTGAATATTATGCAGCTCATTTTTGAGCTGAATCACGCGAGACCTATTGGTCGGCTGAAGTCGGCTTGCAAGGGTGGTCCATATCTCAAACGCCGTTGAAAGATGAAGCACATACGGTAGAACAGACGGAGAGATAGTTGAGAATAGTGCTGACACAAGATTTTGATCTACAAGTCGCCAAAGTTTGTATTCTGGATCAGTGGGTAGGCTGCTCAGACAGACTTGCTTCCCCGTGAGATATCCATCGAATCCATTAGCCGCAAACAGTTTAAGGATCTGCAAACTCCAGATTGCATAGTTCTCATTTGAGAGCTGCACGCTGACAATAGATTTCAGGTTTGACATTAAAAATTTCAATGGAGCAGGTATCGTTAACTCTGCCATTGATGCAGATAAGGTCGAAGCCGGAGATGCTGCGACAGCCGTGACAGGAGGAACAACGGCTGAAGAGGAGGAGTCTTGATTCGCCATGCTACAGCAGATGAACCAAATGCTCTGATACCATGAAAGGATGGTAGAGCCGAAGAACCTGCACAGGAGAAGTTAAGCAAGGAAACAGAGAAGAAGAAGAAGCAGATATTACTGTAGCAGTTGATTCATTCCCCTTAGTGTTCCCGAAGCAATGTATACAAATATATAGAAAAAGCTGTAGGGAACCAGATCTGCCAAAAGCCAATCCATAGCAGGGATTAAGGCGAACATAAGACACAGACGCTGCAGTGGTCCACAGGGAAGTGGAGGTCAAGACAATGAGTGCTAACAGTTGCCCGTCAATGAAAGTATGTCAATTCAAATTTCTATTAACTATCCATTCCTTATTATGTAGGGCTTTTATTTCTAATTATGAAACTCACATAGCTATGTATCAATATGCATCAACTAAGATTTATGATTGATGCTGATTCGAATTGCACGTTTTGGATAAGACAATTAATCAAACATTGCATTGCACTCGGAGAACCACAATGAGTCTTTTAAGACTTTATATATCATCAAAAGTTTATCTTGTTCGGACACGAATCTCAAGGCAAAATTTAGTTGAAAACTTTCAAAAATAAATTCGGGACCATCTGAACTCTGATTTCTGCAAACTTATAGTGGAACTGAACGTCTCAAAAAGACAAACCTAACGACACCAAATTCGATCCAATTCGAGCCCAAATGGGTCCAAATGGAAGACCCGTAGCACATTTGGAAGTTTCAAATCATAAATTGGATGATCAAACAGTTTCCAGACATGACATGCTTATATTCGAATTGAGTGGCTCGATGAGACAATCCAACAAGCTCAAGATCATTGAATTCTAACGTCATTAAGGCACTCAAATACTCAATAAACAGTCCATGATCAAAAAAGTTGATATCGGCCGTCCATTCAAAATACTGCCAACATGCCCTTGATCTCCTCCATATTTACTGGTCATGCGACTCCCAAAAAATTATAAATATACCCCTCATTTTTCTTTGAAGGAGGAGGAAGCAGGAAAGTAAGGAAGAGAGGAGAGGAAAAGAAATATAAGATATCTCTAACCACAAAGCTACTTTTCGACCACCACCTGGCCATCGACTTTTGTTGGACTTACTCCCGGCCACCGATTCTTGCCAAACTTCCGCTCATCCACCAACTATTGTCGGATTTACACCTAGTCACCAACCATCACCGGAATTTAGCCAGACTTCCGCCTGGGCACCAACTATTACCGGATTAATGCCCGGCACTGACCATCGCCGGACTTCCGCACAACCACCAATTAATATTGGACTTACGTCCAACCACCTATTATCGTTGGACTTCCTTCTGATAAATGTCGCCTGACTGCAGGCTTTCCATCCTTCGTCGCCTGCTGACTACGGTCCTTTCGACCTTCATCCCCAGACTACGGTCTTTTCGATCTCCTTTGTCAGACAATGATACTTCCGACCTTCCTCACCAAATAATGGTATTTCCGACCTTCACCTCCTGCTGACTACGGTCCTTTCAAATTTCTTTGCCACAGTATGATCTTTCCAACCTCCATCGCCCACCGACTATGATCCTTCAAACCTTTGTAGCTTGATAATGATCTTTCTGAAATTCGTCAATCACCATTTATGGTCCTTCCAACTTCCATCGTCTGAAAATAGTCTTTTTCGACCTCCATTTCCTGCCGACTACATTCCTTCAGACCACCGTCACCCAATTGCAGTCTTTTCGACATTCGTCGCCCGCCAATTATGGTCATGCATGCTAAACGAACATGTCAATACAAATTCTTCCAATTCCAACCATGTAATGCACTATATATGATGTATTTTTGCTACATCAAGAAAGAGCCTCATTTGTAATCGACTGCAAACACTAGTAGATTCATTCAAATTAGGCCATGCCCCATGGTTTTTATCCTTTTCAGGGATTTCCACGTAAAAATTATGGTGTATCTTATGAATGCTACACCCCTCTCTTTTATCTGATTTTGTACTAGATCTTCAACCAAAGCTAAGATGTTAAAGTTTATATTTCTCTATCGACACGAATATTCCAGGATGCAACAAAACTTTTTTGTTTTTAATTTAAGCCCTAAATAAGTTGTACATGTTTTATAAAAAATAGTTGCCCTTCCATTAATTATTATTATTATTTTTTGTAATTTGCATAGAAAAATTAAATCCTTAAAAGATCGCATTCATAATTGTTGACCCACACACATATGCCAAGCCAGCACGAGCAAAGGGACTGAAATCGGCAACTCGATTGACAGGTGGCAGGTGTGATACACATCACTTGAATAGTTAAATGATTTCTGATCGTGAAACAGACTACGCTGCTGTGATCAAAGTGACAAATTTGTCTAAGAGGGATCACCTCATAGTCAAATCGAGTGAGAATGGTAAATATTAGCGAAATATTAGTGACCGACAACCAAAATTGATGAGCGACATTGCCCAAACGACGTCCGATCGCAAAAACAGACATCACCGCTGCTTTCGAAAAGTTCGAGTCACCTAAAATTGCTTGTAATTTTGCCCAATAAAATTCACGTAAGAAAATTGGCAAAAAAAAATTTCGAGTCCCAAACGAAGCCCTAATTTATAGTTCAATTGAGGCTTTGTTTGAGACAGCTTCTTACTGCTTTCTAAAGTTGTTTTCTAGTAGAAAATTTTCTATTTAAAAAAACTTTTGTACTAAAAAACTATTTTAGAAAGTAGTAAGGAAGCTATCCTAAATGAAGCTTTATGATAATTAGAGTTGATTAGATCAAATCAATTCGTAAAATTTGGACTCAAACTCAATTGATATTTTTAAAATCAAATTGAGTTAGCCAAAAAATTTTAAGTAATCCATATATATGCCAAGAAGTTTACATAAAAAACAAGCTCAACAGCAAATCTTCCTAATTCATATTTGCCAGTTATTTGTACTCTAGATCCAACAGACATGAATGATATTATATCATGATGTATTTTTATCATTTTAGGTTCCTGAGTGGCCATGTGATCCTCTGTAGGTATTCATATGCTGGTTTCTAGAAACCCCTCCCTCTTGCTAATTCTTTCAATTATCTCTGTACTGGCTTCATTTGCAATTCCACTTACTAATTCATAGCCAGTAAAGAAAGAAATTCCATCATTGTAGCTCAAAGCTGGAACTTTCAACCCGACTTCTGCCATTTAGCATTTTTTTCTTCAGCACCCACTCAGCTTTTTAACTTTGTTTAATGCCACAACAACATTTTGTTTCATCAGAAGATTAAAATTTAAGATTCAAGAGAATTCAGTAATCAATTTTCCTGTAAACAAAACATCATACATACAAAAACTGACTAAGAACATGCTTGGCTTTGAAAGGAAGTAATAAACTTAGCTAGAATCATAGAAAGGATACAGCTCATATCTAAGATTACAACTTCCACCAAACAGACTTCCTCCTCTCACGCCATGACAGTAGCTTGGAAGCTTAGCAATGGCAGTATTCAAACATCTTTTACAATCCCCACCTGATAAATCCTTTGTGCACTGCACCAATCCAAACAATTCTCCTATTCCACCAAGCTGCATCTCTCCAGTAGCAAACAACAATGGTGTAAGATAAGCTTTCTTCACCAACCTCTTCATCAGTTCTTCAACTTTGGTGTCCAAAACCGACTGCTCTGACACAGTTCTGTTGTCTGTAATATAAATTTTTTGACTATCATCGATTTCTCCAAAGAATTCGCGGTCGGCATAGCGAACAAGACAATGATCAAGCCATATCTTTGCTTCCTTCTTGGAGGGGCAATGGTGAATGATATGATCATTGGCTTCGTGTATGCAGGCTGTGCAGGCAGAGCTAGGTATGTCTCCCCTGCACATGGCGAGGCCGAAAACCCGGCCTTCGCCATGGCCAATTGACCTTAAACCGAAGCCGATAGTTGGAGCTTCGTGGAGAAGAAGACGCATTAGTTTGCTCAAGCTGGTTGAAAATTGATCACCAGAGCTGTAGTTTCTCGAACTGGAACATGAGCTGAGGACAGGAGAATGACTGGTAGCCGCAGAGCAACAGAGGGCCAGAAGGAGAACAAGTATGATGAGGAATTTCTTCATCTTATGTGAAGGAGAAGGCTTGAAGATGCTTATTTTAGGAATGAAGAGTACTCTAAATAATGGCCTGAAGAGCCTCCCTGAGGTGGAAGCTTAGCTATGTAAGAAAGTTTCCAAGGGAAAAAAATTGTTTTTTTTATAGGCTCTGGACGAGTAAAACTTGTAAATATAGTCAGAATATGTTATTATTGAGCAAGAAGAGGCGACGAACGTTGAATAGCTCTTATTAAAATACTAGATTTGCGTATGGCGTTGATGTCAATAGCTCGCCGCTGGATTTGAAAATAAAGGAAGACCTGATCTCTTCATGACTTGTTCAGCCCTCTGTTGATTAGTAGTAAGAATTGCGACTTCTTACCCGTTAAAAGGATTGCATAATAAATGTTTATTAGAGATTTTCTATGGAGTTTATCAATTGCCACACCAGGTGAAAAATGTAAGACTTGGTTGTCCTTGGGAGAAAAACAACAAGGTTTATTCATTTTGGAATTTGGAGTTTTAGATTTTTTGTTTTTTTTCATATGAAAATGACCTCTTGTTGCTAACTTTGATTTGGTGCATTAATTAAAAAAAAAAACTATTTTTGTAGTCTTGTAAACATCGATTGTCTTTAATTGATAAAAATGAAAACATTATATATAAGAAGAAATTTTCATAATTTTTTGAAATGTCATTGTAAGATTACAAACTTTTAACTATTGAAGTATTGTTCGATTTGACCTAATGGACTCACAATTTTAACTAGTTAGTGTAACTTCTTAGGTGGTCACCCATTCCAGAATTGCTCCCGCACGAGTACGCTTAACTTTGAAGTTTCTCAATGAAATTGCAACAATTGCACTAAAATTCATATCGATGTTTAAGAGTTTATTTTCATTTTACTTAAGAAATTTCACAGCATGGTATTATATTAACTTAGTTGAGAAATTCTAAAAGTCGCACCACAAATTAAAAGAGAGAAAATTATGGGACCTTGCATAATTATGAATATTCACTAGTGATTATGAATATTCACTAGTGATAGAAAATCATAATTAAGATAATTCAACTTTCAATAGTTGAAGGGCTTTTAATACAAACTTTTCCTCTTTGGCATTGAAAAGTGAATTCATCAAAATTAGCCCTCACATGTGTTGATTGTACAAGCAACAAAGAGTGAAATAATAATATTTTTGGGCAGCTCCATACTTAGGCTTTGTTTGGATTGGATTTTTTTTTTTAAATTAAAACCCTCACAATGGGGCTTACACGTTAAATAAAAAGAAGGTTACAAGTTCTTAGTGAATCAACAACCCTCTAAAATACATCATTTGAAGAAAAATCTACGAGCCGTCGATCCAATCTATTACAAGAGAAAACAAAAGCCAAAAAACAAAACAAAGAAAAGAAACATCAACATAAAAGGAAAAAAAAAGGTCAATAGTGATCAAAGGCCAAGGAGAAACCCAAGGAAACCAGCCACCCGATCAAGACGACCAAGCAAACAACAAATGTTCCATGATAAGCAACAGACCATCATAAATGAACTTGCAAAAATGACAAAAGAGAGTCAACCCATACAAGGAAGCCCCCAAGCCAAGCACCAGCATCACAACAAGTCCACCCAACAAAACTGGCCAGACCACAGTGAACCCACAACCAAAGAGAAAAACTAAAACCCAAGCTATAAGAAAAAAGAAGAAACTAATTCCTTTTAGTCTTCCTTCTATGATGTTTGCCTCCACCCAGGCTAAAAGCTTTTTCAACAATATGGTTGACATTCTGATTGCATATTGCCTGAGCATCTTCATTTGGTTCAAAAAATATATTCCGCAACACCCCTGCAGGGCGAGGAGAAAGACTCCTCAAGCCAGTTATTTTGATCTGAATTAATTGCCAATTAAGCATTCAGAATATCATTTGAAATAAACGAAATAGAGACATCAAAAAATGCTTGTTTGAAGATTCCAACAAAGTGTCAGGAGAATCCACAGAAATAGCAGCCATATCAGAGAAATTAAAAGTATTCCCTATCGCAATAGGCACACCAACACCAACCAAAGGGCTCAAAACTTCACAGCCCCCATCAGCAGCATCCACATGCACATTAGGAGAAACAATAGGATTAGGGACAAAATTATTCATACAATTAATAGTTTCCCTATCCACATTTGGAACGACTTTCTTATTATTTTTTAAAGAAGCTATTTAGTATAAAAATTAAATTTTTTGTACTAAAAAGCTGCTTTAAGAAGCAGTATGAAAGCCGTCTCAAATAAAGCCTTAATGTGGTGTTATCTTTGCCACATTTTAGAATGTCAATTAGTCATGAGATGGTAGTGTATGTGGCAGATCCATTGTAAATAAATATGATGATTGACAGGAAACATGATTAGCAATGTTATTATTTTTTATAGTTGTTTAAGGTTTTCTTTGGAATAATTTTTTTATTATTTTTTAAAATAAATATTTAATTCAAAAATTTTGTACTAAAATACTACTTTTAAAAAACAATAAGAAAGTTGTCGCAAACTAAACTTAAATAATATAAATCCAACATTGCTATTATTGTGACAAAGATAATAGTTGCTCAAAGCACAACTAGCATGTCAATATTGATTAGGTCAAGTTATCAATGAAAATATGGCCAAAGGAACTAAATTTTTTTACTAATGTCTTGAGATCGAGCTCTTTTGGTCATTATGCAAAATATTTACTAGATAATAACTTTTGATGGGTTGATCTCTCAAGCCAGTTTGTACCCTCTAGCAATTTCGGATGGCCGACGAGCTAGTGGCAGCAAACATTTAGGACATTAGATTGAAGATCGAAATGCACAATGTCATAAACAATAATATTAAGAGCAAATTTGAGGTAGGAAATCAAAGTTTTAATAAAATAATTCCGAGAATTGATATAGCTATAAAAAAAATTGGCATAATCAGTAAGGTTCTCAAGGAAAAAAAATAATTTCAATTTTTTTTATATTAAATTCAAATCATTTGAACTTCAATTTCAGCAAAAATTATTGCCATACTAAGCATCTCGACAAGATGAACCAAGGATATCAAAAGTGGCCTAATCTGAGTCTAAATGAGATCAAATCAAACACTTGAAGCAAATCTTTGGCCAATCCAAAACTGATTGTTGTGTTTTGCATCCCCACATAAATGACGTTCTTGTTAATATACCTGAGCCGCTTACTAATGTTGATATAGCATCACTAAGCTTGTTTCGAAGGGGTGTTCTACCGTTGTTCCTAATAACACTACCATGGATAATTTTAAGAATCATTCATTGTTTAATGTTGGTGATGTGGTTAACCCATATGATGATGTTGTTAATTTCGCTAATAAGGGCAATATGAATGTCTTGGATGCTATTCCTGCTACTACCCTGATCTCCAATAAGTTAATTATTTCTCATATTGTGATTTCTGATGAGCATTAGTTTGTGAAAACAAGGGGATTATGCCCTATATTGATGTTGGTTTGGGGTGGCAGGGAATTGCTAATGCTTTTGCCTTGTCGGAAATTGACTGTTACCTCTTAGTTCAGAACCATTATATTGATCAAGAAAATGTAATTGATCTAGTTGTGCTGGAATGTAAAGTTAATCAGGTGGATGTGCTTGAACCTTCTATGGAAAATGATAATTCCTTGGATCCTAATGATCTGTCAATGCTTTCAAATAGAGTGGATGTGAATGATAATATTCCTCTTATAGAAGTTCCCATTTTGATTATTTCTAATGATGCTTTGCTTGCTCACTTATCATCATAACCGAAGCATAATTGTGTGGTTCAATTTGATTTGTTAGCTGATTGTGACTCATCAGCTAATTGGGATGTGGGGGAGAAAAATGAAGAGCCTCGAGAGAATTTTTAGGATAGAATGTTGCTCGAATTGATGATGAAGCCTTTTACATGGCAGTTGGTAAAAGAAGTCGGAGAAAAAAAAAACATTTTTTGACTTCTATTTGTGGTTGGGGTGGTTTGTGGTGGTGATCTCTGTCTGGCATGTTGGATGGTCAACTTGCACTTCACTTCCTTTTGTTGTTCCTGTGGCTGGTTTGTGGCCTTCTGGTGTGGGGGTGCTGCTCCCTCTCTACTTTGGTATCTTGCACTAGTGGTGTCAATTTCAGGTCACGGGTCGGGTTCGGGTCCAACCCGGAAATGACCCGACACTATTCGGGTCAACCCGAACCCGACCCGTTTTTACAAACAAGTCGATTTACCGGACCCAAACTCTACCCATTTCAGGTTCGGGTCAATCCGACCCGACCTTCGAACACGGCAAGGCCAGGAGCAGCTTCGTGGCATCGGCGAGCCTTCAATGAGACAGCAGCGTCTGGCGTCCGGCGGCAGAGACGTTCGACATCCAGCGGCAGTGGGACGTGGGATGCGACGTGATCACGATTCACGTGGCGGGATGCGATGCGGGGCCAGTAGAAATGACGCGAAGCGACAGTGTGCATTGGTCATGCGGGGGGGGGGGGAGGTGAGTTAGTGGGGTAGCGTAACGGGGCAGCTTGGTCACGCAGGGGAGGGCAGGCGCTAGGTGGTCAGCGTAGCGGGGCAGCTCGGTCAACGGGTCGAACAGGGTCATTTTCGGGTTTCCGGGTCAACCCGAACCCACCCCAATTTTTAAAACTGGTCGAAAACTCTAACCCGAACCCAAAATTTCCGTGTCGGGTTCGTCGGGTTTTCAGATCGTGTCAAATATTGACACCCCTATCTTGCACAGGTTCTTGGGCCTTATAGGTTATTTTTCTTCTTCTTCTATATAGCTTTTTAGAGCATTAGCTGAATAAAGGTCCTTTATGAACTTGTAATTGATGGAACTCGTTCAATATGAATTAGGATGTTAAGCCTAATTAATTGTCTCTAGGCTAACCAAGAGGAGGGGTGAATTGGTAATTTAAAAATTATACTTCTACTCTTGGATTTTTAGAAAACCTTTTTAATTATTAATGCAAGTTAAATTTAAAGTTTTAAAAATAAACTTTTCAAATGAAGTAAACAAGTTGCAATGAAATTAAATAAGTAAGAAAAATAAGAAAGAACACACCAGATTTATAGTGGTTTGGTCAAACCTTGACCTACGTCCACTCCCCGGAGGCACCCTCCGAGTATTGCACTAATACCACAAAGTGACTCTCCTTTTGCCCCCACAGCAAGGCGGAGAAGCATGTACAAAATCACTTTCACCTTCCCCGGTGCGGCGGAGTAGCCGAGTTCTTTGACACCAAAGTATCTTCTTCTCGCCAAAACTTCCCTCAAGACGACCCTTGAATCCGATGGTACTGAGGTTCAAGTTCGCCGGAGCAACCGTGTGAATATCTCCTCAACACTCCCTTGAAATCCCCTTCAAGGATCTTCTCCCTCTCAAACTCCACCCTTTCCTCTCTCCCTTTCAAGTTCTCTCTTCTAGTTTTCTCCCAAAGAACGAAGACACAATGGCTGTCAAAGATACACTTTGTCGTCCTTTTACACTCTCCAAGTGTTGGCAGAGAACCGGACCGATGTTGTTGAACTTCACTTGAGAGCCTTCAAAGGAGATGGGAAGAAACAAAGAGATCTTCTTCTTCAAGTAACCTTGTGAATCTCTCACAAACCCCTCACTTGATCTCTCACTCTTCACTCTTACAATCTCTCCCAAACTCTCTGTAACGCCCCGAGATCTAACTTGGAAAGAATGTCGATCAATAGCCAAACAATTTACCAGAGTTATCTAAAATCATCATTAAGCAATCTATCAAACATCTATAAAATTTAAAACATCAATATAACAGTCGATTCATATCTCAAAACAACATGTACAATACTCAGGAACTAGACTATCAATGCAAGTAGAGAAATCTATCCTGTCCTGAGTACAAAAGAATCATCTATCGATCAAAAGAACTAAAACCTGTCGATCTGAATCAACTCCTATCTCCTGCTCCCGAGCCCTGACCTGAAAATATCAACCACATATAATGAGCTTTACAAAGCCCAGCAGGTCACCTAATACCTATAACTGAAATCAAAGCACGGCAATGCTATCAATATGCATGTCAATCTATCCATTCGAATCATTCAATGGTCAATGAGTCTATGCAGCGGAAATCAATAGTCAATAATACCAGTCAATGCAGCGGCAGACAAGTCGGTAAATCAACTCAATCAATCAAATCAATACGGTCAAATCAATAAAATCAGTCGAGAAAAGCGATACGGAACAATGAATCTATAGGAAGTAGTACGATGTCCATGTTCATGCTTTCAATGCAATATCTATATCTATCTATGTCCATATCAATGCTTAGTAGTCAATGCTCGGTAATCAATCGATGAAATCAATGAAATCTATACGATACAGTAAATCCAATCAAAACAGTAAAACGGAAATCGATAAAGCAATAGATCCGTAAATCAATACAGTAAACATGCAATTCAATACTATATACTGAACAAGTACAATCTACTGGCTATGTTGCTGTTGTAGAATCCATATTGCTATTGTAGATATCATTTACATTGGTTCAATCAATAAGAGTCGTCACTCTTTTCGCCCGTCGGCATATCAATGAACTCCTTATGTCTCCCTTCAATATATCAATAATCAATGTTTAAAGGAAAGCCCGTCGGCCCACCATCCTGTACAGGTATCAATCAATCTTCAACCAATGTTCAACCAGGTTCCACTTGCGATCAGTATCAATAGTCAATTCAATCAATAAACAATTCAATAGTCAATATTAAAGCAATCATATCAATGGTCACATCCATATCTAATCAATCTATCAATTCCAGACAATTCAGAAATCATACGAAAATCGGGCAGAGTAACGGTAGTCGGTCAAATTTACACAAAAATCCTGCAAAAAGATACAATATCCAAATTCTTCCAAATTACAGTAGAATATCTATAACATCAATACAAGACTATTATCCTATAGAAACCAAATCAAATCACGTCCCGATAATTTTCTATTCGATTAAAATCACGTAGAATCAATTCCGACCGGTAAAATCTTCGTAGAATACAGTCAAATCGTGTACAATAATCATATCTATAACATACTAGAAGTTGTGCGGTGAAAGTTGTGTCAAATCAAAATCATGTCGAAAAGTCGACTACGAAAACACAAAACAGATCCCAACTCGGTCAAAACACAACATCTTTGAAAACAGAAACAGGGTTCGGAGTCCTTACCACGAGATCTACACTTTTCCCAACAGCAGCGTCGGACGAAAAGCGTTCCGCGGTCTCCGAAACCAAGCTTTTCTCTTTTTCCTTTTCTCTTTCTCTCTCCAAAATCAGATATTTTGATTTTTAAATGATTTTCTCTCTCATCAAAACGAGCTCATTTCCTTATATCTTACTCATATCGGCCTGGCCGATCGACAAATCGTCTCGGGACGATCAGATCAAATCCAGATCGTCCTGGACAGTTCCCAGGGCTGTTGTCTGGCCGATAATTTCTACAGTACAGATCGGCCTGGACGATCTCAACATCGGCCCGGACGATCTGTACAGAAATCCTTCCAGAAAACACACCAGAAATCAGCTGTTTTCAATGCACTGATCGGCCTGGACGATCTCAACTTCGTCCTGGCCGATTCTGGGAGGAAAATCCAATTCAGAGAGGAACAGTAAGGGAACAAGATCTTACACTCTCACTCTCAATGATCCCTATCAAGAGAAAACAACTCCAAAGGCACTTGTAATAGTTTCTAGGATTCCTTATATAGAAAGGACATGAAAAATCGTCCAAAAAACTGCTAAAAACATATTTTTCTGCGCACTGGATCGTCCCGTACGAAATTGAGTTAGTACGAACGAACTGTGTAAGAAACTGTCCCGTACGAACCATTTGTGCATCTGTACGAACCAATTTCGTCCTGTACGAAATAAGTTCATCCCGTACGAAAACATTTCGTCCGATATGAACATTATATCAAAAGTTGGTTCCGAAAACTGCAGAACGTTGCCAGAAACTGCCATAGTCGGTTCCCATCGTCCTGGATGAACATGACTTCGTCTGGACGAAATTTTTATAGAGAGGAACTCGTCCTGGGACGAAAATGATTTCGTCTGGACGATTTTAGCGAGCCTCAATACAGAGCCGTTCGTCCTGGGATGAACCTTAAATTTCGTCTGGACGATCAGGACTTAGAAAAATTTTCTTGTTCAGTTCCTGTTCGTTCCATTGCTCTTACAATGAGATAATTGATCTGATCGTCCTGTACGAACAATGTTCGTCCCGTACGATCAGTAAAAAACTTTTTCAAGATCTCCATTAGTGTGTGTGAATTTATTCACTCAATTACAATCACTCCCTCTCAAATTTAATTCAAATAAAAAGTACAAGCTTCAAATTCACAAAGTATCTCATGCTGAATTTGATTTGAAGTCTTCGTAGTCTGGAGTTCAATTTTCCTAAAATATTAGTACACATAAGTGCAAAAACAAATCTTCCAAAAAATGTTAGGAGATAACAACACATAAAACAATAATATTTGGAATAATCAAAACTATACAAGTTGCAAGAATGTAAAACATGCAAATAGCAACTTTCATAACAGTAATCACTATCTTAATTAATGCGTAGGCCATTTTTTCAGGGTTTTACAAAAAAAAGAATCAAGCATAATTGAAAATTTTATACATTAATTGGATGACCAAATGATCTCCAAATTTGATATGCTTGTAGTCAAATCGTTCTGCTCAAGAAGTGGAATCTAATGAGCCTAAATAGTTTAATTCATACATTATTAAGACACTTAAATGCAGAACAATCACATCATGATCAAGGAAATCAATATGAAACATACAATGGATGATTTTAGATTCTAATTCAAACTATCAAAATGCTCATCCAAAAAATATATATAAATAACATTCTTCACATGAAGAGGGGGAAGAAAAGTAGCGAAAATTAGAGAGCTCTCTTGTATTTTTATGCCATCGTCGCCGACAACCACTACCATTTATTACCACCAACGACCACCACCAGCTATCATCACGAACGACCACTATCAGCTATTGCCACCAACGACTACCACCAGATGTTGGCATTGACGACCACCACTAGCGATCTTCACCATCATCTCCAAACTCTTGACAATATTTAACCATATTGTTGGGTATGTTTGTCCGCCTATAAACATCAAACTTTTGTAATATCTATAAATAAAATCAAGCATTGTTGTTGGGTATTAACTATCTATCTATGGACACTTAATTTCTGTAATCCCTAAAAAAACTTTAACCCCATCTTAAATTATGAGGAAGGGAAGAATCTTGTATCTCCTATTTATAGTGAATCATTCAACTTGGTTAGGTTTCATGGATTTTTTTCTTTTCGGATTTTTTATGTAAAAAGTTCTAGTCTCCTACAAGAATTTTCTTTAAATGCTAAAATTTTGTCCAAATAAAGGACATAAAATTCTACTCTGTCAACACAAATTTTCTAGTACATAGCAAGAACAATTAACACCTTCCAAATAAATGTAATAAAATATGTAATAATATCTTATAATATTTTTGTATGGATTAAGGCTTCGTTTGAGATGATTTTTTTATGAATAAAAAAGACATTCCAAACAAAGCCTAAATCGTCTCTAATATATTTTTTTTTTCATGAATGACTCATAAAACAGAGCATAAGTGATGCAATGCGAGAAGGTTCAAAGCATTATCTAAAGTTTTAATGTTTAATATGATGTGTTTACTATTTTGTTATGATTATGCTATATTTAACATTCATGTTTTATTGCCATGTTTAAAATGTAAAAGGATTTTAGTTTATATTTGCCTTTTATAATTTATAGTATTGTTGTATGTTTTGTTTAGAACTATTTAGGACATGCATTTGATTCAAATTAGGGATGTCAATTTTTGACACGACCCGAACCGGACCCGGAAAAATCCGGGTTTGGGTCAACCCGAACCCAAAAGGGGTCGGGTTCGGGTTGAACAAATCAACCCGTTTTAAAAATCGGGTCGGGTTCGGGTTGACCCAGTAACCCGAAATTGACACGAAAACTCATATTTGACCCAAAAACCCGAGATTGACCCGTTTTTGACCCGATTCTGACCCGAAAATTAGTAATTTTAGGTCAACTTCGGGTCATTCGTGTCTGGTCGGGTTCGGGTTCGGGTCCGGAAACCTGACCCGTTTTTAAAAACGGGTCGGGTTCGGGTTGACCCAAACAGTATCGGGTCAGTTTCGGGTTCGACCCGAACCCGACCCGCTGACCCGAATTGACACCCCTAATTCAAATGTAACTAAGCTCTTACATTCAAAATTGTGTGAAAATATGAGTTCTTATATCCCACTGGTTGGCCTTCCCTTGGACTTTTATCTCTTTTCAACTCCATTTGAGCTGTGATGAGAGTTAATACTTAAAAAAAAATTGGTGGTCTCTTCGGCTTCATTTGGGACAGCGTTTTTACTATTTTCTGAAGCAATTTTACAGTATAAAAATTTTTAACTAGAAAAAATACTTTAGAAAATAGTAAGAAAACTCTCTCAAACGAAAACCTAAGGCTACATTTGGATCAACTTTCTTATTTCTTTCTAAAGCAATTTTCTAGTACAAAAATTTATAATTCAAAAAATGTTTATATTTAAAAATTACTTTTAAAATGATAAGGAAATGGCCCCAAACAGGGGCGGAACCTGCCTTAATGTTCAGGGGGGGCAAAAATGTAGATTTTTATATATATATATATATATATATATATATATATATATATATATATATATATATATATATATATATATATATATATATATATATATATATATATATCATTTGTGACTAATGATTATTTGTACTCGAATACATAATACATTTTAAAAATATCATCAATATCTTATATAATGACAATTATTCTTAAACAAAAATTAGGTTACACCTCTACACAATGTGTCGGGGGTCTAAGGGGGCAGCACCCCCTGACGGGGTTCGACCTAAAAATAACAAATTTTGGTTTTTAGTATATTTTTGGTTTCTCTTTACTATTTCTCTTTGTATTTGTTTCATCATTCCCTAAAAATAACACCTCTACACAATGTGTTTAATTATGCTGGGGGCAATTGCCTAAAGATTATAGTAATTTAAGGGGCAATCATTTAAAATCCTTTGTAATAACCTCTCTACATAATGTGCATAATTCTTCTAAGGGGCAATCATTTAAAGATCATAATATTTTCATTTTTTAAGGGAGGCAATTGCCTAAAGATTTCAATAATAAAGAGTAAAAAAAAAGATTGAAAATGATAATTTACCTAAAATTCTATGTAATAAAAAAAATTAATTTTTTTAGGGGGGGCAATTGCCCCCCCTAAGGCCTTAAGGGTTCCGCCCCTGGCCCCAAACGAGACCTTAATGTGTAAAATGAACCTCCTCATCTATTATCTATCAAGTTCAAATATTTTGCCTTATGTATCATGCTTCATATTAAAATTTAAGTTGAATTTTTGGGGAAATACCTATTTTATTGCTAAAATTCTTTATTTTTATTTGATTATCACTTTTCCTAAATTTTATATGATTTGGATTGCTTTTAATATCTAACTTTTTCACAATTTGACGAATTTCTTTACTATGCCTTTAAAATAAAAGAAATCACAGTCCAAGGCCAATTAATTAATTTTTTTTTTTTATAATTTATACAAATAAAAATAACTAATAAAAAATATAAATAGAAAATAATTTCAAATAAATTTTCAAAGATCATAAACAAATTGAGAAAGATACAAAAACTCAATTTAGATCAATTTTAGTTTGGTTCATCTTTCATGAAGATTAAAGACAAAAATATACTCAATTAATATCTCATTATATAAAGGTTAAATTGTAAGTCTTAGGTTTCGTTTGGGACTGTTTTCTTACTGCTTCTTAAAGCTTATTTTTAATACAAAATTAAAATTTTGAACTTAAAAACTACTTTAAAAAGCAATAAAAAAATCATCCTAAATAAAACCTTAAAATCTTCATGTCTTCACAAATTAGCATTCCTCCTAGTAATCAACTTTTCACTCCAACTTTATAAACCCGCACATTATTTGTTATTATTAAATAAGATAATGAGATAAATGAGTGCACACTAAAATATACCTTAGGATTGAGGTGCTACAACTTATCCTAAATCTTAAGGAGATTTTATTTAATAAGTCGAGAAAGCACCCACATTTCAAATGAAACTCAACCTCATTTATAGCCTCTTTCATGATAAGTATATTTGTTTGTATGAGATGATCAGAGATATAGTTTTATCCCACGTGACTCGACACCACATGGTATATCAATGACCAGCTTAGCGGTAACTTTACCATAAAAATGCTCATATAATCTACTAGCCCAGTAGTAAATTAACAATATATCACAATCATAGCATGCTCTAACAAAAATCATAATATAAAGGCAATGCACTTATCCTAAAATCATCAGGTAATATAGAAGGCTTCAACTTAGCTTTCATTAACAAAGTCCAATATTTTGAATGAGACTCAACCCCATTCCTAAGACTCTGCCACAATAGCTATACAATGAGACATGTGCACCAACGTACTCATCATATTTGACTCGATCCCACCAATACAACCGTCGACTAGTTCAAGAAAAATGTTCACCCATATACTCATTTGATAACCTACAATTGATCACCTATTATAGTAGAATATAGACTTCTTAATTATGATGTTATTCATAATTGAGCAAAAATTAAATTTTTTTTTTAATGACCAATCCTACTTGATAAAAAAAATATATGACATGATCAGGATATGATATACAAAATTATTTTCTTATATGTTGGATTTTCATCACATGTATGCTAAAACCTTGGATAGTTTGAGAAAATAGCCAATTTTGTTTTTCAAAAAAAAAAAAACCCAAAATAGGTTATTTACCTATAGTGACATTACATGAAGAATTGAGAGAAAGATAAATGGATAGAGATGAAAAGTAGGGAACTTAGACTTTGAAGGTATGATACTTTTTAAATTATGCTACTTTTTATAAAATCAACCATCACATATGTGATATAATAAGACTATATAATTAAATTACGAGCATCAATTATTATATTAGCTAGACTTGATTAAAGCTCACTCTAACTATATACAAATGTAAATAACAAAATTGTATAAGTTAATACTCAGTTCGAGTCAAACATTATTATTATTAACTTTTTAATTTTTGTTATTATTATTAACACTGATATTGTCAGATTCCAAATTCTAGATGAGAAAAATGGAGAGTTGTGTTAGATAGTCGGCAGCCGATGTAAAACTTATCGAATAATCATTATCATTATTATTATTTCTACAACCACTCATTCTTATTAAACTCACATTCCTACTAATTTCATCATCAATTTAATTTTATAAAGTTATAAAATTATATTTACAAATGATGCCCTTTCATATCATATGAATGCAATTTGGCAATAGTACTGTTCGGGAGACGACTATAATCACATGAACATAGTTTGACAACAATGTTCAAGAGATTGTACTAAGACAATGATGATTGAAGGATTATAATTGGATGATGACAGTGAAAGTTCTGTATTCAAGAAATAGTTATTAGATGATCATAGTTTGTGGCCACACGGAAGAGGTCCAACTGAGGAACGTAATCAAGTGATAATAGGCAAAATTTAGGTAAAAACGGTCAAACGATGGTCCGATAACAACAGTTGAATGGTGGTTAGACAGTGATGCGATGACGATGGTGGAAAAAGTGTTTGATGGAGATTCATGTTTTTTCAAGCCTCTTAGCAATTTTGAAACTGAAGTAAAAGGTCTTCTTATATATTAAGAGTGGGGCCTATTTATATATTTTGATGATGAAATGAAATAAAAATATAACCATCTAAAACAATCTATTGGACAGGCACCTCAAGTTCTGTCGGCTGAGGGTTACATCTCATCCACGAGGCTTTGAATTCCAGAAGTGACATTTGATCAGTATGATATATATTTAGACATTTAAGTTCTAAAGAAAAATAAAACAAAATATCTCATTATCTTTTCTTATTAGTTTCTAAGGAAACGTAATGACCAATACACAGAAGTATAAGGAATAAAAAAGTTCAACTTGAAAATAATGTTTGAACGCACTTATCCCAGAATATTTAGATTATTTTTTTTTTAAGAAGACATTGATTTATTTCAAAATAAATATAATATATAGCGAGCATATATTTAATTGATAATCGGTAGGTTAAAAGGAGGAGTAATTATCGCCTGACCAATAACAAAACGCCACATCACTTATTTCTTCTCACAGTTGACATAATAATTTTTTGAAGAAAACTTAAATTCGGTGAGTTAAAAAGAGAGGAGAAGTCCACAAAAAGAACATAAGGAATATTGCCTCCTCCCAAATCTGTTCATTTAACGCGACATTGGCAGCAACAAAACCCGAAACCCGACCCCGATGATTGGGTGACGAAATTTAAAACAATGGCCCGAGCAGCGGCCATGCGCGGACCCAATCCACTGTCTTTCACTTGTCATTATACGCTTGAAAATAATGCTTCTTCCATTTTGAATTTTCAACTATTTGGGCCAATATCAATATTTAGATATGTTAGCAAAAACCTTTTTTGTCAGAATATTTACCGAGCCAGATTATACCGAGCGGTTTTTTTTAAGAAGACTTTAAAATTGATACCGAGCGGATTTATTTCAAGCTCGGTATTGCTCGGTATAGCTCGGTAATATAATATATAAGAGTACTGCTCGGTACTTGTATATGTACAACTTTTCTCATATATTTATGCTCGGTATTGACTGCTCGGTAATCGGTAATAATTATGCTTTGTGCTGGTTAAAAGGAGATAATTGAGTAATTATTGTGTTCGGACACCAAACGGTATTGAGTGTCCATGCTTGGAACTGCTCGGACCACTGCTCGGTATAACAAAACGTCAATATATAGTACATCACTTGGGCGCTCACTGTCGTGCTCGGTACCGCGCTCAGTACACTCGGTATGCTCAGTATTCTGTCCGGACATAATAATTTTTCTAAAAGGAGAGGACTTGCATATATAATATAGAATCTGATGTAGAAACAAACAGTAGGCAGTTAGTAGATAATCGATATCCTGTGAGTTAAAAAGAGAGGACTTGCATCCAATGAGCTCCACAAAAAGAATCGTCGGGTCATTCTCAATCATGGACGTAGAGATGGAGGGGGGGGGGGGGGGGGGGGGGGGGGGGGCAACCCCCACTTGCCCCCTCAAAAAAAAATAGCTTAGGAGGTCTATCAGCTTTCATTTCATTTATTAGAGGCCTTTTCCATTTTAAGTCTTCAATACAGCTTTTACTTGAACATGCAATGCTTCAGCGGTAGAGAGAGAGAGAGAGAGAGAGAGAGAGAGGAGGAATGACTTTGAAAAGAAATTTTGAGGTTTGAGTTGCCGTGTATTTAAATATTAACTTTTTAATATTTTTTTTTTCTTTTTTATTTTTTAACCGGTGGCTTTTTACAAGCCTATTAACTTTTTAAATATACTTTTATTAAAACATTTATTCTTAATTAGCTATTTATTATATAATTATTATTATTAAATATTAAATTATCACCCAATTATTGAATAATTTTTCCACTGCTAATGATCTAATTATTTATTGTGAATGAATTTGCTTTTCCTAGCTCTTTTTGCACAATGAAAATGCTACGGCCGCAGCGCACTCATGACAGCACACCCAACCAAATATATATTGTGTATTATTGATTTAGCTAAAGCTAAAACTGAAAGCCTAAATGGGCTTAAAGTTGATTGTTTTAATGGCTTAATAGAGCAACAAATTCGCAAACGAGAAAACCTGCTATAATTTTTGTAATTCTTCCTTTTAAAGTTATTTATTAATCCAAAGAAGCCACCTGCATTATTTTTTGGACACATTAAAAACAACAATGGTTTGTTTTCCCTTTTACTTCTCTCTCGTGACTCACGAGTCATGACCTCGAGCACGACTTTTGTTAGGCCCCCCCCCATGAACAAAATTTCTGGCTCCGCCACTGTTCTCAATGAACATCATATCTACTTGCCCGGGTCTATGAAGGAAGGTCACCTCTCTCGAAGGCAGTGGAGAACCTCGTCAACCAAATAAGCCAACTGTCTCATAAACTTTAATCTATGTATTATCCACATAATTAGATGGTTCGGCTTTTATATATGTTTTCATTTGGCCTTGCCTTTTAAGTAGCCTAAAAATTATTATAAATAAGGGTTGTTGTCTTGTAATGGAGGAATAAGACTTAAGTTAGTTTGATTTCTATTTATTATCTGAAGTGTATTCAGGTGGTGATTTCTCTCCAAAGAGTTCTTGGAGTTCTGTCCAGCTACGGTCGCCGGATCGTCGACTCTCCCCCTCCCCTTTTTGTAGGGAATCATTTGGTATCAAAACCGGCATGATGTCATTTCGATGAAAACCCGAACAATCAATTCAAGAAGTGCTTGAAGATATGCAACGAAAGATCGTGCTACTACAACAACCTCGCGCGATTCGAGAAACCTAGCACCCACGCGCATCCAATAATCCAATTTTGCGAGACACACCACCTGGCTCCATAATTCTGATGCCCCGAACCCGCATTCTGCAAGTCCCGCACGTCATGCGTGCCCCGTACGTGCAGTGCCTCGAGTCAGTCTGCCTACATGCGCGAGAAGTGAGAATCTACCTCCCGCATCCCCTCCTTTAGCCTGCTTTGCTTCGCATGCGCCCTTGTTGCCTGCAACTATTCTTGCATGAGGCATTGGCTGGTCGTGCCCCTTAATGTTCGAACCGGCTCATCCACGACGTTCCGAACAATTGCCCCAAGCAAGTTTTCCTCCACAACACCTCATATGTTTCTTGCTGTTGTCAATGAAAGTAAATCAAGAAAGGAAGGAAAGAACGGACAGGGAAGAAGAATCGGGAAACCAGAGCAGTCAGAGAAAGAACTGTAAATGTATTTTCTTAATGAGTTAATACACGGCTTGTAGATATATAGCCTTAGGTACAGGTGTAATTGTAATAACAGAGAAGTTGTAAGACGTGTAAATACGTGTATCCTCTAATATCGTCCCTCAAATTGATCACTCGAGGATCGAATGGTCAATTTGTTGCGGAGATCATTGAACCTGGTGATGGAGAACGGCTTTGTAAAAATATCTGCGATCTGATTTTGAGAGGAGATGTGAGCTAGAGTAATGTCGCCGGAGCTGATCTGTTGACGGATGAAATGGTAGTCGATCTCGATGTGCTTTGTGCGCGCATGGAAGACCGGATTTTTGGCTATTGCAATGGCGGACGTGTTGTCGCAGTGTATGGTGGTGGGAGACGTCTGCGGTATGTGTAGCTCAGCAGCGAGACGACGGAGCCAAATGACTTCCGATGTGGCTGCAGACAACGACCTGTACTCAGCTTCGGTGGAGGATTTGGCTACCGTTGCTTGTTTCTTTACAGTCCAAGATATGAGGTTTGGACCCAAAAACGAACAAAATCCTGAAATTGATTTGCGATCTGTAGAGTCGGACTCCCAATCGGCGTCTGAATAGGAGTGCAAGTCGAGGGGGCCGGTGGTGATCGGTAGTCCGAAGGATCGGGTGCCGTTGAGATAGCGTAGAAGACGCTTGAGTGCCTTGAAATTGTGCTCGGTCGGATTCTGCATATGTTGGCATACCCTGTTTGTGGCGTAGGCGATGTCCGGCCGCGTGATGGATAGGTATTGTAGAGAACCGGCGAGACGACGGTAGAGGGAGGGATCCGTGAATGGTGGACTGTGCTCCGTGTGGTGTTTTGGTTCGGGTGTGACCGGTGTGGGTGCTGGTTTGCAACTTTCATATCCTGCATCCACAAGTATTTTTGTTGCGTAGTGTTCTTGAGAAAGAAAATAGCCGGTGGTGGATTGAATTACCTGGATTCCTAGAAAGAGGGAGATGTTGCCAAGCTGCTTTAATGCAAAATTTGATTTCAGTTGATGGAGTAATTGCCGGATGGAGAGGGGATCATTACCTGTTACTAAAAAATCATCAACATAGATTAAAATATACAATTGAATGTGATCGGTATCGCGTATGAGAAGAGAAGGGTCAGCCCGACTAAAATGGAATCCTTGAGATTGCAGAAAGTTCGTGAGTTTTTGAAACCATTGCCGGGGTGCCTGCTTTAGACCGTAGAGAGACTTTTGGAGTTTACAAACGGCGGTGGGTTGAAGCGGATCGAGGAAGCCAGGGGGTTGTTTCATGTATATGTCATCCGGTAGGTCTCCGTGAAGGAAAGCGTTGGATATATCTAGTTGATACATCGGCCATTGATGGTGGAGGGCGACGGTAAGCAGAAGACGGATCGTGGGCATTTTAGCCACGGGGCTGAACGTCTCGGTGTAATTGATGCCGAATTTCTGGTTATATCCGAGAGCGACAAGTCTGGCTTTGTGGCGATCGATTTGACCGTTAGGAAGCATCTTGGTTTTGTACGTCCATTTACAGCCTAGCACAGGTTTGTTGGAGGGAGGAGAGACGAGAGTCCAGGTGGCCTGCTTGATGAGAGCGTCGTATTCGGTTTGCATGGCGTGACGCCAGTGAGCCATCTTCTGTGCTTGATTGAAGGTATTGGGGGTAGTCGAGAGGGTGAGCTGAGTTGAGAGGTTGAAGATTTGTGTGGGTTTGTGTATACCGGACTTAGAGCGAGTCTGCATGGCATGGGACGGACGAGGGAGCTGGGGCGGAGCAAGGTCAGGTATGGGATTTGGAGTAGGAGATGTAGTGTCTGGCAAGTCATTAGATCTGTGACGGGTGAGAGGGGGTTCAGGTTGAGTGGAGGTCTGCGGTTTGAATGTATTACTGGGCATTGGGGAGGAAAGGGAGATGGGAATTAAAAGTGAGGAGGGGGTGTGAGTGCTGACCGACTGATTGGTGGAACTAAGGGGAGAAGTGAGATGCTTGTAAGGGAAGTGATGCTCGTGAAAAACCACGTGACGAGAGACATAAATTTTACCGGTGTTTGGATTATAACATTTGTAACCTTTGTGAACGGGAGAATAACCGATGAAGATGCAGGCTTGCGAACGGGGAGAGAATTTGTCGGTGGTGTAGGGTCGGAGCCAGGGATAGCAGAGGCACCCGAAGGTGCGAAGGTGTTGGTAAGTCGGTAGAGTGCCGTGTAACCTTTGGAAGGGAATCTGATTTGAGATAGCTTTCGAAGGAAGTTTGTTAATGAGGTAATGCGCTGTCGAAATGGCTTCAGCCCAGAGTTTGTGAGGAAGGGAAGATTCGTGCAGGAGCGCTCGAGTGAGATCGAGGAGATGACGATGTTTCCGTTCCGATAAGCCGTTTTGCTCCGGTGTGTGAGGGCAAGTTAGTTGCTGAGTGATCCCGTTGAGTTGAAGGAAATTTTTGAAGGCATGGCTGGTGTACTCACCGCCGCCATCGGAGCGAAGAGCTTTGGGGGTGGTGTGAAATTGTGTGCGAACATGATTACAAAAATTTTTAAAGGTGTTGAGTGCATCATGTTTAGAGTGGAGAAAATAGAGCCAAGAAAACTGAGAGTAATCGTCGATGAAAATTATATAGTAGCGGAACCCATCAAGGGAGGGCACCGGCGCCGGACCCCAGAGATCGGTATGAATTAATTGAAAGGGAGACGTGGTAATAGTCTTGCTTTTATTAAAGACGATTTTGTGGCTTTTAGCCTGATTACAAGAGTCGCACAAGATACAAGGTTTAGCAGAAGTAAGGTCCGGTGATAGCCGAGTTAGAACCGTGAAGACGTCCTTGCTGGGGTGCCCAAGACGTGAATGCCAAGGAGGAGAATTTGGAGTTTGAGCCGTGAGAGCTGGTATCCGTCGTTCTTGCGGAATTTGAATCTTGTAGAGACCGTTATTGAGCTGTCCAAGAAGCAGCGGATGGTGGTCCTGAAGGTCCTTCATAACAAATCCATGAGCGTCAAACGTAATCGAGATAGAATTATCTTTGGTTAATTTCGATACAGATAGTAAGTTGTGACTAAGAGATGGAACGTGAAGAAGGTTGCGAAGATGAAGCTTACGAGCGGAGTCGGGTAGAGGAAGAAGACCCTGACCGGTGTTGTAGATCGAAGCGGTTGAACCATTTGCTGTTGAGACGGTATCGGATCCATTGTAAGCGGTCGGATGGTAGAGATGGGAGGCGTCCGGAGTTAGATGGGCGGAAGCTCCGGAATCGAGGATCCATTCTTGACTGGGAACAGCATTTGGTGTGGCAAGAAGCGCTCTAGGCTGGCGGGTGTCTGAAGGAACATATTTAAGGTTGCATCGGTGCCAGCAATTTGACGCTAGATGCCCAATTTTGCCGCAGATCTGGCAAGTAGGTCTGGCGGAGGGCTGAGGGCTGGAGTAGGCCGACGTCGTGGCCTGGGGCGGCTGGTTCTTGGGTCTGTTGTAGCGTTTTGAGGTAGTAGCCGTGCGATTTCGGTTGTTGTTGGAGGAAGCCGAGTAAAGTGCAGTGGTTGTAGTCGTGGACAGGAGATCTTGATGCTGTTCTTGTTGAAGGTGGATTTCTTCATTGCACAGCATAGAGTAAAAGGTTTCAATGTCGATGGGAAGAAGAGAATTACGGATCGTAGATTTGAAAGAATTAAAGGTGGAGGGTAGGCCATTCAAGATGTGTAGCATGATGTCTTCCGGATCAATCGTGGAGCCCGAAGCGGTGATGTTGTCCACGATGGTTTTGATACGAGTAAGGTATTGTTGCATTGGTAAGTCCTTCATTTGAACACGGTAAAGTTCGTTCTTTAGCTGCATCACTCTTGACCGGCTGGTGGATTGAAGACGGCGTTCAAGAACGCTCCAGGCTTCATGAACGGAGGTGGCTGTGATAATGTACGGCAGGATTTGCTGCGAAACAGTGGAAAATAAGGCCGAAAGAAGGTTGCTGTCGACAAGAATCCATTGAGCATGGGCTATTGACGTCGGATCAGAAGGTGGAGATGCTGTGCCGGTGAGATGACCGGCGTAACCATTTGCGGTGAATTGCTGCAGGAGTTGTACTCGCCAAATGGGGTAGTTCTCCGTAGTGAGGGAGTGCGGAGCTAGATGCTTTATGTTGGAAACGAGAAATTTGAGATGCGGCGGAATTGTGGTGGCTGTGATGGAGTTGTGATCGGAGGGGGAGGGAGGAGGAAGAATTTCTTCAGAGTCTTGATCTCCCATAGTAGCTCTGATACCATGAAAGTAAATCAAGAAAGGAAGGAAAGAACGGACAGGGAAGAAGAATCGGGAAACCAGAGCAGTCAGAGAAAGAACTGTAAATGTATTTTCTTAATGAGTTAATACACGGCTTGTAGATA
The DNA here is from genome assembly GCA_016618105.1 of Dendrobium huoshanense. NCBI lineage: Eukaryota > Viridiplantae > Streptophyta > Magnoliopsida > Asparagales > Orchidaceae > Dendrobium > Dendrobium huoshanense. Next base: position 18,240,613 of record CM028352.1, read on the forward strand.
TATAGCCTTAGGTACAGGTGTAATTGTAATAACAGAGAAGTTGTAAGACGTGTAAATACGTGTATCCTCTAATAGTCAATGCCATTCAAACCACCAAGAACAGCAGCAATCCTTGTTCTTGGCCGGAAGTCTGTAACAAGAAATCATATCTAACCCAAATTAAACAGCTATCTCAAAGACGAACATGAGTTGAACAACGAGAAACAACGGATCATCAAGAAGAAGATGTTAATATATTTTACCATGATTTTTTGAATGATGAGGATAGAAGAAGGCAATCTTCTGCTCGAGTCAAACAAGGATTCTGAGATGATAGAGAAATCAAGATTGGCCTACATAATTTTGACCCACTTGCTTCTTCCTACGAAGAAGTATTTGAAGGGCCAATATGTAAGCCTTCCTCTATAACCTCAGTCAAATCCATCTTCCATGGGTTTAAGGTCTGTTGCCAGAATTATTGTCTTTGCTTATCTATGGTGAGCTTGTGTATGACGTGTATGATGACAACATGTTCAGCGGAGTGCTTGCTGTTGATACGCCTGCCAATAATGATGATAAGAGCAAGCTAAATGTCCAGCCGAAACTATTCACTCATAATGTTCCAAATAAGACAACAATTATGCTTGCCATCATTGATAAAAAAAAAATTGCAAGTGAAGATTTCCTCAATGGGTTGATTCTTAAACCTCTTATCTATTTCTCTAGAATTTTGAAAGAAACACAAAACTCTTGATATATCATCATTTTTTTTGATCGAACACAAATCTCGAGGCAAAAATCAAGTTGGAAGCTTCAAAAATTAAATTGGAAGTCATATGAACTTCGATTTCAACAAACTTACAGTATAATTGAACGTCTTAGAAATACGAACTGAACGACACCAAATTCAACTCAATCCGAGCCCAAATGGGTCAATTCGGAAGGTTCAAATCATAATTTTGATTACCAAACAGTTTCCAAACATGATATGCTTATATTCTAATCGAGCGGTTCGACGAGAAAAATCCAATGAGCTTAAGATCGTCGAATTCTGATATCATTAGAACCTTCAAATGCCCAATAAAGGGTGCACAATCAAAGGATTCAACATCGGCCGTCCATTCAAATCATTCCCAATTTACCCATAATCTTCCTCCTATTTATTAGTCATGCAACTCTTAGAAAATTAAAATAGACCCCTCATTTCTCATAGAGGGGACCCCCAAAGGGCATTAAGAAGGAGGCCCAAGCAAGAGGAGAAGGAAGAGACTTATTGACCACTGTAAGACTTTCACCCGGTTGCCGACCGACGCCAGAGTTCTGCCCGATCGCCAATTGACGCCAAAATTAAGCAAGGAAACAGAAGAAAAGGAAAATAAGGAAGCGACTCCTCCTCGACCACCACCAAACTTTCACCCGGCAGCCAATTGACGACGGGGTTCTACCTGTCCGCCGACTATCATTGGATTTCTACGCGACACCATACTTTCGCCTATCGCCGGACTTATGCATGTCGCTGGACTTCTACACGACGTCGAACTTCTGCACGTCGCCTTAATTCTACCCGATGATGGACTCCTGCCCATCGCCAGATTTCTACCCGACGTCAGACTTATGCATGTCGTCGGACCTCCACATGTTGCCAGACTTTCGCCTGTCGCCGGACTTTCATCGGACTTCTACCTAACGCTGAACTTTTGCTTGTCGTAGGACTTCTGCCCATCGTTGGATTTCTACCCGTTGTCGAACTTCTGCCCATAGCCGAACTTCTACCCGACCGTCAACTGACGCCAAAATTCCACCCGATTACCAACTAATGTCGGACTTCTGCCCGACCGCCAACTGACGCCTGATTTTTGCCTTGCTACAAACTAACGTCAGATTTCAGCCCCACCGCCAATTGATGCTCGTTTTCTGCCCAGCCACCAACCAACGTCGGGCTTTTACACGGCCTCCAATTAATTCCAGACCTCTGTCGCTCTCCAACAACGATATTTCTGACCTGTGTCGTCTGCTGACTATGGTCCTTCGACTTTCATCATCAAACTACGGTCTTTCCAACCTCTGTCGCCCACCGACTAGAGTCGACTACATTATTTCTGACTTTCATCATCAAACAACGATCCTTTTGACCTCCATCGCTCCAACCTTCTTCACCCGCCGACTACAGTTCTTCCTACTTCTATCGCCAGACAACATTCCTTTCGACCTCCATCACAATCCAACTATAGTCCTTCCGACCAAACGAATACGTTAATAGTGACTCTTTGTATTACCACCATGTAATGTACTTCATATGATGTACATCAAGCCAATGCTCTCCCCCTAAGAAATGGCCATATTTGTAATAGATAGTAAATAATAGTATATTCATTCAAACTAGGGTAGGCCCCATATTTTTTCCCCTTTTCAGGGTTTTCCACGTAAAAATATTGGTGTCTATTTAAATATTGCACCCTCATTCTCTTATCTGATTGTGTGCTAGATCTTCGTACAAAGCTAAAACGTTAAAATTTACACTTCTCTACCGACGCGAATATTCTAGGACGCAACAATTCCAAATAATTTCACAATCACAAATGTTCCATCCACTTGTGCTAAAGTTGAGATGTTGAAGATTGGTAGACAAATTGATATCGTGTGGACCTATCTAACCATGTTCATCCAACTAAGCCTGTCTCCTTATTTTTGCCAACCTGTCATTACACTACAAGCATGAAGTTCCTCCTACGCCGGCAGAATGACGCTTGGGCTATTGCTAGGTTCTTTTGTAAAAAACCTCAGTCTATGTATTAGCCATATAATTAGATAGTTTGACTTCTATATTTTCATTAGGCCTATTGCCTTTTAAATAACCTACAAATTACTATAAATTAGGGTTGTTGTCTTGTAATGGAGGATGAATAAGACTTGAGTTAGTTTGGTCTCTATTTATGTATCCTAAAGTGTATTCAGACAGTGATTCATTTCCAAGGAGTTATGTCCAAGTACGACCACCAAATCGTCGACGAGGAATCGTCGAACACACCCCTCCTCCCGCGATGATCTGCTCAGCATAAGTTGTTAGCGACTACCAAAATATAGATGATCATAATATTAAAAATATATAATATATTAAAAATGTTTATAAATTATTTGATTTAATACACCTGAAATATAGATGATAAATTTTTGTGCTTATTTTGAAATAAAATTAATTTAGTATAACTCAATAAAAGTGGGCGATGGCAACGATGGCGGCAGCTAACAATGGCAACAACTTTCAGCCACGGTTTCACACAAGAATTTTAAATTTATAGGTTAATTCCAAAAACATTAAAAATAAACAAAATATAGAATTTTAAATACAGAGTATTAAAATTTAAATTTTATTATAAAAAATTATTTTAAAAATAATAAAAAAATTGAAATTATTAACTGGATTTTTACATCCCACAATCTCTATTCCCAATATAGCATTGGCGAGAAAAAATATTCTCTACAGATGCCGGACGCAGCTCTACATTCAGAGGCGAATAGGTGCAGCCACATCAGCTGTATCGAGCCGCGGTACCGAACAATATCGAGCAGTACCGAGCTGCGATACCGAGCAAATGGGTGACGTGCCAGATTTTGTTTGGTCTCCGGACATCGTTTGGCATCCGTACAAAATAATTTTTTCAATTGGCGGAGTAATTTAAGACAATTTGATGTTGAATATGTATATTAGCATTTAAAATTTTAATTACAAAATTATTAAAAATATTTAAAATGATATCTTAATTTCTTATATGAATTGATTATTTATATTTTTTTTTCTAATTTCTCATTCTTTTTATTATTTTATTATAACAATTGGTTGAATCATAATTTCTTACCCTGATGTGGGGGTAAGAAATTACTAAAAATAAAAATATAATAAATATAAGATTAAGGGGTTTTGTAATATTTTGTTTGGGACAACTTTACTATTGCTTTCTATAACGATTTTTTAGTACAAAACTCTCATGTGATCTTAAATTTTGAATTATGTTTGAATATTTTCACAAACACATAACAAATTGATCGCACACGCAACTGTTGTGCATACAGCCAAAATAAAACCAAGATCAAACACAAACAATCACAAAGAACATGACGATTTACGTTGTTTGGTAAAAATGCCTACATCTACAGGGAGGAGATGATGATTTCACCATATTGGAGAAGAACAATAAGGATTACAAAACTCTCCAGCTCTCTCTTGTGCTCTCATACAACAACAACCTTACGGTCCCAAGGGCTCAATTTATAATTTGAGATAGAATAATTTAAGAAAAAGGTTCATAAACTAATCCCCAATCAACTCCTTATTAAATCTCCAATTAAATCAAATAACTATGAAATAATTTATTTCCTAATCAATGAGTCATTTAAAGCTTTACAAATAAAACTTTATTATGATTTGGAAATAAATCCAAATCAACAACTTATAATAAAATGCTTCATATCATAGCCATTCATTTGTATATGAATGCACGGTTAGCAAATAGTATGTTAAATTGCATGCAGATAAGAAGATAGTGAAGATGAATTTACTATATAAGCCATGATTTAATCTAAGTTTATCAGATAAATTCACAACGATGATATCAGAACAGGATCAATATATCTACCTGCTTCCATGCTCTTTCGTTGATTAGTATGCGACTATTATTCAATTGGAAATGCTCCGAATTTCATGATCACTAAAGAGACGATAAGGTCCAAGCCGAAAGCTATAAGCAAGGTCCGAGCTATCAAATTGCTTCCAAAGTCCTTGATATGATTGCTTATATTTTCTGTTTTCTATGAAGATCTGATCCCAAGAAGACATATAGAACCTCAAGCTTCTGGATGTAAAATTTGATCTTGGAATGGTTAGGTTGCAACTTGCAAGAAGTTTCAGTGCTGTTGGACAGAAGCTGCAGAAGTTCTGGAGAAGATACATTTCAGTACAAATGATGTTGTTCAATGCTAGCTTACGAATGTCTCAGAAGATAAAGAGGTAAGAAATGAAAGAAAACTTTTATCTAGTTTTTTATTGGAAAGTTAACAGACAAGATACATTAGGCTCTGCTTTCAATTTAATAACAAGAAGCATGTTGATAATATAATAAATCTAAGAATTATCCATTCACATATGTAGTATAATGGAAAAATAGTCCTACTAACTCTTTGCTAGGTTGATTTTGTAGCTCCAAGTATAACTGGAGATGGTAGAGCTACAAAACCTATAACAAGGGACAAGAACCCTGAAACTCAGGTTTCCTTCAGATGGGGTGAGGGTTGTAACATAAGGGAGACGAGGAATAGTTCAAATTATCATAGCTAATTTTCCTAACAGATCATGCATATAGGTTAGTTGAAGTCCTTAAAACTTGTGTTATAAATTGATCCAGTTTTAAGTTGTTTTGTTTTGCATAACATCACACCTATGTTATAAATAGAATGTATAGGTTGATGTAAATGAGCCCCATTATAATAAGCTACTTGATGAATGAGTAAGAGTTCTCTTTCTCTCCCAAGAAGCACAAGAAGATCTCTTCTTCCTTAAAGAAATTCATTACAAGTGATATCAGAGCCTCTTTGAGGCGATCTCAAGGAAGGAGTAAGGTGTTCCTGAGGTGATGTTTAGATCGATGCAGAGTTGTTCGGCCAAAGTTGAGTGTGCGAGGATCATGCGCACCCAGGAGCTGGAACGAACGGTCAGGGAGGCGAAGTCGGTGGACTTGTTCACGTGGAGTCAGTCGAAGGGTACCCTCGTGTGAAACTTAACTGACAGTGAGATCTGACCGGGCCTCAGGCTGGACGAGAGATTAGGCAGCTAAGGATGGCATGGGGGAACAGGCCAGGTCGCACTTAGTTTATGCGGACAGTAGTAGACCGGCATACTTTGCTCATACACGGGCGTACATGCTTAGGGCATAAGCGAGCGAACAGGTCTACGTGGAGCTAGCCACAAGGCTTGCCGCAATTGGCGTGTAAATGGGCCAAATACACATGGGCTCATGAGCAAACCTCATAGGAGGCTTCAGGCAAGTTGCCTTCATCGTGTTAGAGTGGGTAGCCTAATTAGGGTTATGGGTCATTCTCACGCAGGCTTCCCAATTATTACGTCCTCTGACCGGACGTAGAGCTACCTTCGGCCGCCAATAACATGTCGCCACGTGTTTTTACTCTTTACCACGCGGCCCGACGACTTGACCCGTAGCGGAACCCGAAAGTTCGCGATTTTCTCGGTATTGATCAGTATTTGGTAGGTATTGCTTTGCAAAAACGAAAAATACCGCTCTGTGGAGGCCAAAATCATGCAAATACCTAGTTGTACCGAGTTTTTCTACAACTTGGTATTTGCTCAGGATTTGCTCGGTATTGCTAGAAAAAACTCGGTACTCGGTACTCGGTACTCGGTACTCGGTACAACTCAGTATTTGTTCAGGATTTGCTCGGTATTGCTAGAAAAAACTCGGTACTCGGTACTCGGTACAACTCAGTATTTGTTCAGGATTTGCTCGGTATTGCTAGAAAAAACTCGGTACTCGGTATTGCTAGAAAAACTCGGTACTCGGTATTGCAAGAAAAAACTCGGTACTCGGTACTCGGTACAACTCAGTATTTGGTTAGCGGCTCGTAAAGGATTTAAAAAAATGCGCGTGCGAGAACCCAAAAAACAGCGGGTCGGGTCGACGACTTTTCTTGATGCTACGTGGCGCTAAAACATTGGTGGCCGAACGTAGAGGAGCGTACGTTCACCGGACTAAATAATTGTTCCGGGATTGGAGGGTTGGGCTTAAGTTGGAGTTCGGGCTGCAAAGGGGCTATAGCAGTAGGAGCGGACAGTCCGGTGTCGTTCGCAACTTGCTCAACAAGATGCGACTTCAGTCGCCTGAGGCAAAGAGGAGGAAGGATCGGGCAGATTCGTGAGCCTGCGGAAGATGAAGGCTTCGTTTGGGACGGCTTTTTCATTGCTTTTCAAAACGGAATTTTAGTAAAAAATAAAAAAAAATTGTACTAAAACTCCGTTTTAGAAAGCAATAGAAAAGCCGTCCCAAACAAAGCCGAAGTCTGTGAGAACCCTTGAATTTCAAGATTTTTGGTGCAGGTTAGTATGTATGAACCGTCAGTACAAACTGAACAGGGTGCAGGTTAGTCTGTACGAACCGTCAGTACGAACTGAACATGGTGCAGGTTCGTCTGTACGAATAGTTAGTACGAACTGAACAAAATTTTTTGACCAGAGCTCATTGTCTAGGGACAAAAATCAATTATCGTCTGTACGATATATGGTCAGAGGAGATCGTCCCGGGACGAACAAAAATTATCGTCCGTACGATCAAAAATATCTCATCCCATTTTAAATAAGAAATTATATTTTTCGGTTGAGGGAAACGAAGAGAGAGAAAGGAAGAGAGGAAGAGAAGGAAAATCTTGGTTTCGGAGGTCGCGGAGCTATTTTCATCCGTCGATCATAAATGTCAATGGTGCAAAATAGCGCGCGCCATGACGCAAGGCACGTCGCGGCGCACCTAAGGCGCCATGTGTATGGCGCGGCGCAGATGTTCAAAATGGCGCACGCTATTTGCACCATATGCGCCCCATGGCGCATGGCGCACGGCGCAAAATAGCGCGCGCTATTGTTTGAAAAGAAAGATGACATGTTTAGTGAAGTTTTTCTTTTTGGTTTTTATTTGAATTTTTAATATTACATAATTTTGTTTTGTGCAAAACACAATGCTTTATTGAAGTACTAAATTTCTGCACTTATTTTAATAATTTCACTATTATTATAATACGTTTGATCATTTTGATGTTTCGTTAGTCCTATATTATTATTACACCTCTTTTACCTTGAAGAAATATAATAAAAGAGATTTTATATTTATCAAATAAAATGTAAAATGATAATTTTTTTTTTCTTTGGCATAAGTAACACATAAAGAAGTATTTTGAACATTTAGCATAAAATGTATATTTTATCTGGTAAAACATTAAATATAATTTTAATAAGAAAACTCATGTTATCATCAAATTGGCTGAAAAAATAAAAGTATTTAATATATTGTTTAGTTTTAAGGGGCTACATATAATTAGTTTAGTTTAGGAAAGATAAATGATAATTTTCCTTAACACTTCATAAAATTTGGGAAATATTTTGTAACAAGAAGTTGTTTTCGAATTCATTCTCCATAAGGTATTGCATTGGACTAATTAAATGTCAAAACATAACATTTGTACTAAATTTGGGAGCATTTTTTTTTTGGATGATTGATGCAATGCCAGCCAAGACCTTGGTGTTATTGATATATTATTGTGAAAGAACGGTGCATTATTATTCGTATCAGTTGCTTTTAGTGATGGTGCTTCAGTCTTAGTTTCAAGCTTTGGTTGTTCTTAGCTCAAGATAACCCTTGTAGGGCCAAACTGGACTCATTAAAAGCCCTAAACATGTAACAGATAAAAGAAATGTATAGGGCAAAGGAACCATAAAACTTTATTATTTTATAGGCTTATTAAAAAAAATGTTGATGAAGATAACGAAGCTTTTTTTTTTGCATTTGTTGTTGATGAAGATTTCCAAGAAGAGTTGATTAAATTATTATAAAATAATTGATCTTTAAAAAAATGATTGTATGATAATTGGGTGTTGTTTTTTGAATTTATATATGATTATGGTTGTCATTCATTATTATGATAGCTTGTCTTTCAGTTTAATGATATTTCATATTCATGCTTTTTATTTTATAATTCTTGTATAGTTTGCGTCATGTTAAAAATGGTGCGCGCCATCCGCTATGTGCCATGGCTCCAAAGGGACATTTGCGTCGTGCTGCGCCATTCGCCATTAACAAGGAATCCAGATCCTATTCTGATTTCGTATTTTGGTATTTTTGCTCAAATTTGTGTTTCCGCTATCGAAAATGTACATATCTTTGTATTAATGAAATTTTCACCGTGTAACTTTTCGTATGTTATAGAGAATGTGATTACGAGCATTTTGAATATTTCTTTGTGATTTTTCAACGGGCCGTTTTAAAAATACAGCGACTTCAGTCTATTGATACAATATTTTAAGGGTTTTCTAAATTTGAGTTAAATCATGGTTGTTGCTTTCAATGCATTAATGAGATGTAAACGAATGTGGATATATGATTAAAATTACTGTTATATTATTGTGATACTACTGTGTGTGTGAAAGAAAAGTAAAGACTAGTTGAACTGTTGGTTGGAGACTGATTGTCTTGTATATGAAGATGGGCCGATGAACTTTCCTTTTAATATGATTTGGTGTTATCCTCTACTGATTCACATGATACTGATTGAGGAGTCATAAGGAGATGATTACTGTGCCGACGGACAAAGAGTGACGACTCTATTTACTGAGCCAACAGATAATGGTAACGATTTACTGATACTTATACAAGACTGAAAAACACCGTAATAGCCAGCGCTTATACTTGTTGAGTATGACTACTATACTGAAATGCATGTTTAAAACATTATTCTTATTGATACTATACAGATTTATTGATATTGTACGGATTTATCATTACTGTATGAATTTATTGTTACTGCACAATTTCACTGTTATTGCATTACTTCTCATGTCACTGGATTGTTACTTATATTAATACAGACACTGATATAGGCACCGATACCACTGAGTCACTGTACTGACATTATATATGTGATACACTGAGCACGTGATATATATTAACTGGATTGCATGTGATCGTAATATCGAATAATTGGATAACAAGTATACTTTCCGATATGATTTTACTACATTGATTTGATTTCAACAGTCATTACTGATGTATTGATTTGACGCTGTAGGATTTTATACTGTAATGATATTATGGATACGATGCTTTCCTTAATGATTTGACTGAGGTTATATATACGATAATTACTGTAGAGATATGGCATACGTAGGGGTTTATTTCTTTATGGACTTTTATATTGTTTACAGAATTTACTACTGTCAATTGTGGATATTAATGTTACTGTACTGATTTCTATTTCTGCATTGACTCAATGATCATATGTAAGTGATTATCGTGATTTGACTGATTGACATGCATATTACTTATGTACTGTATTTTTTAAGCTCATTATATGTGGTTAATGATTTCAGGTCATGGCAATGAAGAAGGAATGTAAGGTTGATTAAGGTTCTTCAGGTTCTGTTCCTTTTATTTTAGCAATTCTTTTGTACTCATCACATGATGGATATATGTGATTATTGTGTAAATCCTTGTATTGAGCGGGTTTAGTGTTGCGAGGGGCGGCTATATAGGATGAGGCCATAGGGAAGATGGGACTCGTGTATCCTTTCTTGTGGGGCGAAGGTAAAGGCGGAATCGGCAAGCTTTTGCGCATATGATAGGCGGACAAGAGGCTATAGATTCGAGAAATGACGCACTAGCGTGCGTTGGAGGAAGACCTCCTGTTCTTGATTACAGATATGGTTAGATCTTTTAAGGTGGAGACTCTAGGTTGGAACGCAGGGGGAGGTGGCGGGGGGAATCAGTAAATAGATTGGATTTGGAGTTTTGGAAAAGTGGATCAATAACCTCAGAGCGGATCATATGGCAGGAAGTCGCGCGCAGGAGTGCGCAAGGTGGCCTCTGGACTCAGAATTAGATGGGTGGCTCATGCGAAGTCGCACGTTAAAGCACATACGGGTGCCTGAGAATGAAGAACGAGCTGGAGTGTGCTCTGTGTTGGAGCACTGGCGTGTCGTGCATGAGCTGGAGCTACATAAGGTAAGAGCATCATATCATGGGAGGGATAGCAACGGGTGCAGGCATGCGTAGTTTAGAATGCGTGGGAGCGCGACCTAGAGCCGTAGATTGGAACACAGTGGAGGCTGGGTACGAGTGGGATTGGGCTCGGTTCGTAGGGTTTTCTTGTAGAGTTAGTGTTGGGAGTCAGTCAGATTGCAACAAGCATGAGTTCTTATGTCAAGCATGAGTTCTTGTGAACAGGTGATTCTTTAATCTTTGTTTGTAAAACAGGATCAAGGTGAAGATTGTTATGAATTGATCCAATTTTAAGTTATTTTGTTCCTACATGACATCACACATATGTAAAAATCCTATAAATAGAATGTATAGGTTGATGTAAATGAGCCCCGCTATAATAAACTCCATGATGAATAAATAAAGCTTCATTCCCTACAAGTTCTCCCTCTCTCTCTCTCTCTCTCTCTCTCTCTCTCTCTCTCTCTCTCTCTCTCTCTCTCTCTCTCTCTCTCTTCCAAGAAGCTCAAGAAGAGCTCTTCTTCATCAAAGAAATTCATAACTTGTTCCTTTATTTGCATAATTTTTTGAACTATTTCAATTATATATATATATATATATATATATATATATTATCATTATATAACACTCTTAAATGGACACAATGAAGAAAAATGATTTATGTGGCCAGTTAGTATTTTGGTCCAGTTTTAGTTATTTTGTTTCATATGTTCATTTTATCTTAGATTAGTGTTATAACTTGTAAGTAGATGTGAGCTCTTTTCTCCCCTAGCCCCCTCCATTCATTCTCTTGGAGCAGCCATCTAAGAAGAGCTTGTAGTAATCAATAAGATTTTCTTTCTCCAAGAAATCCCAACAAATGGTACAAGAGCATGGTGTAGATGATCAAGAGGAAGGAGGAAGTTTCTTGTAATCAAGAACAAGCCACAGTGCAGGAGGTCGAGCTAAAGCGAGCAATTCATGTGGAGACAACAGGCAGGCCGTGTAGGCCTGGAGTCTGAATAGGTGCTGTGATCAAGCCTACGGCAGCGAACGACAGGCTTCAGGGTGGTGATTAGACATGGAATCGAGCGCGATCTGGCCACAAGGTCGAAGGTTGTGCAAGTTCAAAAGTGGGACCACTCGGGCAAGTGTAGGATCAAACCAAGCCATTCTCGTGCGAGACTAGGCTCGCAAGATCGGAGCGCACGACTAGTTGCGGACGGAGGAAGGTGTGTTCTTTCGCAGGAAAGGAGGCAAGGCAGCTGTCTGTGGTCAAGCTGAGGCGAGGGCTCACTGCACAGGAGCAGGCTCACGAGTCGGATCGCAATCGTTGCGCGTGGGATGGGCTTCTGGCTAGAAACATACTAGGTCGCGTGGAGTGAAGACGGTGGGCCAGAGATGTGCGGGCAGGTAGTTTGGTAGCACAAGACAGGGACAACTGAAGCAAGTCGGGAGCAGAGAGAACGTGGAAGAACCAACATTTCTTTGGAGGCAAGAAGCAAGACATGATTCGTGTGCGGGTGTCAGAACACGAGCACGAGGTCGAAAGCGGGACTGGCATAGGCAGGCATGGCCGCATGGGAGTAGGGGAGTTGGTGCTGTGTGGAAGGTCGGGCCAGGCTTGTGGAGGAGAAATAGGTGACCGTCTGGTGGAGTTCCTTTTTTTTTAACGATTGGTGTTTTTTCTTAACTTTATAAAATTAAAACAAGGTGGAGATTATTAGTAATTTCGTTCAATTTTAGTTATTTTGTTTTATTGGTTCATTTTATCTTGTATCAGTGTTATAAGTAGAGATGAGATCTTTTCTCCCTCTACTCCCCTCCATTCATTCTCTTGGACCAGCCATCCGAAAAGAGAGCGTGCAGTAATCAAGAAGGTTTCCTTCCTCCAAGAAAGCCAAACATTGTTGATCTCACGTAGTGGGATAAAAAATTGATGTGATTGCTGTTGTGTTGTCGCTATATACCAACAATCATGTCAAATATTTGGAGATAGGTAGATGCATACAAGTTTATTTTGCATTGTAAAAGACCAATCCTTGATTTGAACATGTCATCTACAACAGAGTAAGAAAATAATTCTACCTTTTTACATTTGTTACTTTTGATGGCTGATCAAAGAAAAAAAAGAGTAAGATGGCAAAATAGTAACAGCAGCAAGAAGACAGAATTAAAATTATAACAAAATTGATAATAAATACACAATAATTGAACTATGTGTAGAAGATAAAAGAGATAACCTTCAAAGTTAAGAAGGAAAACGGACAAAGAAACAGTAACGCTCTAACATCGAAACAAAAAATGTACAATGAAAAATGAACTAAATATTGCAAAAATTTCTATAAATCCTGACGACTAATTAACAAAATCAAAAGGCTAGTTAATGTTAACGCACAGCCTTTTGCTAACTGCAGGGAGAAAGGTTGCTTGTTCAAGCTCTTTTCTCAAGTTTCTGAAGAATTGTTAGCAATGACTGAACTAAAAATTTTTCTTTACAATGACACATGAGTTAAACATTCTTACCTATGAGATAAAAATTGAATGTTTACTATGGAAAACATTAAATAACAGAAGTATATTAATGTAAAGATGTTGTCCCATTTATTTAAAAAAAAAGTTATATCAGCTGAAAAATACTAAGAAATTTCAACCCGAAATTGAATATGCTTATAGCGTTTCTTCATTAGGCAGAAATTATGTTCAATAAAGTAACATTTGGTCATAATTTCAGAACTGAGCCTTAAGAAGTCTGGATCAATAACATACTCATTCACCTCTCTATGCACGTAATTTGTGCATTTGATGATCTCTTCACCTTGTTGATGTTGAGCTCTTTGTGGTATTGCGAGTGATTTTAAAATAATTCTTTGTTTTTGGTTCCTGTTGATGCTGCCAATACATACGAGGTTGGGGGATATCCTTTGATTTTGTACTTTGGATAATTGTTTAAAATTGTGCAATATGAGGCTCGCCTTGAGGCCTTTTTCAGTACAATTCTAGTAAAAAACATCTAGAAGCTTATACCTCAAGCTTTTTTAATAAAGCTTGTGCCTCAGCTTGGCTAAGGCCTACCTCAAAGTGCTATTTGGCTTGCTGGCTTGAGGCATACATCTCACCCTATTTATATATTTTTAATTAAAACTTACATAAATCATAAATTAAAACCCTAAACAAATCATACATTCATGCACCCTCGAGCCGCAACAACTTACTCTTGATTGCCGCAACCTCCAGCCGGCTGCCTTTGTCATTCCTCCTAAATTTGTAACAGCAACAATCACTGCTGTTGTCACGACCCGACCCGACGGGGACGGATCCCGCCCGAGCCGGATCGCGACGAGAGACCTTCTTATCCAGGATCTGGCTTTGGATTAGGTTACTGAACTGATCTTCCAAATACTTAACTCAACAAACACACACAGAACAACAGAGCTACTAAAATCATCAAATGCAGCGGAACAAAACATCTATCTTTTCATTTCCTCAAAATAATCATCTACAGAACAGTACATGGCTTTTAAACAGAAGGAAAGACAGAACAGAAAAGTCATGACTGTACAAAAAATCAAAAAGTACAAAAGTACCTATATTGATCAGACTCTGAACTCTAGTCCTAAACTTTCTTGCCCTTCCCAGAACCTGAAAACCACCAGAAAGCAAGGGTGAGCTCAACAGCTCAGCAAAGCAACAAACCACCAATCTAAATTCTCAGAAACTAAAACCAGTCTCATCAGACAGATATCAGATCAGAAATCGAAACAGAATCGGAAATCAGAATTTGCAGATCATATCACATCAGAATTACAATTGCGTACAGAACAGATACAGAAAACAGAACAGATACATATAACTAAATGCCCTGACACTGACGGAATCTCTACGGATTCCGGCCCCTTATGCCTCCCTTCCCAGACACTGACTGAATCTCATAGGATCCAGGCCCCTTATGTCTCCCTTTGTGCTCACGGCACCAAAACAGATGTGCTTATAGCACCAGAACAGAATTCATCGGATCCGGAACAGAACAGATATCAGATTTCAGATTTGATCTCATTTCAGATTTCCCGTTTCACTAACTGAATCTCATAGGATTCAGGCCCCTTATAACTTCCTTTTTATAGCTTATACACATAGCATTTCAATTCAGAAGAAATCCGGACAATTCAGAAATTACCCAAAAATCGGGCAGCACAACGGCAGTATACAGAATTTACACAAAATTTCCTGCAAAGAAAATTTACCGAATTCGCACAGAATATAGATAATCATATTCCAGAACGTTTATTCTACTGCACAGAGAATTTACAATTTCACAGAAAATTGTAGTCTACGAAAAACATCGCCGAATCAAAAATACCCGGACAAAAATTTTCGGAAAATAACCAAAATGTGCACACTCGGCACGTCAACAACATACAGAAACTTACGCGGTAAAAACTGAACCAATCAAAAGATACGGACGACAAACCGTAACGAAAACGAAATCCGGACAGAAAATACCGCCAACCGCGACGGAACTGAAAATTTAGAAAGACGGAATGTGCCTTACCTCGAGCACAGCAATTTCCTCAACAGTCACTTCGAACGAAAACGGTTCCGCGTCTTCCCGAAATCAACTTTTCCAAAAACTTCTTTTTCTCTCTCCTCAGACGCAAAATCAGATATTTTAATTTTGATTTTCTCTCTCTTCAAATGAGCTGAAATCAGCTTTATAATACACATATCGGCCCGGCCGATCGCCAGATCGTCCTGGACGATCAGACCAAACAAGATCATCCTGGCCGATACTCCAGGGCGATTGCACGGCCGATCCTTATGAACAGTTACATCGTCCTGGACGATATCCAGATCGTCCCGGGACGATCCGACCAAATGGATCGTCCTGGACAGCTCACAGGGCGATGATTCGGCCGATACTTGTGAACAGTGCAATCGGCCTGGCCGATGTCCTCGATCGGCCTGGACGATGCCTACAGGAAATCACCTGGAACACTTCTGGGTAAATTCTGGAACTCTTTTTCCACTGATTGTCCCAGGACGATCCCAGATCGTCCTGGACGATTCTGGAGCAGATCGTGATATTACAGCTGTAGCCACCGTCGGGGATCATTTAAAAGCCGCACTCCCAATATTGTTGCCCTCGTCATAATGATGACTAATTTAACCGCACAACATATTCGGATGTACAAACAATTCACTAAACAAAGTAAGCAGCACTGTAGCCAACTCAGCTAGAATTGTAATTAGCCCAACTAACAAAACAAAAACGTTGTTGGTGCAATTAACCCAAGTGGTGATGGGCCACCAAATTTTATCTTTTTTTTGTTATCTTGATTACATAATAAACCTGGTATCAGCTTAAACAATATTGCAGTAGTTCAAGCATTTGTCGATGCCATTTTTTATGATTTTCATGGCTTATCACATGATTGTTAGATCAAATTCACTTTAGATATAGTTCCCAATACTGCTATAACTTTAGATCTTCATAGCTTATCACATGATTGTGAGATTAAATTCACTTAAGATCTAGTTCCAAATACTGCTATTATTTTAGATTTTCATGACTAATCACATGATTGGGAGATCAAATTCACTTTAAATCTAGTTCCAAATACTACTATAATATTAAAGGCACCATATCGCATGATAAGATTTGAACTAAGGCCGAAGGTGGAGTTGCAAGAAACGTTTGACCTATAGACTACAAATCTGAAAGTGGAAAGATAGTTGTGTTGGAGAGCAGTCAAAACTACCAAAAGCATTCCAAAAATAAAAAAACGTAGATGACTACACTTGACAAGGCCTTGCACTAGTGTCACGACTGTCCCAATCCACACTGCTGCTTGGCTGAACCAGCTGTTTAATCGAACCCAACTCCACCTGACCTGACTCACCGAACCACCTTTACATGCCCAAATTTTCAGATTATGCACACATAGACAGTTTGGTTAAATACACTATGCTCATAAGCTTATACTTTTATTATACATGCCATGGAGAAAAATAAGGGACTTCCATAGTTTTTGGTTCAGCCTGGGTGAAGGTGAGCATGTAAGACAATCCCAGCCATGTTGTCATCATCCTGACCATAATTTTCCTTATCCTAACCATTTGGTTAGGCAAAATGGCACTGCCTTTCAAGCTATGCGTAAGAAGTAAAAGTCATTTTTTGGGTCATCAATGGTGTCAAGCAGGCCCCAAATAGTAGATTCAGATGTAAAGCAAACCAGGATAATTACAATAACTTTATTAGTTTCGAGCTGCATGAACAAAGCTTTAGATAAACTATGCACCCAATGGAACAAACGAAGAACTCATTTTATTCACTCGTTAGCAAATACACTATTTATCTAATTTACAAATGAAGCAAAAATGTTTCAAAAATTGAAGCTAACGGGGGAAAAGTACAGGCGTACACAGTTCATGGCTCCTCCCATAGTCAATTCTCAATATAAAATGACTGCAACAGCTAAACATTTATGAAACTTTACAGTTAAATTCAGGATCATCTCTTCTTGGTATGAGAAACTAAAGGGAACTCCACAAGAACGATAAAAGATGATCTCTCTGCCTCCCTAAGATATTGTACTGTGCCATTCATGATCTTCACAAGTTTCTGACATAAGAATAAACCAAGGCCCTCTCTTGAAATGCCTGGGCTTTGATGAAACATCTCCTGCACCAGAGTCTCTGGAATACCCGGTGCAGGGTGAATAATCCTGAATCAAAGACATCATAATAGAATCAATAATTTAACAAGGCAAGGTGCTGATTCACATTAACTGAGATTAAAATTTGTGATAAAATTTCACCTAACATCAAGATGGACAATCTGCACGCCAGTTCCTATATTTTGTTTTCGTGGGGTGGCACAGAGAACTACTGATCCTTCGGCCCGTGGACTGAACTGTAGTGCATTTATAAGGAAGTCTGCCAAAACTTGCTGAAGACGTAAATTGTCTCCATACAGATACATAGAAGAGATCTCCGCAGGCGAATCATTAACAAGTGAGACCTGACGTTCCCTGCTAAGATCCATCCCCTGGACTATGACTGCTTCAAGTGCTTCTCCAAGGTTAAATTCTACCATGTTTAGCTCCAAATAGCTGTTTGAAAAAAGGAGGGTGAGCAACATTCATTTTTCTGCTCATACGGGTTATTTCAATAATCTTCAGCATGTTGAACAAGAGTAAATGGGATAAAAAACCCATTTTTTTATTAAAAAACATGCATCTTAGAGCTGCCAAAACCAAAAGAACTACTATGTTATTTAAAGCTAAGCATTTCCAAAACAATTTACACCTAATGATACCACAATTAGTACCAGATGCAGATTACAAGAAATATAATGCCTAGCAATGGTGATCGTCATTAACTTCATTAACTTTACGCCAACTAGAACAAGGAACTGATACCCATGTATTTCGCATAAATGGCAGTGTTGAACAGTAATGTTAGGATGACTCAATAAGATAAATTTCATAAAACGAATGACAGAGAATCACAATTCATACCATAAGTGCAGAGAAAATGAACTCCAAATCATGTTAGAGCTCACACTGTTCATTCAATATTGCAGAAAGATTGCATTGTTACCAAACAACCAACAGCGAAGGATGGACAAGCTGAAGTGATATGGGATATGTTAAATATCAGATTCACAGATAGGAGAACTCCTGAAAATGTGGGCGAAGCCACCATTGGTTTTGGCAAATAACATCTTGATACATAGCATTCATTTAATAGACATTCGCTAATTAATGCAAAAAATATGCTGCTACATACGTAAGTTAAGGAAAATAAATTTAACCTAACCATTCAGGACAGTGCAAACATGCAAAACATAGAGCATGGTTTAAAATTAAGCAATAAGAGGCACGCCTTAAGGCACGCCTCAGCGCAATTTTAAACTTCTAAACCTCAAAGCCTACGCAATAAGAGCTGGCATTGAGACGTACACCTCAAGTTCACTGAGGTGCACCCCTCGCCTCATGTTTTAAAAGCATCCGCCTCTAAAAAAAAAAAAAAAAAAAACCCTAACCTAATATATATCTATTCAGTTCGGCCCCCCAACCCCGTGCGTCTCCGATCATTTCCGAACCGAAACTAGGTTTCTTCTCCCTTCTTCTTCGAGCGACATTTTCCCCTCTTCCTGAGTTCCTTCCATTCGACCAGCGTTAGCTTCCTTCCACTGTGAGTTGCTCTTCATCTATTGCTTGGAGTTCTCTTTTACCGCGAGTTGGGCTAGAGTCACCTTCGATCGACAATCGGTCTGTCTGCTCGGTACCGCTTGGTATTGCTCGGTATCGCTAGGTACATGCTCAGTACCGCTCGGTCTGTCTCCTCGGTACCGTTTGGTATCGCTCAGTATTGCTAGGTACATGCTCAGTATTGCTCGGTACCACTCGGTACAACAATGCTCAGTACCGCTCGGTACATGCTCGGTACTGCTCGGTATCTTTCCATACAAACGACTTACGAACTTTAAAATAAGCAGAACTTCAAAATTACTCTTACCTCACGACCTGACCGGGTAGGTCGAACCCCGTCAGGGAACTGCGCCCCCTTGGGGTTGCCCGGCATACTGCTGTATTCATCATCTTTAGTAATAATTATTAGTGTTAGTCTACTTCTTCATAAGTGCATGCTTTATATAAGTTTTTTTAATATAGAATAAGTGAAGCATTATGTTTAGGTGTTTGATATATTGCACTAATATATTCTTCTCATAAAGGATGGTCAGAATTAAGGATAAAGCTGCATCAGGTCATAGAAAAGATCCAGCATGAAAATATAGTACTCATGTGGATGTATGAGGAAGTGATAAACATATATCTATCTAAAATTCAATTACTTTGACAAAGTTGTGAAGGGTGGTGTGATTAGGATGAAAGATCACCTTTCAGGGTCTCACAAGAATGTTGCTCCATGCTCTAAAATTCCTACTACTATAAGGGAGGAGATAGATTTTGAGTTGAACTATATTTCATATTGTCTTATTATTGGGTTATTTTGATTTGACTTCATAACTTGTGCCTTTTTATGTTTTATATTTTTTACTCAGTATATAAAAAATTTATCATTTTATATTTATGCAATCATTTGATTTTGAGGCTTATGCCTCAAAACACCTTGAGGCTTACGCCTCGCCTCACGAACGAAAAACCCTTCAATACCCGATTACGCAATTTTAAACATTGACATAGAGAAGTAAGATGTAACACCATGCATTTTTACATAGACTGCATCCATATATGAACAAGTAATTGTAATAATATAAACTGAAGAAAATGATAATCAAGCTATAATTATTCAAAATATCATTGATTTCCATATTCCATATTTCTATATTCAATATGTATCCAGCAATTCGTTTTGAAATTTAAATCACATATTGCCATAAACAAGCAGATGTTTTACCTTCCATGTTTCCCAATATTCATTTCAGAAACTTCTAAAATCATGCCCATCAAATGGAAAATCTGAAATGATCTTTAAGAGAAATTAAGAATCCAAGTATTTGATATGTCCCAATGAGTAGCCTCTTAGGATTTGGGGCTTCTAATACAATTATAATATGCAAGGTACAGTTGAAAAGATTGGCGATGCTTATGTTATAGATTTTTCAAATGAGGTGCCCAAATTTAATACAATAAATGCAAGAACAAACATGCAAAGCTTATGAAAAAGCAAACTATCGATCACAAACAATATTTTACTACTAAATATGATGAATATAAGGAAATAGAATTAAATTTCTTGTGAAATTTTTTTTTTTCTCCAAATAAAACCAACCAAGAGAGAGAACCATGGAAATAAATTTACAATATTGCAAATCTATCCAACTAAAAGGACCAAGAAAACTTACATCCATAATTAAGGCTTCGGTTGCAACAACTTTTGGCCACTGTTTTTTTTTTAAAGAAAATTTTGTGCTAGAAATGATGTAGAAACATCTTAGCTTCTATTATGCTTAGGGACTAGTTTACCTTCCTTAGTCTAGATAGTTCTATTTTCCTCTTTAAATAGTTGGCTATTGTAAAGAATGAAGCTCATTGAATGAAATATTAGTCTTTTGAAGACTTTGAGCTCTTCTTCTTCTTCTTCCCTGGATTGGGAAAAACCAAATCCTTCTTACAGGTCGAGTCTTTCGACGATCCACTACATCAGTTGGTATCTGAGCCTGGAGCTTGAGAAGATCGATGGACTGCGGAAGAAGGTCGGCTGTCGACGACGATCGAAGCCGCATAATGAGATTGGCGGTCGACGACGATCGACGCCAAGGAAGGTGGGCTGTCGACGATGCTCGAAGTCGGATCGCCTTCTATCAAGCTCAATCGAAGGAATCGCTCGATCGGGTAGACAGAAACCTTGATCGGATTAGAGAAAACCTTCGGGCAATAAGGAAGATGAGGATGTCGTCGGCAACCATACCGAGGTATTCTTCTTCGTCGCTCTCCTCCTCCGCTCCTCACAAACGCCATCAGTCCCGCCATTCTCCCACCGTCGTTGACGACTACCCTCCGCTCGAGCTTCCGCTGCGATGGCGCGATCCTCCTCCGCTTCATTGTCCGATCCGTGTTCCCGAACCTCCATTTTCTTCCATTCCCACCACTGCCGTTGATTCAAATCATCGCTCAAGTGGCGATCCAAGAGCCTACACTTGCATTAGTTCACCCGAACTGGCCGATCCCAATCCCGCTCCCGCCATCACTCCGCCTTCAGAACCCTCGCATCCACCTTCACTCTCGCCACCAGATTCCGCCTCAGCACTCCCCTGTGATCCGATCCCTCTTCCCGACCACTCGCAAATCTTATACCCTGTCGTTCCTACAGCCCACAAGAATTCCGGCCCCTCTTCCCGTCCACGCGAGATGGATGTTGATCACGACCAGACCTACAATCCTGATTCCGCATCATCTCACAACCAGAGCCATGATCTGAACCCACCGCTGTGTTTAGGCATTCCCATACCAAGCATTCAACCCGATCCCACCGCTGCCACTCCGCCAGTGCCGCCCGCACAGACAAAGCTCCCACCCCCGCTCCCGCTCTGCTCTCACGATCTCGCTCCAGGTGTTGAGCCTGATCTCTCACAAGCCAATTCCAATTCTTCATCCAGCAATCCGTCTGTCGTTGACAAGGGAGAGCGATTCACCATGTCCAAATCATATTTGCTCTCACGCCCAGTGTCCCGTGTCACAACTTGTTCCTATTCTGACTCCATCGTTGATCCAGACACCTCCTCGCGACCCAAACCCCATTCCCATCTCACGCATTTTCTGCCCAAAATCTCAATCCCACGTGCCCTTAACCTTAAATCCAACATCCAACCTGATTCTGCGATCGGCACTCGCCTCGTCACATCCAGCTCCAACAATCACTTGAAGCAGGTGTCACCGGAGGAGATTGAGGATGCTCATAATGAGTGGAATGCTCAAAAACCACTACATCACAAGACGAAGGGCACTAATGTCTACAACTGGGACGATCGGAGGGGATTCCTCTGTGTTGGTCGGCAAAAAAGGGTCGGGATCTATAGACTGGATGGTGGTCGTGAATTTGTGGAGGTTAAGGAGTTTGGTGTATCCGATCAGGTGAAGTCTATGGCTTGGTGTGGTGAAAACATTTGCTTGGGGATTGGGAAGGAATACATAATATTGAACAGTACAACTGGAGCATCGTCAAAAGTATTCTCTTCTGGAAGGAGCCTTCCCTTAGTTGTTCCTCTTCCCTCTGGGGAGCTTATCTTAGGAAAGGATGACGTTGGAGTTTTTGTTGACCAAAATGGGAAACTTCTACAAGATGGCAGGATATGTTGGTTTGAGGCCCCCAGCTCTATTGTCATCCACAAGCCATATGGATTAGCTCGCCTGCCTAGGCATGTTGAGATACGCTCTCTTGATGCTCTGTATCCTTTGGTTCAGACAATTGTGCTCAGGGATGTTCATCTCCTTCAACAAAGTAATAACTGTGCGATTGCTGCAGTAGGGAGTTCAATTTATGGTCTCTTGCCTATTCCTGTTGGTGCCCAGATTGTACAGTTGACAGCATCTGGGAATTTTGTGGGGGCATTAGCTTTGTGTAAGCTACTCCCACCAGAGGATTCTAACCTTCGAGCAGCAAAAGAAGCCTCTATACATATAAGGTATGGGCATTATCTGTTTGATAATGGGAGCTATGAGGAATCCATGGAACAGTTCTTGGCTTCCCAAGTGGATATAACCTATGTATTATCTTTATATCCTTCAATTACTCTACCAAAGGATCTAACTATTGTTGAACCCGACGTGAAGGGCGCTTTGAATTCCGAAATTCCAAGTGAGCAGAAACCTCTTCCAGGGAGAGCCATTGCTTCACTTATGGAAAGTTATTTCCAACTATCTTTGTCACTGCATGAACATAAAAATTATGGTATTGAGAGTAGAGTTATTGGTGCATTGGATTACGGAACTGACTTTGGTGCACTAAATTGGACAGAATCAGCCGTGGAGGATCAGATTTTGAATGAGACAAGTCTACAGCTACAACTGCTCAAAGATCTGTGTGTTGTCCTACTCTATGTCCAACGTTTAGTATCAAGGAATGCAAGAGCAGGTCAACTTCTGATTTCTACCTATGGAGGTATGCCAAATTGTGGAAGGTCCAAGGAATTCATGCATCTAAGGAATGAGCTTGCAGACAGGCATCGAAGACGCAAAATCTTCGACCCTGGAGGGTTCATTATGATGTCCATCTCCCGATGATGCGCCATGACGGAGTCGAGCTCTTTTCAAACAAGGGGACAATAATGTAGGAACATCTTAGCTTCTATTATGCTTAGGGACTAGTTTACCTTCCTTAGTCTAGATGGTTCTATTTTCCTCTTTAAATAGTTGGCTATTGTAAAGAATGAAGCTCATTGAATGAAATATTAGTCTTTGAAGCCTTTGAGCTCTTCTTCTTCTTCTTCCCTGGATTGGGAAAAATCAAATCCTTCTTGCAGGTCGAGTCTTCCGACAATCCACTACATCAAGAAAGCTATTATTGAAAGTAGTAAGAAAACAAAGCCTAGGATAGCATGCATATAAATGAAATCAATTCTGTAGCAAATCCATACCAAACCAATCAAATTGTCAATCAATCATTTCTCAAATGAAAGAATATAAAAGTCGAAGAAAGGAAAAAAAATAAATCAGACAATAATCCACCCGCTCAAAACAAAGAGATCCCAAAATATTTCACGCATCAAGAAATTCAAAAACTTCACATCCATAAAACTAAAATTTCGCTAAGCCAAAGTTATTTTTACAAGACTTGTTAGAACTTTACTTACAGACATTTGAAATAGGTAATACATAGAAATTTAATGCAGGGAAATCCAGTAAACTTAGACCATCAATAGACATCATCTCTCATTACAGGTACTAAAATTAAAAGAAAAATAACTAAACTCTTATTAGAGAAAATAATAAAAACTGTTAAGAGTTAATTAGAATTATTTGCTGAGATATAAATATTAAAATATATGCCTAATATTTATAGATGATATCTATAATAATTCTTATTGTAATATATCATCATTGTTAAGAATACTTTTTTTATTATATTTTTCTTTATTACTCTATTCTATTGTCTCTATATAGATACTTTTGTATCAACATATTATTCAGTTATTGAAATTCTAATTTTTTCCATCAAACTAAGCTAAAAATAGTCTCTCAGTTTGTTCATCCTTAACCCACACAACTTGTGTTCTTAAGGATTGTGTTCTAAGAGATTTGTGACAACTAGAAATGCTGATGGCAATGCTATAGAAGTATCCAGATATTATAGACTACAAATAACCCACATTATAATGAAAGCAAGATAGTCTATGTTACATTTTATGATTTATGTTCCTTCAAATACATATATAAAAAGTATTTTTGCAACATAAAAACAAATGTACTGCATGATAACATACATACCACTGTTCAATGTTTTCCAAATCCGCATCATCTAAGATCTTAGCCAACTGCTCCTGGCACAGTGCACTGGTCCTAATTAGCTTCTTCTGTTGCTCAGTTAACTCTGAAGCCTCCATCAAATTGCGTGTAAACACAATTCCTCCTAAGGGATTCCTAATTTCTTGGCGAAGGTGAGCCAACTCCTTTAGACTACTCATGGCAGCTTGTTCAGACATTCTTTGAACCTGTAAAGCATGCTGAAGCTCTGGGCTCGCCACATGCAAAAAGCATAACACTCCTGTAACCTTCCCTTCAGCATTTGTTTTCTTGTTTGCAGATAGCAAAGCTTCCACATACTTATCTTTCGCATCATAGAACCCAAAGAGCAATTTTTCCACATCTTGCCCTGCAATCACCCCATTAAGCACAATCTTAAGCTTCGTTAAAGTGTCATGATCTTTGACCCTACAGCCAGAACCCTGAAGAGTAAAAACCTCCCCCATGAGCATTTTATCAATTGCATCCTCTCTTTTCAAACCAGAAATTTCTTGCATGGCAGCATTCCACTCAGAACAGCAACCATACTCATCAATCATGAATATTGGTGGGATGAGAGCGCTTGGATTTCTGATTATTGCAGTATAATCACCTTGAATACGAGTATATTTATCCATAACCATTTTATGCTGTGTCATATCTTGACCAACAAAACAAACTCCGACCACATTCTCGTTCAGGTCATGACTACAACAAGCATTAACTATCAAGATGACAGGTCCATCTTTTTGTTTAGGACCAAAAGTTTTAAGTTTAATTTCTACATTATTTTCTTCTTTGCCTGTCAATAACAGTGGAAATGATGAATGCCGTTCTATTAAAGCAAAAAAAAAAAAAAAAATCTTGAAGATGAGCAGAATGGAAGAAGAGATAAAACATAAATAAGGATGACAAAAGGATAAAAATATACCTTGCAAAGCTAAGCTGAGGACATTCCTTGCCACATCTGAAGTTTCATCCTCAACAAGGTTGATAAACGGCATTCCAATAGCCTCTTCAATGGACAACCCTGTTAGCTCAGCCGCCTTTGTGTTCCATCCATTCAAGGTCCCTAAAGCATCAACTGCTAGAATTGGGACTGTTGCAGTCTCAATGAGACGAACCATTTCGTTAGTAACCGTACGAAGCTCCTCTACCCCTTGGGTTTTCCTTTTATCATAAGTTTCCGTCTGCACCATGGACTTTGATTCAACAGCTACAATCTCATCTTTGAGTGAGCCACGAAATATAAGCTGCAAGGAATGAATTGCATCCATCTCAACATCTTCCCAAGGAAGACTTCGATGTTTAACCACCTCCAAAAATGCTTTAAAAGAAGCCCTGGGATGCATTTTCCTGAATTCATTTTCTACATCAGCAGGTTCATCCTTGGCTCCTCCCCACTTGATTTCCTTAGCAGTGTGTGGTCTGAACCAAAATATGAAATCTGATGAGGTGATTTTAATTGCAGCCATTCCACAAACAGCATCTCCTAGTGCATCAGCACCAGGATAACCTGCTTCTCTCAAGCTGTCTGTGCTTAAGCCTGTCGATCCATCATGATATTCTTGGATCCATGCAATGATATCTTTTATCTGCGCTTCGGTAGGGGTTGTTCCAAGCAACCAAAACTGCTTGCGGTAATAAAGGGCAGCACCTTCACATTTAACAAGATCCATAACATTAGGCGACTGTGTGAAAATACTGATTGGAGAATCTCTAAGGATCATGTCACATATAACAGTCTGTGTTCGGAGTATATGCTTCTCCTTTGTTTGAGCAGCTAACTCAACCTCTTTGTTCAACTGTATTCCAAAAACTTGAAGCAAGAATTCACAAGCATATCTAAGCGGGAATGGTACAAATCTAGGACTTGTGTGATGGCAAACTACCAATCCCCAAAGCTTCCTACCCTTTGGCTGCTGATCACTATCCAGCTTATTTTCGTCATCATCGTCTTCATTGATTGTAATGGATAACACGAGAGAGGCAATTGATCCCATGTTAGCCATGTATTGAGCATGACAGCCATGAGGAGCTCTCAAAGTGGAGCCACATAGGCTCATAGGCTGAGCCAACCTATGATCCTGGATCACTTTGACAGGATGAGCAGTGCAATCACATATCATCCTAACTTTATTCTTCATGAACAGAAACCTTGAAGCCTGCGGTATGTCGGTGGCCGGGTAATGTAAACCAAGATAAGGCTCCAAATCAGACCGTCGACACTCGGCTATAACTTCACCATGCTCATCTTCATGGAACTTGTAAACCATTACCCTATCATAGCCAGTAAGCTCACTCACTTCCCTGACCAAGACATCACACATAAGAGAGATGTTCCCACTAGGCAAAGATTGCAACCTTGAAATGGCCTTTGCAGCGAGTTTATAGGATTTAAGTGCCCCAGCAGCAGTCACTGGTACATCTGCTGGATTAACAGGCTCCAAGTCTATAACCAAACCTTCATTAATCCGGTGTAGAATCGCATAAAAGGGCTTCCCAGAGCTTCTGCAATGCACTAGTATAGGATTGAGGAGATTGACATCAACAAAGCTTGCAGCTTTCTGCAATGCAATGGAGCTAAGGGACCTAAAAAGAGTGCGTGCATCCATTCCAATTGTTAAAGCTTCCCGCTGCTCGATGTTGGGGACTGCATGGGGAGCCAAATCAAGCAACTCAGGGGCATTCTCACTGTATGCTATGATCATAAATGTGTGGTCATCAATTGCTACCATGCACCCAAATGGTTGAATGCACTGCCCTCTCTGCATTCGTTGGAGATAGGCTGAAACTGAACTAGAGGGGATGCCACTGCTCCCTCCACCACCGCCGCTAGTTGAACGGTTTGCAGTTCCCATCGTTATGGAGTAATCAAATGGCTGGCCAGAATCCTCGAACTCAGCATGAAGTTTGGCATCCAAGGAAGTCTGAGCAAAAACCCTAGCGCTATGTTTGGATCGGGTAGAGCTGCTCCTGGAACAGCTCTCCTTGTTCGACTTCGATGTCATCTCTCAAAATCCTATCTTTCCAAATCAAATCTCTAGTGCATCCACAAACTCAACGTAAACAAAGTTAAGAACGCCGCATAAAATGCATTGAGGATTCTGAACCAAAGTTCAATGATGGGATTGGATATAATAACCAGAGCCTAAGTGTAGAACAACGCAGCAATGAATATAAAATTGAAAAGGGAAAACATCAAACATACAGAGAAAATAGAGTAGAAATGAATATAAAATTGAAAAGGGAAAACATCAACGATACAAGGGTTAAAACCGACTGAAAGACTCTCCAAGATAATTATTTTTGTTTGGGTAAAAAGAGAAGATCAAGGCAAGATGCAATAGAGGCCCCATGAATGGATTCTTATCCAATAAGCTACAAAGTAGAGAAAAAAAAAAAAAAAGATGAGAGGCAAAATGACCTGATTCTCCTGAAAGCATCACAACCTTGAAATAGGGTTCTCCCAAAAACCTTACACAAATCTATCAGAAACCTGATTCTTCATCTCTATCTTTCAAGCTTCCTCTTTGAACCCCACGAAAAATTTTGCGCTACTGATATGACAACTAATCCCAGTAAAGCTAACAAATTTCTATGAACAGGGGGAATTAAGAGCAGAGTTGCTCTCGATTAAGAAAATTACATTGGAATGAAAGCAAGAACATGGACATCAAAGGTGAAGTAAGAACCTTCAGAATAAGATAGGCATCAACACGTGAATCAATCTTCTTTGTTGTCTGCCAAAACTTCTTAATAAATGGAAGAAGGAAAATAGTGAAGAGAATGAAAAAAAAAAAATGAATTTTTTATTTTATCGGCATAAACCCACTTTTCAGCCTTGGATTCCATTCAATACGAATTACCTTCTTATTTATCATTTCAAAAAAAAATTATATGAAATTACTTTGTTTTAAATTTTATTTTAAAATAATATTATATAAAAAGTTGTATTACATTAATTTTAAAATTCATTTTAATATAAATTATATAAAAATATGTAAACTTAAAATTTCCCTATTTTTTTCTAATTTCCTTAATGAACCTACAGTCAAGATCAGAGGGAGATAACCATCAGCAATCACCAATTAATGAATGCCAGCTAACATTTCTATTTGACCTAAAAAAAGCTTTAAAACATAAATTTAATTAAAAAATAGTTTTATAAATTTGACGATAGAATTCATAATCTTTATAAAAATCTGTATGAAGAATGTAAAGGACGCACTCCGTCGGGTTTTCTGAGATAGGGGTGTCAATTCGGGTCAACGAGTCAGGTTCGGGTCAACAGGTCGGATTCGGGTCGAACCCGAAACTGTTCGTGTCAACCCAAACCCGACCCGTTTTTAAAAATAGATCAGGTTTTCGGACCCGAATCCGACCCGATTCGGGTCCAGATCAACCCGACCCAACACAAATGACCCGAAGTTGACCTAAAATTGCTAGTTTTCGGGTCAAAATCGGGCCAATCTTCAATTTTTCAGGTCAAAATCGGGTCAATCTCGGATTTCAAGGTCAAATAAGAGTGTTCGTGTCAATTTCGGATCATTTTCGGGTCATTTTCGGGTTGCTGGGTCAACCCGAACCCGACCCGATTTTTAAAACGGTTTGATTTGTTGAATCCGAACCCAACCCGTTTCGGATTCGGGTTGACCCTAACCCGAATTTTTCTAGGTTGTGTTCGGGCCGTGTAGAAAATAGATAAGAGGAGAAATTAAGAGATATTATTATTCGATAATACTGATGGGAACTGGATTAATTAAGGGCCCACAATTAGACTAAACCACGTGACTGGACACGTGGTTGAACAGAGTCCACAGAGACATGACAGTGTGGCCACTGTTAGGTCCACACACCAGCGTGGCCGGGAAACATCACGTGATGGGCTATCCTGTTTTTGGCCCTTTGAAGTCTTCCGTTGAAAAACGGAACGGATGGTTCGAGTGTGTCAATCAGTAAGCCAATTGGGGGCTCAAGCGCTACTGGATAAATAACTAATGAGTTAAATTTGTTGAGTTCCCCAAACTACCCCCAAAAAAAATATATTGTTGAGTTGATAAGTTAAATTAACTCAATTTTGACCCCACTGGTTAACAGACTCATTTAAAAAATATTCATATAAAATATACTTAAAATATATTAGCATTTAAATTTTAGTTAAATTTGCATCTAAAATATTTAAAAACTATATCTTTTTTTTATATTAAAGAATTCTTTATTATGTTTTTCTAATTTTTCATTTTTTTACAATTTTATTATAATAATTGTTTGTGAAACATCAACAAAAAATTGTCTTGATCGAGCAAAAATCTCGAGGCACACCCAAGTTGGAAACTTCTAAATTAAAATTCAGGACCGTCCATACTTTGATTTTAGCAAATTCATAGTCAAATTGAACATCTCGAGAAGACAAACACAATAACACTAAATTCAATTCGAGCTCGTCAGTCCAAATCAATGGAACAATACGCTTTTGGAAGCTTCAAAGCATTAATTAGATGACCAAATGATATACAAATATGACATGCTGATAGTTGAATCGAGCGGCTTGATGAGATGAATCAAACGAGTTCAAGATTGTTGAATTATGACATCATTAAGATATTTAAATGCTCAATAAACATTCTATGACTAAGAAAAATACTATGAGTTGTTCGATAGAACATTCCAAATCTATCATGGATCTTCTCCATATTTTACTAAGGATGTTACACTCAAGAAATTATAAATAGTGGGGGAGGAGGAGGAGGAGCAAGAACAGACGAGCTCTGAGCCTTGAAGAATCATATAGCTCCACTCCGGCATCACCGCTGACGAATCCCGCCACTAAGCCACCACTGCTGAAACTCCTCCAAACCATCACTGTTAGACCTCCACCTAACAGCCACTAAAGAACTTTCTTTACCTACTGCTTCCCGACTATGTTCTTTCCGACCATCGTTTCTCGACAACGATCCTTCCGGCCACTCTCGACCAACTAAGGTCCTTTCGACCACTGTCGCCGACAACAGTCTTTCATCGCACAAATACGATCCTACTGATCAAACAAACACTCCAACATTCTTTTCAAAACAGCTCTCATGTCATCGAATCCTCCCAACTTCAAATATGTAATATGCTACTCCAATGGATATTTAATATATTGGGCCAACACCCTCCTCCAAGGAAGGGCGTTGTTTGTAATCAACCACAAACACTAGTGAATTTATTCAAATTAGGCCAAGACCCGTAGTTTTTCCCCTTTTCAAAGTTTTTACGTAACAATTATGGTGTCTCTTTATGCATGATGCATCATACTCTTTTATTTTTTTGTGTGTTGGATCTTCGTATAAAGCTAGGATGCTAAACTCTACATTTTTGTACAGCCACGAATATTCTAGGACACAACAGTTTGAATTATAATCATTTTTTTCTCTTTCAAAATAAACGAACCGACTTGTTAAACTGGATCGAACTCGAACTCGAATAATTAATCATGCTCAAGCCACAAGGTGACTCGAGTTCCGCTCAACTTGTTTACACCCTTAAATGAAACGGCAAGTTTCTCATCTAATTTGTTTTTCCAATCAAAATTGATCTTATATATTTTGATCTTATATATATATATATATATATATATATATATATATATATATATATATATATATATATATATATATATATTGATACGTCATGCGAAAATTAACTTGATCGGGCACGAATCTCGAGGCAAAAATCAAGTTAGAAACTTCAAAAATTAAATCTGGGAGCACCTGAACTCCGATTTCAGCGAGCTTACAGTCAAATTGAGCGTCTCGGAAATACGAACCCAATGACACCAAATTCGACCCAATCCGAGTCCAAATGGGTCCAAATTGTGGATCTGAAGCGCTGTTGGAAGGTTCAAACCACTATTTGAGTTACCAAACGGACTCCAATTTTGACGAGCTTATACTCAAATCGAAGGGCTCGACGAGACGAATCCAACGAGCCTAAGATCACAGAATTCTGACATCACTAAGGCCTTCAAATGTCCAATGAACGGTGCATGATCGTAGGATTCAATATCGGCCGTCCATTGGACCACTCCCTATTCGCCCCTGATCTCATGCCTATTTACAGGTCATGCCACTCCAGAAAATCTATAAATAGAGCCTTCATTTCTCATAAGAGGGGACTCAAGCAAGAAGAGAAGGAAGAGGAGAAGGAAGGAGCTCCTCCTCAGCAGCCGCCGGACCACCGCCGGACCACCGCAGGACCTCGCCGGACCACCGCAGGAACCTCGTCGGACCACCGCAGGAACCTCGCCGGACCACCGCAGAACCTCGCCGGACCACCATCTTAAGGCCTGACGTTCAGCCCCTACGTCCTACTGAAGACCCGACGTCCTGCCAAAGACCCGACGTCTCATTCAAGGCCCGACACTCAATCCCTACGTCCTGCCAAAGATTCGACGTCTTGTTCAAGGCCCGACGTTAAGTCCCGACATCCTACTGAAGACCCGACGTCCTGCTGAAGACCTGACGTCCTGCTTAAGACCCGACTTCCTACTCAAGGCCAGACCATCAACATCCGATCTTCCAAGTGACACTGGGACTAACACCTGACTCCTTATCTCCTACCGCCTACGGTCCTTCTGACCACTGTCGCCTAATACGGTCCGTCCGACCTCCATCACTCGACTACGGTCTCCGGCCGACTAAGGTCTCCTGCCGACTAAGGTCTCCTGCCGACTACGGTCTCCGGCCGACTACGGTCTCCGGCCGACTACGGTCTCCTGCCGACTACGGTCTCCGGCCGACTACGGTCTCCTGCCGACTACGATCCTTCAGGCCAAACAAACCTATATATGTAACTCTTACCATGTAATGCAATCTATATGATGTACATTTGCTACATCAATCCAAGGCCTTCTCCTAAGGAAGGGCCTCCTTTGTAATCGACTACAAATACTAGTGGATTCATTCAAACTGGGCCAGGCCCCGTGGTTTTTCCCCCTTTTTCAGGGGTTTTCCACGTAAAAACTCTGGTGTCACTTATGAATACTACATCCTCTCACTTATCTGATTGTGTGCTGGATCTTCGTACAAAGCTAAGACGTTAAACTATATATTTCTCTACCGCCGCGAATATTCCAGGATGCAACATATACATATATATATATATATATATATATATATGCTCATGAAATTTATATATATAATATAATTATAAACAAATAATTATGATACAATTATTCATATATTACATTATAATTTGGGAATTGATTTTGGATAGACTTATGATTATCTGCATATTTTATACTTATTTAGCTTATATATTATATTTTTCATACATGAAATAAAATACATGGAATTCTAATTCTTAAATTTTTTTATAACTTTTCAAATTCTCATAGCCCTAATGAATTGAATTCAATTTCTAGCACAACTTGAGCTTAATTAACTTTCATTCTTATTCAAAGAAGATTCTTGAATTTATGAGGTAGATCAAGAGCGAGTGTTTGGTGATGAAACTAGCAACACGATCAATTGTTTTTAATGTAGATATGATCTACATCTTTTAAGAAAAACTCTCCAATGAAATTACGATTAGAAATTTGGATTATTAGCTAATGTGATTGATGATTTACTATTAAAATTGATTATTGTACAGGAATAAGTATTTTCTGAACCAAATTGCATGAAATATGTATAAATACCAAAATATATTATTGATATATCATAAAAAATATTAAGCGAGTACGAATCTCAATATAATTTTGAATTAAAAACTTTCAAAATTAAATTCAGGGCCATTGAACTCCGATTTCAGCAAACTTGTAGTCGAACTGAACGTCTAAAAAAGATGAACCTAGTGATACCAAATTCGATCCAATATGAGCCCAAATGGGTCCAAATCGAGTGACCGAAACACATTTAGAAGGTTTAAAGCATAAATTCGATGACCAAATAATATCCAAATGTGACATTCATATAGTTGAATCGAGTGGCTCAACGAAAAGAATCCAACGAGCATAAGATTGTCAAACTTTGACATCATTAAGGCATTTAAACACATGATAAATTGTCCATGATCAAGTGAGTCGATATCGGCCGTCCATTCAAAACATTCACAACATACCCTTAACCTTCTCTTTATTTACTGATCATACCACTCCTAAAAAAAAATAAATACACCATTCATTCTTCACTAAAAGGGAAGAGCAAGCAAGTGAAAGAAGACAAGAGAGAAAGAGAAATCTGGGGGCTCTTTTGCCACTAGAGTACTTTTCAACCACTGCTCAGCCACCAACTGTCGCCTGACTTCTGCCCAGCCACAGACTATCACCAGACTTCTGCCCGACAGCTATCTGGCTTCTGCTCTACTTATGTTGGATCTATATTCTACCATCATTTTTCACATGAAGTTCAACCCACTTCATGGACTACTATAATCTGACTTTCATCATGTTTAGATACAATCTTTGCAATCTATTCAAACACTAGTGGTATTAATTCAACTGAGCGTGACCCCGTGACTTTTTCCTTTATCAGGGTTTTCCACGTAAAAATCATTGTGATTTTCAATTTCTCTGTTTATGAGCTGGATACTCATGCAACGCTAAGTCGTAAAATCCTTTTACTTTACCACACTTAATACTCTAGCCCACAACAATTATACTACACAAATAAAGTAACACTAAGTTGCTTCTTGGACAGTCATGTGAATGTCCTATTGTCTAAATAAAATAATTATAAATAGCCCACAATTAGTATTGAAAAATCATGAAATTGAATATGATTATAAGAGGTATATAAAAGTTCATTCTATGTAGTTCTTGGATATAATAAGCAATTTTATTACAACTTCCAAAGTGTCACCTTTGGCTCCTTCACGTATGGGCTAATCGATCCAACTCCATAAAAACTTTTGACCTTGTAAATGCCAATTTTAAGCTTCCAAATGTACTTTTATAAAGAGTGGGATTTTCCTCTATCATTTATGATCACGTATAATATATTCACAAGAAATTGATTCTTTATTAAGAAGAAAAATAGTATTAAACTTGTTGGCTATGTTATAAATCTCTTGTAAGCTACTGGTTCTTTCCATTTATTTAAATTATAGAAGAGGGTAGCGATATCAGATATTGTTCTCTACTTTATTGACCTTCTGTTATGAATAGATATATCCATTCATTAGTTTGCTAATTTCAATATCTATCTTCACTTAACTCCACATCATGACTCACATGTAATTTTCTTATTAATTTATCTAAAAACTTGTAAGTCGTCCACCTTGCATCATATATGGCGAGGATAAATTCAGTACTCTTATCATCTATATTTATTCACCATTGATCCCAATTTGCGTAGGCAAGAGAACAAACAATTGTTCATGTGACCCAAGTAGAACAAACAATGAGTCTTATAGATTTATGTTCTTCAAACTTTTTCAAGAGTGAACAAAAAAGAGTTGTTATATATAAGATGCGACCCACGTTTTGGCTACTACATTTAGGAAAGACTAAAAGAGATATGAACACTTAAGTTGATTTAATTCTTCATGCAATCAAAGAATCCAAACATTAAGAGAATTATAAGAGAAGTATATGAAAGGAGAGAGAGAGAGAGAGAGGAAAATGAACAAGCATATAAAGTTTTTAAGTGATTTAGAAACAAAATAGGGGAAAGATTCATATCTTGGAAAGGTAAGGGCTACAATCTCTTGATCTCTAAACTCTCACTCTGCCATGCTACATAATCATAATGCTTTAGTTCATCTCTCTAACTTGTGTAAAAAGAGCCCTTTGAGAAGACTTAAAAGGAGATAGTTATAAGACTCACTTTACATAGCTTTAAGGTTTTAAGGACATCCAAATCATAAGAATTTAAATCCTAATAGTAATGAAGGCACATGGTAGGTGATTAAATGTTTGATAAAAAATATAAAATTACCAAGTGATTAGATGATAATTTGACTCTTAACAGTGATATATATTATTGGTAAAAAGACATTACAATGTTATAGGGATTTTTTTTCTTTTTTAGTTGTTACTCCATACAAAATGTAGCCACATGATGATTTATTAGTCAAATTAAAATTTGATAATTATAAATGCATTAGAACAATATGATTTTATTTGTTACTCCATACAAAATGCAGCCACATAAGAATTATTAGAATTCAAGGAATGAAGTTGGTCAGGGTATAAGAGTGTTCTAGATAGAATGGTTATGAGTGATCCTATTGAAAGCTCTTGAGTTATCCAATCAATGTAATAAGATAAGAAAGCTAAGAAAAAAATTTAAGGATGACTAGGAAGTCTTATTCTATTAAAATAATAGAAAAGGTTCAACTAGCCATTATTTTGTTGGGCAAGGATAATCTATGTATTGGTTTTGGATCAAGCCCAATAGGAGGCCCTTTATATATGGCAAGCATAGAAAAATTATAAATCATAATTTAAATTTCAACATATAGATACTTCTAATGAAGCAAGCAAAATGAAGTATTACACATCATTACCCTAAAGCACTATAAATAAGCATTTGGCCTATATTAAGAAGGGATTATCTGAATATATTTTACTTGCTTAAATAAAGATATGAAAAATGTAGATATATGGGGCATGTCTAAACTATTTAAATATTTTTGTCCTATCCAAAATATAAGGGGAACTGTTTAGATGAAGAAAAATACTCAAGTGAATGTTAATTGCCTAAACATAATGAATACCTAAAAAATATGATCCATTACGATACATAATAAACCCAGATGATTTAGTGTGATCCAATCACATAATGAGAATGTACACATGCCAAATGATAAGAATTCCAAGCTAGAGACTAATATGGGTGCTAGTAGAATTACAACTTGATTTGGTTTGATGAATAGACAAATTAGGTTAAACTTAGATTTACTAGACTGGCTTGAATCATGCTATATGGGGCTAGCCTAATAGTGCTATTTAGAAGAACACCTAGATGTTGTGTCACACGTCAAAATTTAATTTGAAAGAATTCTTTATTTTATCTTTTATAATAACAACAACATAGATATCTATTTTTTTTTTCGATAGTATAAATATAACATAAACAAAACTATTATCAAAACATCAATAAACATCTGTATTCATACTCCAAAAATTATATATATAATACCTATGAGTCATAGAAATACAATACCCCTCTTTCTACTCCTGAGTACAAAAGAATATCTAAAAATAAAAAGAAACAAACAATAGTAAAACTTAAGTAATCATGTAACTGAACAATCTTACACTCCCGATCCTCTTTCCCGACCTAAAATTATTTAACCATATATAATGAGCTAAAAAGTCTAACAGATCACTAAATCCTACAATTGAACTCAAAGCATAGTAAAGAAGTAGTATGCATGTCTTCAGTTAGTTCATAATAGTAATTGTTAATATGATCATAAATTTATGTATAAATAATAAATTATATGCAATAATAGTAAAATCTATAAAATAGAAGACAGAGGCTAGTAAAATAGTACAGTACATAAATAGTAAAATATGTAAACTATTACGGATGTCGAATCAATAAAGTCGTAGATAATCTTTCTTAAATCATATGTCTTAGTAGTATTATTAAATCAACAATAAAATCATATAATCAGTAAAACTAAAACATCTATAAAGATAGTGGGAGTCATAACAATGCAGTAAAATCATATAAGAATATACATATAATATTCAACTATTCTATAAAAGCATCAAATTAGTATATTATCTCACTTGCTCAGTATAGAAATGATGTGCTTAGTAATAGTAAATTAGTACAATAACAACAGTAAATAAGTATAATAACAGTAATCAGTGGAATGGTAAAACAATACAGTGACAATATTGAAGTTACGTGCATTCCAGTAATCACACTAAAAAAGTAACCTTAGCTTTATGTGTTTTTTTCAATAGTTAGTAAGTCAATGATCGTTGGCTCAATAAACAGAGCCATCATTATTTACCCGTCAACACAGTAATTAACTCCTTATAACTCTCAATCAATAAATCACGTAAATTAGTAAGGGATAACACCAAATCATAATATTTGAAGGAAAATTCGTCTCTTCACCATCTTGTACAGATCAGTCAGTCTCTAATCAATATCAAATAGTAAGCAAGTTATTGTTCAATTTAGCTCTTCTTTTTTCTTCTAAATTTCTTCTATTCCGCTTCATCTTCTATTTGTCTATGCTATGTTGATTACTATTAGTGCATCAAGCCACAATATTCAGCGAGTTCGCATCAAACGATTATATTATCAATCTAGCAACAATCTTTATTGAAATATTTTATAATTCTTTCAATGCATAATAAAAAATAGAAAGAATTGTTAAAGAAGAAACTAAAAAGAGAGAGATGGCCAAGATTTATATCATCATTGTTTTTTTAATGAGAACAATTAAATTACTTATCTTGATTATAATTTAATTGTTAAACCTATTTCATCCTCAATACATAAGCTATTCCTTTGGCCACCACTTGCGCCATTATCAAGCCCAAAAACTAGCTTGAAGGGAAGCACATACATATTCATCAGGCATTGAATGATCTAATAATGTATGGTAATCATATATGATTTAAAATGACCTATCCATTTAAATTATACTAGTCAAATTGGGGCATCAAATAATTAATTAATTTTTAAAATTTGATTCAGTTTTAATCATCTAATCCATTAAACATGTCAATGTTAGAGCATTGCACATAATGGGATTGGCGGGGTATTAATAAATGACACAACCCGTCAAACTTATCATAAAAATCTAGGTTGGGCTAGCCCGTTTAATAAATAGGCAGTGTTCGTGTTGTGCAATATTATCCATTTATTAAACGGGTCATCTTCGGGTTAACATATCAGCCCAATTTTGACTAAAGAATGTTTCGTTTAATGTTTTTCAATAAATTTTTTTATTTGTTGTTACAATCATTTTATTTTTAATCAATTAACTTGTCAATATTTCAACATTTCTTCTTAATTGAATATATTTTCATTAATTTTTGTTATATATTATTTAGATGTTTAGGTTTTATGAGATTTGTATCTTATAAATTAATAAATATCTCCTTCTAATAATATCAATCAATGAGATAATTGGTTCTTGACCCTTTTTGTTAGTAGCTTTTCATGCGAATAATATGTTGGCAGTTATTTAAATATACAGAAGGGTTATTTTGTTAGCAAACATTTAGCTTTTATTTGAGATAGCTTTAGAAACATTTTTGTGTAAAAAAAAAAAAAAAAAAACAATCAATAAAAAATATATATTTTTGAATGACAAATTTTACACCAACCTTTTAAAACTTTATTTTATTAATTTCTTTTTTTGAAAAACATTTAAAGATGCGGTTGAAAAAAGAACTTTTAAAAGCATAGATAGAAAAAGCATAAGCTATCCCAAACAAAGTCTTAGAGCCAATTTTAGATTGCTACAGCTATTTATAAGAGTTATCATAAAAGTATTATGGAAAAATAACTTTTTTAAAAGTCGTTATAAAAAGAAATGGCAAAAAAAACAATAACTGCAATCTAAAAAATCAAAGCAATAAAAAAACTATCTCAAATTAAGACTTCATTTGGGATGACTTTCTTACTATTATTAAAGCAGCTTTTTAATAAAAAATTAAACTTTTTATATTCAAAATTGTTTTAAGAAACAGTAAGAAAACCGTTCCAAACGAAGCCTAAATCTCAACAATGAAAATATAGGCTACTTTTGAATAATTTGATATATCAATTCAATAAATAGTGACATATCATGAACCATTATTACTGACTGATCTCTGATCACTTTTCTTGATATAAATGCCTTTCTATTATTAGATCTTCACAATCGAAAAATTTTAATAGCTTGATATGTCAATTTAATAAATAGTGCTATAAAATAAGACTTTTTGTCAAATAAAGCAATACAGAATAAACTAGTGGATGCCTATTCATCAGTCAATTTCTTAGGCATACTTTGGATTGAAGCAAAAGAAATGAAATAAAATTTCATAGCAATTAACTTAAGCATTCCAACCACCTTTTTCTATTTCCAGTCACTGAAAGATGCTCATCAACTAAACATAGCCTTAGGGATTAATCTCAAGAGAATCTTACAATGGTTATGATGAATTATTCAGGCAAAAAGCAAACAGAACCTGCAAAAGTGAATTGAGACAGTTGCAGAAAGCAAATCTTAAGATATACGTTAATAATGGGGTGACAAAAACAGTTCAACAGCAGGTTCTGTGAGCTTTCAGTGAGAAACACTTTAACGATCACAGAAAGAAAAGTCTTAAGAAAAAGAACTGCACCATTGTTGATAATGAGATCCATAGTCATCAAATTCATAATGGTTGCTGAAACAGAATATGTTGGGATGGAGGTGATAATAGGTAAATGTACTCACAACAGATCACCATGCTAAATATAGTCAAAGATTATTGCAGTTCTGTGAATATGATGAACAGTAAGAGCATTTTGCTTAATTTGAGAGGTTCAAACTGTAAATGGTCGAAGTGCGCATATAATTTTAAAAAAGAATTAGAACATTTGATGTGGGCAGGAAAAGTCACCACTATAAATGCTTTTTGTGGATGAACATACATGATTAAATGCTGTATATTAGTCACCATCTTGTTTGCCTATGAGAATGTCATTAAGGGCCTTTGTTTTGTGAATTCATGCTTCCTTGTACTATAATGAATTCGAGTGGACCGCAAGACAGCTTTCAGCTTTGTGAATGGGAATGTGATGCAAAGGAGGAGGATGGAGAATGGAAAAGACACCGGATTTAATAGGTATGAGAATTGATGCTAACGCCAGCCATAGAACTATATATATGATTAAGGTCTCGTTTGGAACAGCTTTCTTACTGCTTCTTAAAGCTGCTTTAAAAAGCAGTAAGAAAACAATCTCAAACGAAGCCTCAAATCTACTAGAAAAATGGAAATATATATGTTATGAAGAAAAATGTCATCATCGCTAAACTTACAGCGATTATTCAAGATTAGTTTAATGAAATTGCAATTTTCATTCGTTCTAATTAAGTATTTTATGAGATGTTAAACCTATTCATTACAAATTGGACAAATGTTATCTATATATCCTTAAGTTTACCACTTTTCACAAATCTGTCAATAATTTTATTCACCCATGTAATGGATGTGCTATCTACCATGTCTTATAGGTGTTGAAAAAACCTAATTCTGTTTTAAACAATCTTACCTTCAATAAATATCACAATAAATATCACCAAACTGTTCTTCTAATACAATCATTTTTTTAATCTTATCATCCATTCACCGTAATATGATTATTTATGTTTTGTTCAACTTAGCTATAAACTTTTTTTTACGTTCCAACATTCAGATTCAAAGTTGTCATAACAACAACAACAACAACAACAACAACAAGCCTTTATCCCACTACGTGGGGTCGGCTACATGAATCCTTTTCTCCATTGTGTCCTATTAAAGGCAAATTCTCGTTTAAATCTAACAAACAAAGGTCATTCCTAATATTTTCTAACCAAGTCTTTTTAGGTCTGCCTCTACCTTTCTTAACATAAGTCAAATCTAATACCTCTACTCTCCTAACCGGGTCATTGGAAGGCCGCCGTTTTATGTGACCAAACCATCTAAGGAGACTCTCTCTAATTTTATCTTCTACTGGAGCTACTCCAACCTTTTCACGTATATGCTCATTTCATATCCTATCTCTAAGGGTAAAGCCACTCATCCACCTGAGCATCATCATCTTTGCCACACTTAACTTAGTATTATGCTTCTCTTTTAATGACCAACATTCAGCACCATAAAGCATTGCAGGCCTCACTACCATCTTATAGAATTTTCCCTTAAGTTTGAGGGGTACTTTTCTATCACACAACAAGCCCGATGCATTTCTCCACTTCAACCATCCAACTTAAATTCTGCTGATAATATCTCCATCTATTTCACCATCATTCTGAACAATAGATTGTCATAAACTATATTTTAATTCTTTTATATAATATATTCAAAATACTTAACCATAACATTAATATTATTTTATCTTCAAATAATTTTGATTAATGAGTATTAATACTACACATACTAAAATTTTAAATCTTATAATCAAGCTTTGTTCAACTAATTATAAGGTATACATCTTCTAAACATTTTCTTCTTTGTTATGACTTTGTGCATATTTCAACATGCATATCACCAATTAGAATTATGTCATTTGTAATATATATATATATGCAAAAAATCTCACTTCAAATATCCATCATAAGTATCTCCATTGTGAATATAAAAACATATATGCTTTAATGTAGGTCCTTGATGTAATCCTATTGTGATCATGGTTTAAAATTGCGCAATATGAGGCTCGCCTTGAGGCCCGCCTTTGCGCAATTCCAGTAAAAAACGCCTCGATGCTTACGCCTCGAGTTTTTTTTATGAGTCTTGCGCCTCAACTTGGTTCAGGCTCGCCTTGAGGCCCGCCTCGCCTCACTGGCATGAGGCTTACGCCTCATGGTATATTTATTAAAACTTACATAAATCTTGAAGAAAATGCCCGACATTAGACTCTATAGGAGAGGAGGAAG
The DNA here is from genome assembly GCA_016618105.1 of Dendrobium huoshanense. Classification (NCBI taxonomy): domain Eukaryota; kingdom Viridiplantae; phylum Streptophyta; class Magnoliopsida; order Asparagales; family Orchidaceae; genus Dendrobium; species Dendrobium huoshanense. The sequence goes on from CM028352.1 coordinate 18,282,875, forward strand.
GGGAGAGAGCAATTCATCATAATGATGATTCAAATGAAGAACCCATTAGTGATGACAATGCTGATGACTTATGAGTTTTTATGTGATATGTCATTGCTTTTTTTTGTTTGGAAATTTGAATTATATGTTAATGAAAAGAATACTGGGATTTTGGAAAGATAGAATTTTGAGTTGAACTATATTTCATGTTGTCTTATTATTGGGATATTTTGATTTCACTTCATATCTTATGCTTTTTTATGTTTTATATTATTCACTCATTGGTATATAAAAAATTTATTATTTTATGTTTACGCAATCTTTTGATTTTGAGGCTTACGCCTCAAAACGCCTTGAGGCTTACGCCTCGCCTCACGAATGAAAAACGCCTCAATACCCGAATACGCAATTTTAAACATTGATTGTGATCAGAATCTTTTGGGTCACTCCATAACAAATTTGAAGGATAATCAATACTTTATCATACATGTTTATAATAACTTCAAGATACCTTTGACATTCATATTTTTTTTTTCTTATTAAGAAACAAATTAATTATTGTGGTATTCAATCATATGCCTTCTCAAAATCAATAAAATCATATGAAGATCCTTCTTTGCTCTTTATCTATTTGGATTAGTTCCCTTAATACAAAAACTGTTTCCACTTTCCATGTAGATCTTTCTCATATGAAATCAAATTCACTCTAAACTTGACATAAGTTTCCCAAATATTGGCTTCCTCGCTCACCTAGAACATCTTTGTATTAGTCAAAAATTATTCCTTTATAATTACAATAAGCTTAAACACCTCCTTTGTTCATAACTATTGGTATCAAAATATTTCTTCTTCAATCACCTAAATTTTTAAAGCTCGATTGAAAAGCTTTATTAACCAAATCATTAAAGTATTCTTCATAACTTTTTAAATCTCAATGAGTATCTTATATGAATCTAAAGCTTTATTTTTATACATATGTTTCAGAGCTAACTCCACCTAATTTTTTTAGAAATATTTGTAATATATCTTATTATTTTGTTCATCATATTTTTCTAGAATGATTTCTTCCTTGAAACTCTCATTTATAAATTTTCATATCAATTTTTTTAAGATTGTAGGTTTGATAATATGTTTATATAAAGTTAAAATTTGTTAATAAGAAAAGGACAAACAAATGAAAAAAAAAAAAATGAAATATAATATTTTTTATGACTTTTGTGTTTGTATATGAATTAGATGTATGTGAAGGTCAATAATACGAGTGATTATTCAATAGAACTATTACTGCATAAGGGACCTATAAAAATATATTTTATTATGCTACACTATATATCTTATTCATATACTATGCAGCACAGTTAAGGAGAGAGAAAATGAAGAGTAGATGGGCTATGAGAATGCTTCTCTTTAAAATTATATTATTTACTTATTTTAGATTTAAAATTTTAAAAAGAAGGAAAGGTACTGAAATTCTTGGATGATATATTGATGGATTAGTAGATTTAATTGGGAGTGAATTAGGGAATTTTCTAATCAAGAGGGAGCTATTTAGGAAAGTTTTTAATCAAAGGGGAAGTGATCTAATCTGAAAAAGTTCTAATTATAATTGAGAGGAAATTATTTAGGACAAGTAATCTAATTTGAATTCAAATATAAGAGGTAATTATTTAGGGATATGGTGCAAATTTGAGAGAAAATTAGGATAGCCTATTTAAGGCTAACAATAGGGTGATTTAAGGATTATGTTTTGAGTTTGCTGAAATTATAATTTCTTAGGTCGTGATGGCTCTAGCCGCTGGCTATAGATTTGGGAGAGCCAAATCTTTCTCTCCAATTGAAGATCCAACTATATCTTGATATTTTCTTTCATATATCTTGCAAAAAAAAATAGTTCTTGTGCATTCTTGTTCCTAAATTTTCTATGTTGTTCTATGGTTTTGCTGAAATTACATCCACTTCCTATCAAAATGATACCAGAGCAATGTCCTGGGCTGAAATTGAGGTTTTTTCTTGCCAATTTCTGCTGGGTTTTTTTCCTCTAAAGAGTTGATTTCTGCTATTTGAAGACCAGAATTACTGTTTTTGCAATTTGGAGCATTGATCCTAGTATTATGGCAGGAAGAAAGGTAGAAGTGTTGTAGGGGGAGATCGGACAATTGAAATATGAAATTTCATATCTCTGAACTCAATTTTTAGATTTCAAGTGTCAAATTTTAGCCGTCCATAAGAAGATTGATGGTAAATTTTTCACCTTGAAAGAGATGTTGAACAAGTTGCTTGAGACCAACCCAAGATGATGTCGTCGGAGGTGAGGGAAGCCGCTCAGAGCCAAGGAATTGAGAAAAACCTCAATCCGATAAAGCGAAAGGAAGATCAGGAGGTTGAGATTTTGTAGGGAGAAGAGAGAATGCGACCCCTATAGTCTATTCCTAAGGAGTCGAGTAGAGGGTAATGTGAGATGCAAGAGAAAGTCTGGCATGAACGAAGGGGTGCAAAATTTGAGAGTAGATGAGTGAAATTTGAAAGAAAAATTACTGATTATGGCCGAAAGGGTACTGAATTTTAAAGGAGAATGGTTGAATTTGAAATAAGAATGGTTGATTATGATCCAAGGGGTGCTGAATTTGGAAGGGAATTAGGGGAGCCTATGATAGGAAACAACCACTATAAATCCACAAAACTGCTGGATTTCAGGAAAAAAAAAAACAGCAGCTATAGTGCATGTTTTTGCAAAAATTGTAGAAAAATATGAAAAAATCACTTGAAATTTACTAGAGGAAGAAGAAAAATAGCAAGATACAATTGATCCTATATTCGAGAGGAGGATCGATCTCTCCCAAATCTCTAGACGCCGCTAGAGCCCAAAGAAAACCTAGATCTAAGTGATCTCAAATTTTAGCCAAATTCAAGATGCCCTAACCCTAGGAAAACAAAATATTGAATGCATACGATTCAATCTCTAAATAGTCCCTACATTCTTGTCTCTGTGATCTGATCCCATATGGACCGATTGGACCGGTCCAATGGACCATTCTCTAAAAATACTCCCCTCCCAAAGATCCATCTTGTCCTCAAGGTGAAAATATGCTAGTGTTCATGTGGAGGTAGTCATCCCTAAGGTGGCTGAAAAACCTTAACAAATTGTTAAATCAAGGGCTGCACTGAAAGAGAAACATCCTCACCCTCCTCAAATTTAATCACCTCTAGCCTGTGTAGTCCCACCAGATAATCTTCCCCTGTCTTTTGTATGTTTTTAACCATGATCTTAAGTGATATCATAGCTTTGGATAGCCCTGCATTTCCCCTTATAGCCACCTTTCTCCCATCCACCATTAATTCCATCGTGAGTACTCCCCAATTGTTCTTGGTTTCCCCCAAGGTTTGCAACCACTTCATCCCCAAGATGACATCAATACTTCCTAACTCTAGTGGGAGAAAATCCTCCCTTACCTGAATCCCCTGGAAGGTCAACACCACTTTTCTACAGATACGCTGACATTTCTCCATATTGCATGTACCCATGATCACACCATAATAATCGGTGTCCACATTTTTACTCCCAGTTGCTTGACGACCTGAGTGGAAATGAAATTATGGGTAACCCCGCTGCCAATCAATATTACCACCTCCATGCCTGCTATTTCCCCCTTCACCTTCATATGATTCAAAGATAATCCTACTACTGAATTCAAGGAGACCTCCACCACATCCAGATGCAACTTGTCATCCATTTCTCTCTCACCTCCCTCCTCAGTTTCCTCGTCATCACAGACGGTGAAAACCTGAAGAGTTCGATCTCTACACATGTGCCCAGGAGTATACTTCTCATCACACCGAAAACATAACCCATTAGCCCTCTTCTCCTGTACCTCCTTCTCTGACATCCTCTTGAAATTTTCCCCACTCCCTCCTATTAGCTTCTCCCCGGTGGTCTCATGAAATCCTCCTGCTGCTGGACCCTTAGGTGTTAAATGAGTAGTCATCATCCTATAGATGCCTCCTAAGCTAGCTACTCCTGGCTCCCCTCTCTAGATTCTTCTACTTTTTCACCAGTTGAGCCAATTTCATGGCCTCTCCCAAGTCATAAGGCATCATGACTTTCATTGCCGCTCTGATTTCTTCCTTAAGCCCCTTCATGAAGTTCCCATCCAAAGCAGACTCTGATAATTGCTCCAACCAACTGGTCAGGTGCTCGAATCGCTCCCGATAGTCTGCCACTAATCCATCCTGCACCAGTGCAAAAAACTGTTCATAGAAGTCTCCTCCCCGTCAATTTGGAAACATTCTAATAAATAGTCCTTAAATGCTCTCCAGCTCCTTATAGGCCTCCTCTGGTCCATCCATTGATACCATGACAATATCTTCCCCTATAAACATAGGCCTGCTGCTGCGAATTTCTCCTCAGTCGTCAACCCATTGACAGTGAAATACCTCTACACCTTATAAATCCACCCATACGCATCCTCCCCTTCGAATATGGGCATCTTCAGCTTCCTCACTTTCTGATCTCCCCAGTTTCCCCTTATTTCTCCATAGCTTCCCCTCTCTCAAGTGCTTGGCCCTCCTCACATCTCTCGATCTTCCCTTTCCCTATCATAACCCAAACCCCCTTCGAATTCCCCTCTCCTTCCTTCAAATCTCAACTGTTTCCTTGATGCGATTTATCTCCACTTCAAATCTCTCTTCCAACACATCTACTTTCTTGGCCGCCATCTCTATCCGGATTTTTGAATATTCAAAAATTTTGGATTCGGGTCACTAAAAAACAACAGCTTTCATTTTTTACGACCCAAAACCAGCTGCTGGAATTCACCAAAAATAGCCCTCCACCGGTCCCAAGACTTGCTCTGATACCAACTTAATAGGAAACAACCACTATAAATCTAGAAAACTACTATATTTCAGAAAAAAGAAAAAAAAAAACATCAGCTATAGTGCCGGTTTTGCGAAAACTGTAGGAAAATATGAGAAAATCACTTGAAATTCACTAGAGGACGAAGAAAAACAGCAAGATACAATTGATCCTCTATTCGAGAAAAAGATCGATCTATCTCAAATCTCTAGATGTCACTAGAGCCCAAAGAAAACCTAGATCTAAGTGATCTCAAATTTCAGCCAAATTCAAGATGCCCTAAACCTAGGAAAATAAAATATTTAATGCATACAATTCAAAAGAAAATATCTAAATAGTCCCTACATTCAATTTCCCTCCTAAACTTCCTTCAAAATCCTTCCTAAACGACTAAGTAGAAATCGAGCGGTCGAATCCCACATACCAGAGGCGGAAGAGCTCCGCCTCTTGTCTCCGTGAGCCAGCCCCGTATGGACCGATTGGACCGGTCTAACAGCCTATTTAAGGCTAATAATAGGATAATTTAAGGGTTATGTTTTGAGTTTGCTAAATTTAAAATTTCTTATGTTATGAGGGTTCTAGCTACTGGCTAGGGATTTGGGAGAGGCGGATCTTCCTCTCCAATTGTATCTTGATATTTCCTTCATATATCTTTCAAAAAAATATTCTTGTGTGTTCTTCTTCCTAAATATCATGTTTTGTCATCTGGTTTTCTTGCAATTGCATCCACTTCCTATCATATATTTTCTCTCCTTTTTCAAATCATTTCAAACATTTAGAAGCTATTTGGCTCAAGTAGAATTTAGTAAATCCTATACATCCGGATTTAAATCCTGAAAACTGCTTAGCATGGCAGAGATTAAATCTGGTTAATTTTAATGAACTATTTGGCAATTTCAAAATTTGGGTCTATTAACTCAAATAAGATTTTAATAATACCAAATTATATGTTAATATTCTAAATGAGACCTAACTATCAACTACTAGCTACATGGTAAATTGATTTCCTTATTATCCAATCGGTGGGTTCTCTATCCCACATGAATTACTTTTATTGTAGTTTGAAAAAAGTGGGGAAAAAAGCAAAAATAAGAAAAGCTAATAGGAGCAAAAATGGAGTTAGTACAAATGTAGACGGTAATCTTCTTTGTTATAGCCTATCTATTTCTATAATTTCTCTTCTCTTTGGTTTTTGTCTATGCTCTTCCTAGGGCCTTAGACTCGTCTAGGGTATGCTTTCTTCATTGTCATTGCTTCATTATTGCTTCGACTTTAGGTGAAGTAGAGTTTTGAAGGAGTCGCTAAAGGAAGCTTGTTCGCCTCTTTTGAACAACACTGTTTGTATCGGATTAGAAGCCACAACGAAAGATCGTCGCGAATGTAACCATCTTTCTCACCTTTCCCGTGCTTGATGAGGGCATTAGATTTCGCCATGTGTACCATCGCCGGGGACGACGATCGACGGCCCTGATTCAGAGTCTTTACCTATGATGCTTTAGTTCTTTTCTTTTATTATTAGTTATTTCATATTTCCGTTTGTACCCCTATGAGGGATGTTTACTTATTGTAGCCCCAAGGGCATTTGTGACTTTGTGCTTTTATTTTCTCATGTAAGCCTATATATAAAGGCTTGTTTTATTGTATTGGGATTATTGATGATGAATGAAATTATTCCCACTTGTTCTCTTTGTGAGTGCACAAAAGATCTCTTAGTGAGTTCTTTGGTGGAGATCTCTTGGTGAGTTCTCCAAATTATTTTGGATTTGTTTTGAGTAAGTTTTCTCTTTAAAAGCTCTTAATTTTCTCTCCCCCAAGCTTTAGCCGCCGGCCCCAAGTTCTTCCCCACCGCCGGCCGTCCCAACCAACCCATCCGACCACCTCCCACCGCCCCTCCCTCCTTCCGGCCAACTCCAATCCACCTCCGCATGGGAATTTTAAATTTGAAGATTCAAATTTTGAATTCTTTCCAAATTTGGAATTCCAAATTAGGAAAGTTTTCATGACTTGATCAATTTCAAATTAATATTAATTTGGAGTTTTTCTTTTCTCATTGCCATGTCATCAATCCAAGAGAAATACTAATCCACCTCATCCCTCAACCCCCTCTCTCTCCAATAGACCCGCCGGCCCCCTCTCTTTGAGCCCCCATTAAGGAGTTAATTACTCCTCCCTTAATTTGAGCCAAATTTGAATTCTCCTAATTTCCCTCCCTCTTCTTACCACAAAAACTGAAATAAAAACTTCAGTTTTATTTCTTTGCCCCATCCTCTCTCCCGCCGGCTCCCTCCTTCTCTCCCTTCCATTAATTTTCAATTAAGGCCTTAATTGCCTTCAATTGAAATTCAAATCCCTAATCATATTTCCCTCCTAATCTCTTAAAACTGAAACTAATTTCAGTTTTATCAAAATCTTTCTCTTCCTCTCACCCTAATCCCACCGCCGGCCTCCCCTTGCTTGCAACCCGCCGGCCCCTAGCTCCTCCTTGGAGATTCCGGTGAAGCACCACTCCCTCCACTTTCAATGAGGCATGGAAGTACCCGAATGGAACTTCGGATTTGAATACGACGATCAAGGACGAGTCGACATCCTCCGGTCCCCTTTCTTTGACGTTGGATTCGACTTCGACGACACCGTCGAGGAGTATTTGGCCCGGATCGTGCCCACCTTGATAGAGACCGTTGACGATCACTTTTCGGTGTACACTTGGATCGTCAAAGGACGTCGCTTTGCAAGACCTCCACACATTGCGCCGACCTCTCCCTCCCTACGGATCTACGGCGCCGTCGCTCTAGGAGTGATCTCGTCCATCGTGTGGCTCTTCTTCTCCCAACAAGCCTAGTGGTAGGTAAATGAGAGTGGCCTCAAGGTGAGACAATCACTTTGTTAACCTTGGGATTTTTGTTGATCATCTCATTTGCTTTACGTTACTAAAATCGTTATTTTTCTCGGTCTTGCTAATTTACGTGTAACTGCTTGCCTAGCCATAGTTAACAATTGAGATTTCCGAAAAGTTTGAATTGAGAACGAGATTTCATTTGCAATTATCTTATTTGAATAATCTCTTGTTAAATTTCTTAATACAAATCCTGGATTTACATCATGTTACATCATATTTGGTATCAGAGCATGGCTAGCATGCTTTGCTCATGTTAGATGCATCCTAGGAAGTCCGTTTTAGATTGCCATTATTCGTTTACATGCATAACATTGCCAAAACATGTTATTTACTGATTTCATTTGCTGTCCAGTAAATTCCAGCATCATATTTTCATAGCTAACATGCATGTTTAGGTTACCCAAGTGTTTGTTTGGTCTTTTACCACCCACCACCTCACCTAAGTCACTTACCGCACTTCAAATACCTGCTGTCCAGAGTTTTCCTGCACTGTTTAGTGGCTGTTTAGGTGACCCTAAGCCTTTAACCTGCTGCTGTCCACTCACCCAACACCACCCAAACACTTAGGCAACTTAGGCTTGTGTTGTAGGTTGCTGCCATTGACATTCCAGCGGCTGTTTGGTGGCTATAAGAGCTATTTCCAGCAGCTATACTTTGCTGTCCCCCATCCCAAACCCACCCAATTCAACCCTCTGTCAATCCCATGGATCCGCAACACCTCCAGGCCACCCTAGACCTCATTTTGGGCCAATTAGGAACTGTTACACAGCAAGTTCGTAACACTCAGACGGACTTAGCAGATTTTAGGAGGTTAACCAGTGATCGGTTAGATAACATAGAGCGTATTGGGAACCCTGCGATTTACACCCCGTCACGACCTCACTCGCCTTACAACGAGGAAAACCAAGCCGATCATGGCCACCATAGAGACCCACACCGTCATAACCCGAGACCCCATCAAGATCCTGTTGGAGATGAGAACCCTTGGCGCGATAACGATGCCCAATTGCTGAAAAACATTAGGATTGATGCGCCAACTTACGATGGGACCCTCGATCCCCAAGTCTTCTTGGATTGGCTCAAATCCATGGATAGTTATTTCAAGTGGTATAACATCTCGGAGGCTAGGAAGGTTAGATTTGCCGAAATGAAACTCACAGGCCGAGCCAACTTGTATTGGACCAATTTAGAGAATATGCGCGAGGCTCGAGGCGAACATCCTATCACAGACTGGAGAACGATGAAACAAGAACTCAAGAGAAAATATCTCCCTCCTTCGTACTACCCGAAGCTCCTCGATAAGTGGAATAGATTAACCCAAGGGAGCAAGCCCGTCAAAGACTACATCTCGGCCTTTGACGACTTCCTGATCCGTTGCAATGGCGAAGAGTCCGCCACCCCAACCCAGATCCTTTCTATGTTTAGAGCTGGCCTTAGGGAAGACCTGCGTACGGAACTCTTTGCTCGAGGTATAGACTCTTTAGAGGCAGCCTGTAGCCTAGTTCTCGACCTCGAAGATTCTAGAACCCACTCCCAAACTAGGCACTTTGACTCCCGTTCGAATTCGTATAGAACCTCGTCTGGACAACCTCAAACCCGACCCTCAGGATCGATTGCAAACCGAACCCATGCTAGTTCGGCCCCACCTCGTACGGACCTCAAAGGTAAAACTCCCGAGCGTGACGCTCCCAAACCCAATTCCGGAACCAAATGCTATAGGTGTCATGGGTACGAACACATTGCTTCGCAATGTTCTAGTCCTTACAAAGTCACCATAATTGAAGAAGTGGAAAAGAGGAGGAAGAACCTGAGACTGATTTGGTTCACCAAGTGGATGACGAAGAAGACTCTTTTACTGAAGAGGAACCTATGACCTTACAAGTTGTTAGGTGCACTTTGGCCCAACCTAAGTTAAGCGACGATTGGCGTAGAACCTCTATTTTTCATACCTTCATTAAGATCGGAGAAAAGAACTGCAAGGTTATCATAGATAGTGGAAGTTGTATCAACGCAGTCTCCTCAGCCATGGTCTCCAAGCTCAATCTGAAGGTGACCCCGCACCCAAATCCGTATAAGGTTTCTTGGATCAACTCGACTACTATAGAAATTAAGGATCGAAGTCTTATTCCAATAGAATTTGTGGGATATCAAGATAAGATTTGGTGCGATGTTCTAACCATGGATGTGGGTCAAATTATCCTTGGTCGCCCTTGGTTATTTGACAACGACGTCCATATTTATGGGAGGACGAACACCTGTGTGTTCGAACATAATGGAAAGAAAATCAAGTTAATGCCGTCTCAACCTAAACCTCCCAAAACGGAAAATAAGCCTACCTCAGCCAAGCAAAGTAAAGGCCTCCACTTACTGACAGCGAAAGAAGTGGAAACTGAGATCACCCAAGGAGCCCCTATGTATGCCTTAGTAGCTAGAGAGGTAGACGAGGATCAGAAAGAACCAATCCCCGATGCCGTTAAACCTCTTCTGAAGAACTTTACAGATGTTTTCCCAGATGATTTGCCTAACCAGCTGCCACCCCTGAGGGACATACAGCACGCAATAGATTTGGTGCCAGGAGCATCCCTACCCAACCTTCCTCACTACCGTATGAACCCGACTGAACACTCTGAGCTTAAGAGACAAGTCGATGAACTCCTTCAACGAGGATTCATTAAGGAGAGCCTTAGCCCCTGCGCTGTGCCTGCTCTTTTAACTCCCAAAAAGGACGGCTCGTGGCGAATGTGTGTTGATAGCCGCGCTATCAACAAGATTACTGTCAAGTATAGATTTCCCATTCCTCGGCTGGATGACATGCTGAACATGATGACCGGAGCCACCCTCTTTTCCAAGATAGATCTTAAGAGTGGGTATCATCAAATTAGGATCCGCCCCGGGGATGAATGGAAAACGGCATTCAAAACTAAAGATGGACTTTATGAGTGGACTGTTATGCCGTTTGGACTTAGCAACGCCCCTAGTACCTTTATGAGAGTTATGACTCAAGTTCTTAGGCCTTTCTTAGGAAAGTTCGTAGTAGTATACTTTGATGACATATTAATCTACAAAACTTCGAAGGATCAACATCTCAATCATATAACTCAAATCTGTGAAGTTTTGAGGAAGGAACAACTGTTCGCCAACCCGGCCAAGTGTAAATTCCTCACCGATAGTGTGACCTTTCTTGGATTCATTATTTCAACTCAAGGGATATCTGCAGATCCCGAGAAGGTGCGAGCTATAAATGAGTGGCCAGAACCTAAGAATATCCGGGATGTTAGGAGTTTTCATGGATTGACTACTTTCTATCGGAGGTTTATTCGGAATTTCAGCACCATTCTAGCCCCCATAACTGATTGTCTTAAGAAAGGGGAATTTCTTTGGACGACTGCCGCTACCAGAGCATTTGAGGATATTAAAAAGAGAATGGTAGAAGCTCCTGTTATGCGTCTCCCAGATTTTTTAAAGTGTTCGAAGTAACCTGCGACGCATCCGGAATCGGTATAGGAGTATTGTCACAAGAAGGACACCCCGTGGCCTACTTTAGTGAGAAGCTTAATGACATACGACAAAGGTACTCCACCTACGATAAAGAGTTTTATGCTATCATTCAATCCCTTAAGTATTGGAGACACTATTTACTACCTCAGGAGTTTGTGATCTTTTCTGACCATGAGGCGTTGAGATATATCAACTCCCAAAAGAAGTTAAATGCCCGTCATGGTCGTTGGGTTGAGTTCTTACAGGAATATTCGTACACTATCAGACATAAGGCCGGAACTGAGAATAAAGTGGCCGATGCTTTAAGCCGTAGGATAATGGTCACGAAAGAAATGAGGACAGAAGTTGTCGGATTTGAACGCATCAAGGATGACTACCCGGAGTGTACTGACTTTAAGGAAATATATGCACTACTTATGGCAGGAGACAAACCATCTGTAGATGATTTCTTGATTGAGGATGGCTACCTGTTTAGATCTCAGAAGCTGTGTATTCCCAACACTTCTCTTCGTGAGTTTCTTGTGTGGGAGCTACACGCAGGAGGATTAGTCGGACATTTTGGGCAGATTAAGACCATTGCAGCCGTCAAGTATAGGTTTTTCTGGCCCAGCCTTAAGCGTGATGTCACTAGATTGATCAAACGTTGTCATACCTGTCAACTGGCAAAACAGAGGAAACAGAACACAGGCCTTTACACCCCACTCCCTGTACCTAACCGTCCTTGGGAAGATATCAGCATGGATTTCATTTTAGGGCTCCCCAAGACCATTAGGAAGCATGACTCCATCTTTGTCGTAGTAGATCGTTTCTCTAAGATGGCCCATTTCCTCCCGTGTGCTAAAACTTCGACGCCTCTAGAATTGCCAAGATATATTTTAGCGAGATTGTCCGACTCCATGGACTCCCTAAAACAATCGTGTCAGATAGGGATGTAAAATTTACGAGCTATTTCTGGAAAACCTTATGGATTAGGATGAGTACTAAGCTGCAGTTCTCCACCGCCTTCCACCCTCAAACTGATGGCCAAACCGAAGTTGTTAATAGGAGCCTGGGTAACCTCCTTAGGGCCTTAGTAGGTGATAACATTAGGGATTGGGATTCCAAACTACCCATTGCCGAGTTTGCCTACAATAACTCTGTCAACCGAACCACCGGCATGAGCCCAGCTAAGATTGTTTATGGATATCAACCTAAGCAGCCTATAGACTTAGTCCCTATGAGTCCTAAGATTAGAGTGTCTGAGTCTGCATCTGCATTTGCATCCCATATCCAGGAATTGCATCGAGAAATTAACAAAAGAATTATACAAAGTAATGAAAATTACAAATTAAATGCTGATCTCAAACGACGCTTCAAGGAGTTCAAAGTTGGAGACTATGTCATGGTTCGGATTCGTCCGGAGCGGTTCCCACCTGGGGCCGTTAAGAAACTGCATGCTAAAAGTGCGGGTCCTTTTAAAATAACTTCTAAAGTAAACAGTAATGCTTATGTTTTGGACCTTCCTGAAGGTTTCAACATGAATCCCACGTTTAACATTGAGGATCTAGTAGCCTTTGATGGACCTGACTTTAACCCAAACAATCCTTTGACTATTGAGCCTTGTGAGTCCATACCTAGTGAGATCCCAGCCTTACCTCCACTCCCCAAAATTCCCACACTACCTAACAGGGAGAAGATTGAGACTATACTAAGTGATGAATCATTTCCACCAGGGACGGCGGACGCCACAGATACTTAGTACGTTGGAGAGGAAAGCCAGAGACGGAGGACACTTGGCTAGAGCGGGATGAGATACAGAGACTGGACCCCGACATTCTGGAGCTGTACGAGAGTTCTCAGGACCCTTACTCGACAGGGTCGAGTTTTCTCCCACCCGGGGAGAATGATGAGGCATCAGATTTCGCCATGTGTACCATCGCCGGGGACGACGATCGACGGCCCTGATTCAGAGTCTTTACCTATGATGCTTTAGTTCTTTTCTTTTATTATCAGTTATTTCATGTTTCCGTTTGTACCCCTATGAGGGATGTTTACTTATTGTATCCCCAAGGGCATTTGTGACTTTGTGCTTTTATTTTCTCATGTAAGCCTATATATAAAGGCTTGTTTTATTGTATTGGGATTATTGATGATGAATGAAATTATTCCCACTTGTTCTCTTTGTGAGTGCACAAAAGATCTCTTAGTGAGTTCTTTGGTGGAGATCTCTTTGTGAGTTCTCCAAATTATTTTGGATTTGTTTTGAGTAAGTTTTCTCTTTAAAAGCTCTTAATTTTCTCTCCCCCAAGCTTTAGCCGCCGGCCCCAAGTTCTTCCCCACCGCCGGCCGTCCCAACCAACCCATCCGACCACCTCCCGCCGCCCCTCCCTCCTTCCGGCCAACTCCAATCCACCTCCGCATGGGAATTTGAAATTTGAAGATTCAAATTTTGAATTCTTTCCAAATTTGGAATTCCAAATTAGGAAAGTTTTCATGACTTGATCAATTTCAAATTAATATTAATTTGGAGTTTTTCTTTTCTCATTGTCATGTCATCAATCCAAGAGAAATACTAATCCACCTCATCCCTCAACCCCCTCTCTCTCCAATAGACCCGCCGGCCCCCTCTCTTTGAGCCCCCATTAAGGAGTTAATTACTCCTCCCTTAATTTGAGCCAAATTTGAATTCTCCTAATTTCCCTCCCTCTTCTTACCATAAAAACTGAAATAAAAACTTCAGTTTTATTTCTTTGCCCCATCCTCTCTCCCGCCGGCTCCCTCCTTCTCTCCCTTCCATTAATTTTCAATTAAGGCCTTAATTGCCTTCAATTGAAATTCAAATTCCTAATCATATTTCCCTCCTAATCTCTTAAAACTGAAACTAATTTCAGTTTTATCAAAATCTTTCTCTTCCTCTCACCCTAATCCCACCGCCGGCCTCCCCTTGCTTGCAACCCGCCGGCCCCTAGCTCCTCCTTGGAGATTCCGGTGAAGCACCACTCCCTCCACTTTCAATGAGGCATGGAAGTACCCGAATGGAACTTCGGATTTGAATACGACGATCAAGGACGAGTCGACATCCTCCGGTCCCCTTTCTTTGACGTTGGATTCGACTTCGACGACACCGTCGAGGAGTATTTGGCCCGGATCGTGCCCACCTTGATAGAGACCGTTGACGATCACTTTTCGGTGTACACTTGGATCGTCAAAGGACGTCGCTTTGCAAGACCTCCACACATTGCGCCGACCTCTCCCTCCCTACGGATCTACGGCGCCGTCGCTCTAGGAGTGATCTCGTCCATCGTGTGGCTCTTCTTCTCCCAACAAGCCTAGTGGTAGGTAAATGAGAGTGGCCTCAAGGTGAGACAATCACTTTGTTAACCTTGGGATTTTTGTTGATCATCTCATTTGCTTTACGTTACTAAAGTCGTTATTTTTCTCGGTCTTGCTAATTACGTGTAAGTGCTTGCCTAGCCATAGTTAACAATTGAGATTTCCGAAAAGTTTGAATTGAGAACGAGATTTCATTTGCAATTATCTTACTTGAATAATCTCTTGTTAAATTTCTTAATACAAATCCTGGATTTACATCATGTTACATCAGTGCTTCTTTGGCTAAATCTCATAAATATTCTGAATTATCAGATTTACTAAATCTCTGATTTAAGGCAAAACGGAGAAGGAATATAATTTAACTTTCTGTAGGATTTAAACTTGTCATTTTTGTTGTTTGGCATGATTTAGCTTAAATCCTATATCCAAACAACCCATAAAGTCCCTAAATTCTAGATAGAAAATCTAATCCTAACTTGAGACTTATTTGGTTGAAAGAAAAGTGAATGCAAAGTAAATATATTATTTTTTCACTTTTTAGTATTTGGTTGGATTAAAAGTAAATCCAAGATAAAATAAAGTAAATGTAGTTTATTTCATTTTAGTTCATTTTTGAGTAAAGCGTTCTCGCCCAATTTGATCGAGAACATTTTATATAGATCAAGTCCTTTCTTGAACACCCAAGGTGGCCACCGTCTCCACCACCACCTGCTGTCGGCTGCCTGCCGCCACCGTTCACCAGCGGCCCCTCCCAACGGCCGTTGCCTCCACCCGCTCCCGACCTCCGCCATCCATCGAAGCCGCCCCTGTCACTACCACCCACAACCAGCCGCCGGTCACCCCAGTAACAACCTTCTCATAATTTCTGTAGCATGTACTTCAAACCAAACAAAAAATTAAAGTCTTGCATTCCTTTTTCGCTCATCCAAACAACTCTAAAGTATTCCTTTTACACCGTATTCTTTTTCCGTGCAACCAAACAGCCCCTTGTCTAACTTTCACTGCCATTAGATTATGATGTGTCATTTATGGGTAACATCCTAGCAAACCATTGCCTATTTCCCACCATAATCATGCCGGGTTATAATGTGATACTTCTGGGGAATATCCTAGATCTACAACAGTTCAAATTTGAATTAATTTCATTAGATTTTGTATTAAATTTTTGGATTAGACGTTAGCCTAACATCAACCCTTGATCTATCTAATATGGACTTAGGATAAACAATGGTAGCTTTATTATGACGAAAATTAAGATAAAAAAATTAATCACATAACTCAAATAATGCAAATTATCAAGTCTAAAGCCAAGAAACAACTTGATGAATGCATCAAATTGCAGGTGATGGGGAGGAAATCAAATAAAAATAAAAAAATTAATTAATTTCATGGTAAAGGTGATAAAAAATCAATTAAATAAAGTCAAATACATCAATTGTTCAAGGGGGACGTAATAGGCTCGAATTGGCGGAATAAATTGTATAAAAGTTATTCAAGTTTAAAAAATCATAAGAAAAAAGAGAAACACTACTATATTATCACAATTCCTTGTAAATTTGGCTGATATAGGATTATTCAGCATAGTCCCAGGTGCATCCGAACAGTCTCTCCACATGAGATTCTTCCATATTTTCCATCAAACTTTCAAATAAAAGTTTACATATAATTGAGTGTCACGCATTAAAAATGCACACAACCAATATTGTAACAAAAATTACGATAGTATGAGGAACTCTATTTTTGAATATTGCTCAATTATAAAAGAAAAGAGCATAAACTACCAGAAAGGTTTTGAAAGCCAGCATAGGAATCACCTCTTCTAAACTTTTCAACTATAATGAGAACATACTCAAGAACTTGGTGCGCGTAAGACTTGCACTAAACTTTGCTCAACTTAAATACAACAAAATTCAAAAAAAGGATATAGGAGTCAACCAATAGTTTGTGTAGACTATTAGGTGAGTGATGTGAATAGTATTATTTGTATTTTACATTAAATTATTTCAATGTATTGCCTCACATTAGTATTGCATTAATACCAACATAGAGCAAAAAAACAAAATGATGATCAGAAGAATACAATAAACATTGTAGACTCTCACCTAATAATATTTCCTTAATTTGATCCCGACAAATACTTTTAAATGTACCACGACAAAAAGGGTATAGAATTAGAAGAACTTTTCCTAATCCAAGCAATAAAAACACAGTAGTCTGCACATAAAGATAAATTGAAAAAAAGGGGGGATTTTCATATATACCACTTTATTTCATGCAATTTGTATATCTAATACCCAAAACTTTAATATCCCATACCTACCACCCATAAAACAAATATGGGTGCAAAGAATGAAATATTTAAGTTTATAGAGTGGTATGCGTGGCAAGAATGAAATCTAGAAGTGACATATTTGATATTAAAGTTATATATGCAGGGGCGGAACTAGTGTGGGGGCACTGGGGGCACGTGCCCCCACAGCTCTTTTAAGTCAGCAGCCGCATGAGATAATTTGGTAATTATTTATTCATTAATTATAGAATAAATCATTTACTTTTTTCATCCCAATGCATTTAATATTCCACTTTTCCCCAAAACTTTTCCGCTGGCAGCTATCCCGTCCTACAAATTACTTCCTCTGCCTGCTTTGGCCCTGTCTTCTCATCTCTCACGCTCTTACTAGCTTCTTCGTTTTCCCTCCTTTGGCACTTCCTTACTGAAAGCACAGAGAAGAGAGAGATAGACAGAGGAGCGAGAGCAAAAGAGTCATATTTTTTTACTTCTATCTTCTTCTCTAGTTTAACGGCTTGCTCTTCGCAATCGCAGAGAACCGATGAAAAGGAGAAATTTTTTGAATGGTGGGAGGACTGATGTGGTCTAGATGAGATCATAACTCAGTTATGGTGTAGTATTTCTGTATTTTTGTGCAGCTTTTTCACGCAGATTTGTTTTCCAATTTTTCATTGATTGAAATTTCACACTTGATTCCTCTAGATTTCCCTTTTATTTTTTTCTTTTGATAAAAAGCGATCGGAAGAAGAAACTAGAGTTCTTGATCTTTTTTCATGGTGGTATTACAATCAGGTAAATCCTGCATTTTCGGATTTCCCGGATTTAACTTCCTTATGTTTCACATTCCTCTTATCTCGTACAGCAATTTAATCAATGTTGATTTCTTTCCATTCTTTCTTTTTTATTCCTGCGATGAAATTTTTGTCTTCTGCAATGTCAGCAGGCTACAGCGGTTTAATTTTCTACACTGCTCTGTTTATTCTGATTGCAATATCGCCTCCGCCCCTGCCACCCAGTTACCAGTCACCGGCCCGCGGTCACGCACAGTCCGCCGTAACTCGTAAGAATACTGAATCATTTTACCTAACTATTATCCTATTCTTCAAGTTATTTTTCTTTATTTATGAGTTTCAATTGAAAATTGGAACAAAACACAAATCACAAAATCACAAAATCTGTTTGGGATGAAAGCACAAACCACAAAAATTGTTTAAAGCATAAAATTATTTGTTTTAGATCATAAGTTGAAGACTCATATTTTATGATTTATTGTTTATTGTTTTAAAAAATTTAAAGCAGAAAATTATTTCTTTTAGATTAGGGTTTTTTAAAAAGTATTGACAATGAATTGATTGTACAACAATTTCAAAAAATGAATACGCGGCTGGAGAAATTATAGATGATATGTAAGTTTTTTGTTTTATTATTTATTCTACCTTTTTATAATGATTCTAATAATTAAATTTTTTTTTTTAAATCACCAATGCCAGTCCCAAGCCCGGATGAAAAAGGTTGAGGGTTTTTTAATTAATTTAAAATTTTGTGCCCCCACATGAATAAAATTCTGGCTCCGCCCCTGTATATATGAGTGGTAGGTATGAAATATTAAATTTTTAAGTGTTAGATATGTAAATAACATAAATTTAATGGTACGTATGTAAATCCCCCCCCCCCCCCCCCTAAAAAAAAATCATTCAACTGTTAACCAACGAATTTTGGTTATTCCACTACAAAAAGCAACCAAGGGCTATGGATATTGCAAAATGTTTAATTTATGCATATCAAGAAATAGAAAATTTCATAGGATCAAAAAGATGACAATGATTGCATGGAAGAATCTCCACTAGCTCCAAATTAAAAAGATGCAAACTTTTCATCCGTGTTTTTGCACAAAAATAATTAAAAATTTGAGAATTATCATCACTATTCCTCATATATAGAAGTTAAGATCATGAATGCTAAGTCATCTGGTTGCTCTTTAGCATCAATAATTGATGGGGATGAATTACATCCTCTTCTTAGACACTAACTAGAGCTTCATTTATTGGTATGCCATTCTTTTAAACTTCTCAATTTAAAAGAAGATATAACTTGAAACAAGCAACAATCTAGTATTTTAATAATAAAATGATCAACTTTTGCATATGCATCTCCATGGTCGATAGAGAAGAAAAGCACGTCTAAATTCAAGCTTGGTTCATTAGGTTCGGACTGAATAGTTGCACCGTGAAAAAAAAAAAAAAAAGAGTTCAAAAATATTATTTTCATAGGCTAAGAATGCTTTCTTTGTCAATTGAATCTCATCTTCTTATCACTACTATCAAAGGGTTACTATATTTTACCTTGAAAGATCCAAGGTAATTAGGAGATAGCGTGGTACACATTAACTCAAAAAGACCAAAGTTATGCGTATTTAATAATCTCTGTTCCCCATTGTGTTCTGTATATGAACGAGCAAATTGGAGCAAATTGAATTTACACACCTAAAAGATGGCAAAAATGATAGAACTTCTTTTAAGTAACAAGAATTTTCTCAAAACGTTTTACCTTTCAAGCTGTGGACCAGATTCATATAATCCTGCAGAGACAAAAAATCTTATGAATGTTTGGAAGCATCTCTTCCGTTGGGTAAAGCATCAGAAGAGTGATACATGTAGGCAAAACTCAAGCAAAGCTCCTGATCTCTATGATCACCCCATCCTCCCCATCCTTTGAAACCTGCACGGTATCCCTCTTGATTCTTGAATACATAGACTGGCCAGTCAATGTTGATATTAGGAACCTTATCAACGTTCTCCAATTCAAACTTTGCCTCTCCATTATCAATACATGCACTAATCTTATCCTGCCCCTGATGCAACCCACATTTCCCAAAATGAACAGCACTTGCCCGAGGTCCTCTCAAAGTGTACACAGGAGTCCCAAACGAAGGGTAAATTGTTGACCACATAGTGATATCCCAATTATAATCATCAAACCAGCAGAACTCCCTCGCCTTTGCATGGATCTTCCTCCAAATAGTCCTATTAAATGTATAGCCAATATTTCCCATCTTCTCTGCTATCAAGCTCTCCCAGCCTTCTCCCTTTGACTTCACGTCAGATGGAGCCAAGTTCACAGCAAAGCAATCAGGACATTTCTCCGGCTTCAGCTTCACCAGAAGCTGGATATTTCGATAAGCATTCGGATAAATGAAATGATCTTCTTCAATGAAGAGTATGTGTCCCGAGTGCATCCTTGTCTCTGGCAAGCCATCCCACACAGTATTCATCATCCACCACCAGTGATGCTTCAAAGAAACAATTCTCGGAGATCGATGGTTGCCATACTGATCTGCATCTCCACTGCAATTCTTCTTAGAAGGATCATCCTTGTGTTGGCAATCTCCCTTCGAAACACCTGGGAAGCTATCAGAATAGAGGTGCGGTGAATATGGAGAAAAGATCTGCTTCACCTGGCAGAAACGGACTGCCTGAACAATACTATCCATCTCATTGAAGTATCCATCATGGCTAACAATCAGCATGGTTTCTCCTATCCCCTTCACATTAGCCAAACTCTTAAGCACAACCTGAAGATAATGCGGCCGGTTGTGAACATACAGAACAATCTTTATATGGTTCTCCGCTAAATTTGGAAAGAGATCAATATTCCTCGGTGGTAAAAAGTTTCTCCGATCCAGAGAGATGGCAAAGTCGTTCATTTTAGGAAGTTTTGGTTTAAAGTCTCTAAAGTTCAAGAGTATACGATTATCAGTCTCCATAGAAGACGAAACAAAAGAATAACTTTCTTCTTCTACAGCTTTGTAGGAAAAATCAGAAATTGACCATTTTCGAATCAGCAACATTAAAACCAGAGCCACCGAGAATATTACCAGAAACAGCGGAAGCAACCTCCGATATCCAGCATGAGATCTCTTGTAAAAAGCCATAAACTTTATTGACGCCCAACTCCAAAACCCCCTCTTGTGGTACGCCCAAATTCAAAAATACGAAAGACAAAGAAGGCAACGCCGAAAGAAGAACACAAAATATACCAAAATCGCAGTTTTTTTTTTTTCATCTAAAAGTAACTAGCGGAAGGAAAGTGAAAAACCTTCTCGACAAACGCAGAGCTGATAGCCAAATGTTGCGGTTGGACGTAGAAATCAAGGGTAATATGCGACGGCAGGCAAAATAAGCGGCTATTTCTAATTTTGCGTCTTTTCTGAAGCCCCGCCATCTCGTTCCTTCAGGAGTTCAAGTAGTACCGAGAACTAACAGACAGAATAATAATGGAGAGGGAGTAGTGGTCTTCGTCGTTGCCGTCTTTCGCCGTCCACGCTTCCTTCGCTCCTTACCTTTGCTTATGTGCGATCACCCACCGTGTGCTTACCGGCGAATCTCGGTTAATCTTGATTTTTTCCGAGTCATACCGATTAGTACACCTGTCGGTATTTTAGCTAGAATAAACACTTATAAAATAATACTTTTTTAATTATTTTCGTTGATGCGCAGAACACGAATCTCGATACATATTTAAATGTAGAACTTTCAAAATTAAATTTGAGAATAGTCAAACTGAATGTCTCAAAGAGGGCGAATTATTACGTCCGGACGTCCGAACACCCAATCCAGACGGGCCACGTCACCCGAATACACTGGGCCCCGGTGTATTTGGGTGACATGGCGCATATGGATTGTATGACCACGGCCCGATCGCACATCTCCACAGGACTTTCATCTGACTGTTATCGGACCCATGCCCATCCTCTGATCTCCACAGGACTTTCACCCCACCATCGTCGGACCACCTCCTATTCGCCGATCACCGTCGAACTTCCTCACCGCCCCTAATTTCCATAGGACCTCCGCTCGGCTGCCATCGACACACCACTCTGACCACCGTAGCCTGCCAACTATGCTCCTTTCAACCTCCTGTCGCCAGCCGACTACAGTTCCTCCGACCTTCGTCACTCGCCGACTATGATTCCTCCTACCACCGTATGTCAAGTACGGTCCACTCTGAACACCTTTGCAAGCCGATTGCGATCCCTCAGACAACTGTCACCCACTAACTATGGTCCCTCTGACCACCGTCACCAACCGACTATGATCCACTCTAACCACATTCGTCCACCAACTACGATCTCTTCGACCACTGTTGCCCGTCGACTATGATCCCTCCGACCATGTCGTCCATCAACTATGGTCCCATAGACCATTGTCACTCACCGACTACGGACTCTTCGACTTTCGTCTCACAATGACTACGGTCCCCCCGATCACCATTGTCCGACAACTATGGTCCCTCCGGCCACCATCGTTCAAGTACGGTCCGAACGAACAACAAACAGGCTATCACTCTCTTGAGAATAACTCTCATATCACTAGATTCATCGTCCACCATGTAATGTGCTTTATATGATGCACATTTTCTACATCAATTCAATGTCTCCCCTCCAAAGAAAGACCTCATTTGTAATTGTTAACAGAGACGAATGTGAGGATAATGTATTTGATTAGATTGCACTGACGGTACTGTTGACCTCATTTTTGTATGAGGTCACTTGGACTAACCCCAACCCTCAATCACTTTTGAATCAAATTTCAATCCTCTAAGGTTTAACCTCAAGTCTTTAATCAATCGATCATTATCAAATCAGTCAGTCATTCAGTCTAGTCTATAATTTAGCTTGCGATCGATCTTGTCGATCTTTCTTTAAATCTACATTGAACCATATGCAAATTGAATGATTTTGATATTTTCACATAAATCGTGTTGAAAGATGTCGACCTCAATTCGACTCATTTTGAATTTGGTTCTCCTCGACGCCGTCGTCAATTGTGAAGTTGAGTTAATCTATTATTATTTTGAGTTGAGCGAAATCTAGATTAATAAAAATCCTTTAAATTTTCTTCAAACAAATTTAATCAAGCGCATTCGAGATGATTTGAATTAATTTTGATGAAAGTTTATCTTCAACGGCTTCGATTGAGATAATTTAATATGTCATGGCTTAATTTAAATCTAGTCAACGTTAATTATCTTTGAAAGACCTTGAATAATTAATTTAAGACATAAATATAGAAAAAACTTTAATTTTTTTATCCATCCTTTTGTTACAATTTGTGCTCAAATATCCCTCAAGACTCAAATAAATTTCATCCATTTAACCTCTCAAAATCTGGCATTTGATATCAACCATGTGATTAATTTTTTTTAAAGGGCTAGATGGGGCTTTTCATTTTCAGATTTTTTTTAAAAGAAGAGCTTTTAGGGCCGGCCAAGAGGAGGAGTGCTGTCTAAGAGATTGGACGAATCTTTTTTTAGCCCTAGCCGTATACAGAGAGCTCTCAACTTCACCCACACAACTCCAAGCCCTAGCAAGAGATGCACTCCATGCCTCCATCCCGATAGGCAGCAGCTCCCTCTCACGATCTCATTTTCCTTTGGAGATCTGTTGCTAGGGCCGGCTGAAGAGGAAGAAGGCTGCTTGCACTTGACGCCTACAGGAAGTTTACACACCTCCAGCTGCTCTTTCCCCTTCTCCGTTCGTCCAAGATCTTCGTCCAAAGTACCTATCACGGCTATAGTATTTGAAGCAAAAGGAAGAAGAAGGCTCAAAGATCCGGCCAAGGGAGAGCCATTCCTCCCTTTTCTCCACCCGTCCAAGCAAGGGCAAATGATATTCCTGCTTGAAAGAAGCATATGGGGACTCCCAAACTTGATCTGCATAAATGGAGTTAAGTTTTTTTTTTTTTTGCAACCGTACCTGCCATGACTTGGTCTGGAGCACTTCTTTCTTTAGTGAGTGTTGCTATGCTTGAATATGGCGGCTCTCCATGTCACTATATGGAGAAAATCGGCTACATATTTCAGCCATTAAACAAGGTCTAGCAAAGAAAGGGAATGCACGCGAGAGCAGCAACCGATTTTTTTTTTTTATACCTAGCAAGAACAGTCGTTCTCTTTCTTGCGTAAGAATAGCAACGATTGAACATGTGCGAATGTCATTGGGAGTTCAAGAAATCAGTGTATACAATGTGCGAAAATTTCCTTGTGATTGTTTACAATGTGCTGAGATTCTTTCTTTCAAATCTGTTTCTCTTGCAAACATTTTATGGTTGAAGGTTTGACTATTCTTTGTTGTAAATAGTCTTTGGAAGAACGTTTGTTCTTCCTAACGTCAATATTTCTTGATGAGGCATTAAGCAAGGAGATGGCCATATGAAATTCTCGACAAAATTGAATCATGATTTGATTCTTACATCACTTGTTAAATAAATTGTTTGCTACCGGTGGTAGAAGTGTTCTTGCAATAAACAAGAGGTTTGCCAAAATTTCCATTTGAGTTTCTTTGCCAATTTAATGGTGAGGCATGATGGTTGTTTCTTAAAATTCATGGCCCTATATTATGTTTGTGAGACTGGGTTCTAAGTCGAAAATCTTGCAGCAATTTAAATCACAGTTGTACTCAACAATTTATCCCAAGCATGCCCATGGTTTAAACTTTCTATATGAATGACTTGAAACACTAAAGGAATGAGAAGAGTTCATAAGAAGAAGTGTCCGGATTACCACTCTCATGTAGCCGTTCTCACTTATCCTCCTCATGCTCCTGTTTTCTAGAGATTAATAAAACTAAAAATGCCAAAGCCTTTACTGCATACTTGAGTTGGAGATTGTTTCTAAAATGCTGAGAGGGATTCAAATGCAGTCTCCTAGTGCACTATTTTTGAAGAAACATGTTTATGCATTCTACCAAATAACTTTTTGTTAGCTATGTAAACATATATGTTGTGTTGGTGGATTCGATCAAACAGATTTCATGTGGTAAAATTTATATACTTATGGTTAAATGGTGGTTGACATCTTGTGATATTTATTCCATTGGCATGTTGAAGGGCATGAACTCGAGCTCATCTCCTACTTTGGAAAACTGAAGGGGTAACAGCAAAAGAAATCTTGTGGTTTTCTCTCTTTAGCATTCTATAAATGCATAATTTTGAAGTCAAGATTATTACCTCATCCTTTTCTTGTTCAAGAATGAAAATTTTACATGAGTGTTGGAGGAGTTTGATTAACACTATTGTCATAAATAAGAATTCATTTGTGCAAACATAAGTTTCCTCTACATTGATAAGAATCTCCTACTAAGTTGAGAAGCAAAGTTTTCTTCTTCACCCTAGTTCTATTAACTTGAGACATCTCAATTGAAATTTGATCAAGATAATTATGCCTACGTTTTGATTACAGTTTTCCACTGTGATAATAGGAGAACTTGCTCTTTAGCTGTAGTCGTTCATTTGTAGAATTTGACAACATCGGCACAGATGGAATATGTAGAGAAATTGCATATTGTTTGTTAAAGCGACATTTATACTTATTCAATATATCGTGATTTTGGGTAACGGAAAAGTATATATCTCTTAATGCCACATATTGACTTGAACTGTTGTTTATATTTTATATACTTTTGAATATATTGATGAGGATGATAATTCGTGACATAGAGTTTGACTTGCTTTATTGTTATAATCTCCTGACATGATTGCTGTTATAAATTACAAGCATGTCATTGTCCAGTTATACACTTTGAAATTGCTTAAATAATTTGAATTGATTCATACTTTCACATATTCATTTATATGTCAATTCATAGTAGCTACTATACATTTATACATGATATTCTGACACATCTTTCTCTCGTCGCCTTATTTGCGAGGTACCGATGGAGTTGATTAGAAGATAGAGCCAAGGAACTTCAGTCGCCCCGTTTCTTCTAAACGGGGTGCTACGACCGTAGTCACCGTTGACTAGCTCCGGTGACCAGGTAAGTTTCCTTAAAACTTAAAAGATAATAGGGTTTCTATATTTACCTAATGAGCTATTTCTTTCAGCCTTAAATTTCTTGTAGCAACTCCTACATTTAGTCAATATTCTGCTTTCTTTTTTTTTTTTTACAAATTCAAAGACCCATCGACACAGCTTGTTTACATTCGTATGCATGTCCAAAGGGTTAGTAGAACATTGATTTTCAACCTTCAAACCTAGTAACATTAAGGACAATAATTAAGGACCTATATTTAGAAAACCTAGAGAAATTCTAGAAATTAGGATATGCGTCCATTTGACTTGAAACTTTGAATATTTGAACATAGTGACACTCTCAACCCATAGAAAAAGTTTTACTGAATTTGGAATTCATTAAGCCTCTAATTAAGCTTCAAAACTTCTAAAAATTATAACAAATCAAATTCAAACCTAATTAACTTCAATTTCAAACCCCTTAAGTTTAGTGATCTTCCCTGCTCTAGGGAAAATTATCACTAAAATTCAAACCCTTTAAGTTTAGTGATCTTCCCTGCTCTAGGGAAAGCTATCACTAAAATTCAAACTCTTTGAACCCCTTAAGTTTAAACCTTAATTAAACTTTAAAACCTTCCAGAAAGTTTCAATCTATCTTTAAAACCAACAATCAATCTTAAAATTAATTTTGAATCATTAATATTTAAACTTTAACCAAAATCTTCCCTTGAGCCTTTCAACCAATCAGAACATTAAGCAACTTTAATCAATTACCCGATTTAGGATATATCCAAACCACACAGCCTGCTGCACACACCTAGATTGACCTATTAGGACACGGACTCTAGCTTTAGGTTAGGCCGGTGTTTCTTTATTTCTTTTTTTTTAGATAGATTGATATGCATACGAAATGAGAGTGGCATCCTAGGTTAGATAACATAGACATAGGTTCACTGTTCACAGACCTGTGCACTTCCTGTTTGTTAGCCTAGGATTAGGTCCCTAGCCCCTTGGCTTACGAGGTCCCCTTGAATGAGGTAACCCATGGTTGCTAACAAGGATCCTCTGGTCGGCACTCGACTAAGTAGGCTAAGGATATCGACGAACCCAGGACGATGGAAAACCATGGGATCTTGACCGGGGACGTCATACCCACTTGGTAGGTTAGTCTTCACCCTCACCTCCTGGGCATTCTCTCGATTTGGTGATCGAGAATATAAGTCCCAACCTTCTAATAAAATCAACCATTCAAACTTAAATCATTTTCAATCAAATTCAAGCCCAACACTTAGGATAGGCTGAGGTGTTTCTAAAGTAATTCAGAATCTCAAAACACCTCTTACCCTTCTTCCTTTGATTCCAAAAATAAGTCTTCAATTTTGATCCAATCCCGCTTAAACTTCCAACCTTTACCTCCTTTGACATCCAGCTTTGAAAATCTAAATAAAATTTACACCGCTATTTTAATCGAGAGTTTTCGTAGGAAATTTCGATTTCCTACGATGTAATTAACTACGAGGGCTTGCGCTCGTAGGAGATTTAGAAACCCAGAATTGATTTTCAAAACTAATTTTTCAAAAACTCTAATTAATTCTCTTTGGGAAATTTAAATTCAACGATCATTTTCATCATTTTCAAACGATTAATAGTGATTGATAATTTCTTTCCTCGGATTGATATATCAATTACTATAGTGATTTTGATTATGAAATTAATGATATTTTTATCCAAATTAGCGTAGTTAAATAATTGATTAAATTCCATTTTGATCCTCTGGGGTCAAATGTGATTCTCCCTTTGAGTTTGACTATGATAATCCGGATAAATTTGAGATTCTGAAATTTGAACCCATTAGGGAACGATATGATCATCTCCTGAGGTGATATACTGTTCATAATGACGCGTTCAATTTTAAAATTCAAAATTAAAAATATTCCCAAAGAAAATTAATACATTTTCAAAATATAACTATATATTTTTTTAATCAAAACAAAAATGGCGACTCCGCTGGGGATGATCTCTCTCTCCATCTTTAATAGCGGTATAAATTTTATTCTATCGGTAGTTTTGAATACCTTTCTCTCCGTTGGTCCCTCTCCCATTTCTTCCTTGGGTGAGTGTGACCAACTCAATTAAGGCATGTTAAAAGAGAGGTGAGTGTAGGAATCCTATGTTGAAGTCGGGCTTTGACATTTTGCATCCAAGTTAATTGGTAGAGCGAAAGAGTCAAGCCAAGTCTTTTTGTATATGTTGCAAACTTGCATGCAAGTAAATAACTAGCGTGCTAAGTTTCGCAATTTATAGAAGACTTTTTAATTTCAAGATCAAGATTTCAATCCTTTAAGCAAAATTCAATCTCTTTCAAAACCTTTCAAATCAACTTTAATCGTCGTTGTGATGTGTCTTTTATAATAGTCTATTATAGTTGAACACATGCAATTCAAACTCTTGATCAAACCTAGATTTTGACATTTCACTCTAAGCTAGTCAATGTAGTGAAAGAGTCAAGTCCAGGCCTCCCGATTTCCCTAAATTTTTGTTAACCATTTTATTGAAAATAAAAATCAATATTTTGAGTTTCAAAAATGAAGGAAAATCATTCAAACCAATTTCAATCATTGTTGTCATGTGTCTTCTATAACATGTTGTAGTTGAACACGTGCAACACAAATTCAAAACTCTCCAATCAATTTTAGGCTTTGACATTTCACCCCTAAACCACTTGTTGGGATGAGTGAGTTAAGCCTAAATCTTGGGATCTTCAGATTAATTTTGTAAATCTACATATTTGAACATCATTCAATATGTTGAGTTTCAAAATCTGATAAAGATCCATTCAATTCCAACCTCAAATTCAAATTTGGTCTTAAGTCCAAATTCAACTTTAACATTAAACCTCAGTTTGATTTCAAACTCAAATTCAACTTCAATTTTGGTTTTAAAGTCAAAATATGAGCTTTGACATTTCATCCCAAGTCGATTGGTGAAATGAAGGAGTCAAGCCCGACTTTTGGATTTTTCATATTAATTTTGTGAACCTACGTGACTGAGTGAAACTCAGTGTGTTGAGTTACAAAATTTGAAGAATATACACTCGACTTTAATTTCAAATTCAATTTTAAGCCAAATTCAATATCAACCTTAAAATCAAGTTTGATTTCAACTTTAAATTCAATCTTAATTTGATTGCAAATCCAAATCAAAATTTTGACATTTTGCCCCAAATCAATTGGTGTAGCGAAAGAGTCAAATTCAAGTCTTGATTTTCACTCATCAATTTTATGAACCACTGTGTTCAATGCAAAATGACACGATTGAGTTATAAAATTTTTGAATAAAATTAATCAAATTCAAACTTAAATGTCACTTTAAAATATTAATTCAAATCACTTTCTTAATTCCAGGAAATTAAGCACTCAAATGGCTAGGAAACTCGTCTTCTCACTGAATGGAGATGTGCATGTAGAAGAAATTCTTAATGGCAATTTAATTCAGTACGAGATGAAATTTCAGAACCTCAAGATTTCAGTTAATGGGGAAACACTGATTGATCTGTCTGCCACGATACTAGGAAAGTCTCCTTTAGTTGAGATTACTTTAGGGTCTAGAGTTGACTTCCCCATCTCCAAGATGGAGGTCGTTGTCGCCCCTGTACCCACTGTACCCTCTACTCAGGAGGATCAAAATCAGAAGTCAATAACGACAGAAGAGCTAGCATCTCAGTCTGAGATCGGGTCAAGTTCTAGCACCCCTGTCATCGGTAGGAATAAGATGAAGAATTACCTTCGAGGAGCCAGAAAAAGGAATCTTAAGGCTAGAAAGACTGCTGAATTTGAAGCCTTAGAGAGGGCCGATTTCGAGGCCAATCAAGAGTTCATTGCTCCTTCTACGTACCCTCTCTTTGCACAAAGGAGGGAGGTTGTAGAGATGAGAGCACGATCTTCAATCCACCTTCTTGACTACTACACTGAAAGACTCAAGCAAGAAAGAATTGAGCGATCATCAGCAATAGGCCATAGGCCCCGAGCTGAGGGTTATGATCCGTCCACTCTACTAGAAGATATTAAGGCGCGTTATTACACGTGTCCCACTACATCATCTGCAGAGGAGGAGGAGTAGAAACAACTCGGGGTGCCACTCTCTTAACTACTTGCCTAGTAGTAATTTGAGAGGGGAGATAATCTAAGATTGTATCAGATAGTGATACCGTCGAAATTTAAATTTTAACGGGGTCCTATCACGATTAATCTTTTGATTACAATAATTCCGTGCTTTCTAGGGGCGTTGCAGACCCTATAACAGTCTCTCCCTTCAAAGAGATTGTAGGAATTCAATTCCATGTTGACAAGGGTCTTGCCACCTAGACTTGCAACTTTTTAAGGAAAGCTTACCAATTTCTCAAGCGTACCGGGTCTGGATTTTCAAGATAGTTGATTAATCTTTTTAATGAAAATTGACCTCTACCTTAAGACTTAAGCTGGAGAGAGTTGTAGTTGACTCCATCAAATATTTGAATGTCCCTCCCTCCACCGCTTTTGTGCATTGATTTAACTTTTGAATTAAGATTTATCTCAAACTTAAGTTGAATTCAGAAATGAAAATTTTATCAAGCTTCTAGCAATTTGCTATCTTAATAGGAGATTCACGCATGACTAAAATCTGTTCAATGATTTTCAAAAGTTAAGTTGATACTCTTTTCAAAAGATTGAATGTGCTTTGAGGATTATTCTTCCTTGTATAAGAGAATGAACTTTCTTCTCTAATATCTGAGATATAATCCCAACATTCAAAATAAAAAGATTAATTAATTTAAGGTATTCGAAGAAAGTGGAGCCTCTTCTCGAATTCAATTAAAATTAAAAGATGCGTGAATACGCCAAAAATCAAGAAGTGTACGAAGTGCACAAAAAGTCAAAAGATACGCAAAATGCGTCACTAGAAAAAGAGAAGAAGAGTAAAAGGCCTTCCTTCCTTCTTTTGAATCCTTAAATCTCAAAATAAAACACCCAATCAACTTTAAATACTTGACTTTGAAAATCCTGAATTCAGATTCTTCAACATGTATGAATTTTCTATCAGATAGAAGAACATATGCAAGAGAATTGAAAAGATTGAATTTCTCTCTTCAACTTAAACGCTTTGAAATAAATTTTTAATTCAAAATCTATACAAGGGAGACCCCAGTTTAGTTTCTACGAGACTTGGTCTGGGTAACAAAACTGAAATTCTCTCAAATTAGTCGGAGTCGACTCTTCTCACTCTAATTGATAAATTTGTTCCCACGTGTCGTTCCGACAGGGTCCAAATAGTTAGAGGAAAATTTTAATAAAAAGTTTGAATCTTCTACTCCTGATAAAAATTCAAGTCTTGTCCTTGAGAGAGGTATTTAAGTCCTTGCACAGAGGCATCTCTTCCTTTAAGGCCTTTTCAACAAAATTACACTCTATATTGGGTCCTAGATTAACCCCACTAGAGGAATATTTTGTAATGCTGGGAACTGCCGTTCAAGTTTAAACCACGACTGAGCAGAGTGCCCGACTCCAATTTGAGGAGCTCGAGGCCTTGTAGAGCTTTATCTTTAAAGCTCAATAAAGCTCAAAATCGTCTGAAGCCTGATTGGTTAAAGCTTGTGATAAGATAGAGCAACTTAGAACCTTCAGTGGAGGAGACTTGGTCTAGGTTCTTTGGATGCATATCTTAGCCTACCGAGAGATCGGTGGAGGAGCTTGAACAACCTCACGAGTGTCCTCCTGTCGTTGAGTCGATCTTTGAGAAAATTTCAAATATTAATTGATTAACCTTGGAGAATGCCACCCGATATTTTTAAATGTTGGGGAGGCTCTTCAGGAAGTACCATGCCAGATGAGTGTCAAATTCAAAGTCAATAAAAAGTCTTCGAATTTTCTGGATTTAAGAAATTTCTTAATTCAAAATCAAACATTTGAAACTTTCAAAATTCAATTTAAAAAATCAAATTCAAACACATTCAATTCAAAATCAAATCAGTTCAAATTCAAAAAAAAAAAAATCATTCAAATCTCAAATTTTAAAATTCAAACTCGATCCTCTGTGTAGAGCAAGTTTCCTCTACATACGATCAATTTAAGCCCGATCCTCTGTGTAGAGCAAGTTTCCTCTACATACGATCAATTTAAGCCCGATCCTCTGTGTAGAGCAAGTTTCCTCTACATACAATTAATTTGAGCCTGATCCTCTGTGTAGAGTAAGTTTCCTCTACATACGATCAATTTAAGCCCGATCCTCTGTGTGGAGCAAGTTTCCTCCACATATGATCATCCAGACCCGGTTTTTTTTGTGTAAAGCAAGTTTCCTTTCCACAAGACCGTCCGTTAGTGGTGGAGCATGCCCTCTGTGGCACCACCCTAACATTTGAGTTAAACGATTAGTGGTGGAGCGTGCCCTTCGTGGCGCCATCCTAATTCATATCCGTTAGTGGTGGAGCATGCCCTCTATGGCACCACCCTAGCATTTGAGTTAAACGATTAGTGGTGGAGCGTGCCCTTCGTGGCACCATCCTAATTCGTATCTGTTAGTGGTGGAGCATGCCCTCTGTGGCACCACCCTAGCATTTAAGTTAAACGATTAGTGGTGGAGAGTGCCCTTCGTGGCGCCATCCTAATTCGTATCCGTTAGTGGTGGAGCATGCCCTCTGTGGCACCACCCTAGCATTTGAGTTAAACGATTAGTGGTGGAGCGTGCCCTTCGTAGCGCCATCCTAATTCGTATCCGTTAGTGGTGGAGCATGCCCTCTGTGGCACCACCCTAACATTTGAGTTAAACGATTAGTAGTGGAGCGTGCCCTTCGTGGAGCCATCCTAATTCGTATCAATTAGTGGTAGAGCATGCCCTCAGTGGCACTACCCTAATAAATTTAAATCTTGATTCCCTATGAATGAATTTTTCATTCCATTAGGATTGAAGTTCCACACTTGATCTTTAAGCTCGGTCAACGCCAATATGTGCAATAGAACTTCATTCTATTACACATATTGGGGGTCCATTTGTTGACCTCATTTTTGTATGAGGTCACTTGGACTAACCCCAACCCTCAATCACTTTTGAATCAAATTTCAATCCTCTAAGGTTTAACCTCAAGTCTTTAATCAATCGATCATTATCAAATCAGTCAGTCATTCAGTCTAGTCTATAATTTAGCTTGCGATCGATCTTGTCGATCTTTCTTTAAATCTACATTGAACCATATGCAAATTGATTGATTTTGATATTTTCACATAAATCGTGTTGAAAGATGTCGACCTCAATTCGACTCATTTTGAATTTGGTTCTCCTCGACGTCGTCGTCAATTGTGAAGTTGAGTTAATTTATTATTATTTTGAGTTGAGCGAAATCTAGATTAATAAAAATCCTTTAAATTTTCTTCAAACAAATTTAATCAAGCGCATTCGAGATGATTTGAATTAATTTTGATGAAAGTTTATCTTCAACGGCTTCGATTGAGATAATTTAATATGTCCTGGCTTAATTTAAATCTAGTCAACGTTAATTATCTTTGAAAGACCTTGAATAATTAATTTAAGACATAAATATAGAAAAAACTTTAATTTTTTTTTATCCATCCTTTTGTTACAATTTGTGCTCAAATATCCCTCAAGACTCAAATAAATTTCATCCATTTAACCTCTCAAAATTTGGCATTTGATATCAACCATGTGATTAATTTTTTTTAAAGGGCTAGATGGGGCTTTTCATTTTCAGATTTTTTTTAAAAGAAGAGCTTTTAGGGCCGACCAAGAGGAGGAGTGCTGTCTAAGGGATTGGACGAATCTTTTTTTAGCCCTAGCCGTATACAGAGAGCTCTCAACTTCACCCACACAACTCCAAGCCCTAGCAAGAGATGCACTCCATGCCTCCATCCCGATAGGCAACAGCTCCCTCTCACGATCTCATTTTCCTTTGGAGATCTGTTGCTAGGGCCGGCTGAAGAGGAAGAAGGCTGCTTGCACTTGACGCCTACAGGAAGTTTACACGCCTCCAGCTGCTCTTTCCCCTTCTCCGTTCGTCCAAGATCTTCGTCCAAAGTACCTATCACGGCTATAGTATTTGAAGCAAAAGGAAGAAGAATGCTCAAAGATCCGGCCAAGGGAGAGCCGTTCCTCCCTTTTCTCCACCCGTCCAAGCAAGGGCAAATGATATTCCTACATGAAAGAAGCATATGGGGACTCCCAAACTTGATCTGCATAAATGGAGTTAAGTTTTTTTTTTTTTTTTGCAACCGTACCTGCCATGACTTGGTCTGGAGCACTTCTTTCTCTAGTGAGTGTTGCTATGCTTGAATATGGCGGCTCTCCATGTCACTATATGGAGAAAATCGGCTACATATTTCAGCCATTAAACAAGGTCTAGCAAAGAAAGGGAATGCACGCGAGAGCAGCAACCAATTTTTTTTGATACCTAGCAAGAACAGC
Source organism: Dendrobium huoshanense (assembly GCA_016618105.1). Lineage (NCBI taxonomy): Eukaryota > Viridiplantae > Streptophyta > Magnoliopsida > Asparagales > Orchidaceae > Dendrobium > Dendrobium huoshanense. The sequence goes on from CM028352.1 coordinate 18,316,940, forward strand.
CATTCTCTTTCTTGCGTAAGAATAGCAACGATTGAACATGTGCGAATGTCATTGGGAGTTCAAGAAATCAGTGTATACAATGTGCAAAAATTTCCTTGTGATTGTTTACAATGTGCTGAGATTCTTTCTTTCAAACCTGTTTCTCTTGCAAACATTTTATGGTTGAAGGTTTGACTATTCTTTGTTGTAAATAGTCTTTGGAAGAACGTTTGTTCTTCCTAACGTCAATATTTCTTGATGAAGCATTAAGCAAGGAGATGGCCATATGAAATTCTCGACAAAATTGAATCATGATTTGATTCTTACATCACTTGTTAAATAAATTGTTTGCTACTGGTGGTAGAAGTGTTCTTGCAATAAACAAGAGGTTTGCCAAAATTTCCATTTGAGTTTCTTTGCCAATTTAATGGTGAGGCATGATGGTTGTTTCTTAAAATTCATGGCCCTATATTATGTTTGTGAGACTGGGTTCTAAGTCGAAAATCTTGCGGCAATTTAAATCACAGTTGTACTCAACAATTTATCCCAAGCATGCCCATGGTTTAAACTTTCTATATGAATGACTTGAAACACTAAAGGAATGAGAAGAGTTCATAAGAAGAAGTGTCCGGATTACCACTCTCATGTAGCCGTTCTCACTTATCCTCCTCATGCTCATGTTTTCTAGAGATTAATAAAACTAAAAATGTCAAAGCCTTTACTGCATACTTGAGTTGGAGATTGTTTCTAAAATGCTGAGAGGGATTCAAATGCAGTCTCCTAGTGCACTATTTTTGAAGAAACATGTTTATGCATTCTACCAAATAACTTTTTGTTAGCTATGTAAACATATATGTTGTGTTGGTGGATTCGATCAAACAGATTTCATGTGGTAAAATTTATATACTTATGGTTAAATGGTGGTTGACATCTTGTGATATTTATTCCATTGGCACGTTGAAGGGCATGAACTCGAGCTCATCTCCTACTTTGGAAAACTGAAGGGGTAACAGCAAAAGAAATCTTGTGGTTTTCTCTCTTTAGCATTCTATAAATGCATAATTTTGAAGTCAAGATTATTACCTCATCCTTTTCTTGTTAAAGAATGAGAATTTTACATGAGTGTTGGAGGAGTTTGATTAACACTATTGTCATAAATAAGAATTCATTTGTGCAAACATAAGTTTCCTCTACATTGATAAGAATCTCCTACTGGATTTCATTCATTTGAGTTTTATGAAACACCTATGAGTTTTGAGGATTACATGAATTAGTATATCATCCTCTCCTTTTTGCTATACTTTCACAAAGTTTGGGAGAATACAAGATCCTTATGTTTTCTTTTTGGAGGAAAGCAAAGAGTGGTGGGTCTCCATTCTTTAAAGCATTTTTTAGTTATAATTTTCTTAAATAAATTTGTTGATTTCGAGAAAACATAATTGCTCTCATGCTTTTCACATAAATTTTGATGAGGATCTTTCTCCATTTGTCTCTACTTTGAGGTAGAGTGAGTTTTGAGTGGAAATCGAGCATGTAGCTTGAAGGTTGCTCTTACTTGTGATATCTTTTGTAGACGTTCATTCAACATGAGAAAACCTGGTGTAGTATTGTATGTATTACCCATGTTCTGGTTCCTCGATAAGATGATGTGTATTGCCCCATTCAAGATTCCCTTTGAATAACATGATCGCACTTCTATAAAAGCTGATTAAATATTTCTGTGCAAAGTTTGATTTCATTTGATTTGAACACTTTGAGATGATGTATTGTATTTTTTTTTTAGAACAAAGTTTCCAGTTGCCATGAGTTGAGAAGCAAAGTTTTCTTCTTCACCCTAGTTCTATTAACTTGAGACATCTCAATTGAAATTTGATCAAGATAATTATGCCTACGTTTTGATTACAGTTTTCCACTGTGATAATAGGAGAACTTGCTCTTTAGCTGTAGTCGTTCATTTGTAGAATTTGACAACATCGGCACAGTTGGAATATGTAGAGAAATTGCATATTGTTTATTAAAGCGACATTTATACTTATTCAATATATTGTGATTTTGGGTAACGGAAAAGTATATATCTCTTAATGCCACATATTGACTTGAACTGTTGTTTATATTTTATATACTTTTGAATATATTTATGAGGATGATAATTCGTGACATAGAGTTTGACTTGCTTTATTGTTATAATCTCCTGACACGATTGCTGTTATAAATTACAAGCATGTCATTGTCCAGTTATACACTTTGAAATTGCTTAAATAATTTGAATTGATTCATACTTTCACATATTCATTTATATGTCAATTCATAGTAGCTACTATACATTTATACATGATATTCTGACACATCTTTCTCTCGTCGCCTTATTTGCGAGGTACCGATGGAGTTGATTAGAAGATAGAGCCAAGGAACTTCAGTCGCCCCGTTTCTTCTAAACGGGGTGCTACGACCGTAGTCACCGTTGACTAGCTCCGGTGACCAGGTAAGTTTCCTTAAAACTTAAAAGATAATAGGGTTTCTATATTTACCTATTGAGCTATTTCTTTCAGCCTTAAATTCTTATAGCAACTCCGACATTTAGTCAATATTCTGCTTTCTTTTTTTTTTTTACAAATTCAAAGACCCATCGACACAGCTTGTTTACATTCGTATGCATGTCCAAAGGGTTAGTAGAACATTGATTTTCAACCTTCAAACCTAGTAACATTAAGGACAATAATTAAGGACCTATATTTAGAAAACCTAGAGAAATTCTAGAAGTTAGGATATGCGTCCATTTGACTTGAAACTTTGAATATTTGAACATAGTGACACTCTCAACCCATAGAAAAAGTTTTATTGAATTTGGAATTTATTAAGCCTCTTAATTAACCTAATTAATTTAAACCCTTAATTAAGCTTCAAAACTTCTAAAAATTATAGCAAATCAAATTCAAACCCAATTAACTTCAATTTCAAACCCCTTAAGTTTAGTGATCTTCCCTGTTCTAGGGAAAATTATCACTAAAATTCAAACCCTTTAAGTTTAGTGATCTTCCCTGCTCTAGGGAAAGCTATCACTAAAATTCAAACTCTTTGAACCCCTTAAGTTTAAACCTTAATTAAACTTTAAAACCTTCCAGAAAGTTTCAATCTATCTTTAAAACCAACAATCAATCTTAAAATTAATTTTGAATCATTAATATTTAAACTTTAACCAAAATCTACCCTTGAGCCTTTCAACCAATCAGAACATTAAGCAACTTTAATCAATTACCCGATTTAGGATATATCCAAACCACACAGCCTACTGCACACACCTAGATTGACCTATTAGGACACGGACTCTAGCTTTAGGTTAGGCCGGTGTTTCTTTCTTTCTTTTTTTTTAGATAGATTGATATGCATACGAAATGATAGTGACATCCTAGGTTAGATAACATAGACATAGGTTCACTGTTCACAGACCTGTGCACTTCCTATTTGTCAGCCTAGGATTAGGTCCCTAGCCCCTTAGCTTACGAGGTCCCCTTGAATGAGGTAACCCATGGTTGCTAACAAGGATCCTCTGGTCGGCACTCGACTAAGTAGGCTAAGGATATCGACGAACCCGGGACGATGGAAAACCATGGGATCTTGACCGGGGACGTCATACCCACTTGGTAGGTTAGTCTTCACCCTCACCTCCTGGGCATTCTCTCGATTTGGTGATCGACAATATAATTCCCAACCTTCTAATAAAATCAACCATTCAAACTTAAATCATTTTCAATCAAATTCAAGCCCAACACTTAGGATAGGCTGAGGTGTTTCTGAAGTAATTCAGAATCTCAAAACACCTCTTACCCTTCTTCCTTTGATTCCAAAAATAAGTCTTCAATTTTGATCCAATCCCGCTTAAACTTCCAACCTTTACCTCCTTTGACATCCAGCTTTGAAAATCTAAATAAAATTTACACCGTTATTTTAATCGAGAGTTTTCGTAGGAAATTTCGATTTCCTACGATGTAATTAACTACGAGGGCTTGCGCTCATAGGAGATTTAGAAACCCAGAATTGATTTTCAAAACCAATTTTTCAAAAACTCTAATTAATTCTCTTTGGGAAATTTAAATTCAACGATCATTTTCATCATTTTCAAACGATCAATAGTGATTGATAATTTCTTTCCTCGGATTGATATATCAATTACTATAGTGATTTTGATTATGAAATTAATGATCTTTTTATCCAAATTAGCGTAGTTAAATAATTGATTAAATTCCATTTTGATCCTCTGGGGTCAAATGTGATTCTCCCTTTGAGTTTGACTACGATAATCCGGATAAATTTGAGATTCTGAAATTTGAACCCATTAGGGAACGATATGATCATCTCCTGAGGTGATATACTGTTCATAATGACGCGTTCAATTTTAAAATTCAAAATTAAAAATATTCCCAAAGAAAATTAATACATTTTCAAAATATAACTATTTTTTTTAATCAAAACAGGTACGTACATTGGGCATATATATAGATGCCTACTAATCCTAGTTCAAGATACATGTGTATATACAAGTCTTTAAGTAGTTATACGGGTATTCCCTCGCAAGCTAATGGAGGGAAACCTACAGTGAGCTTGTCACGAAGGCAATGATATCTGTCTATCGAGAGTGGTTTGGTAAATATATCGGCTAGTTGATCCTTGGTAGAAACTGGTAGGATGTTAACAGCTAGTGACAGAATGTGATCACGAATGAAATAATGGTCGATTTCAATATGCTTCGTTCTTGCATGAAATATAGGATTGTTAGCAAGGGTTATAGCGGACATGCTGTCACAGTGTAGATTTGTAGGCGAATTGAGTTGAATGTTGAAGTCTAACAGGAGTCTTCGGAGCCAAATAATGTCTGTGAGGGAGGATGCTATGGCCCTATACTCTGCTTCTGTTGAGGATCTAGCAACTGTGTGTTGCTTCTTTACGCTCCAGGATATTAAAGTATTGCCCAAGAATGTGCAATAACCAGAGGTTGATTTTCTTGTGGCCTTATCGCCTGCCCAATCCGCATCTAAGAATGATGTTAGCTCAAGAGGACCCTGCAAAATGGGAATTCCGAATGATAGCATACCGTAGATATATCTTAATATACGATACAATAAATAAAAGTGGTGAGAGGAAAGGTTGTGCATGTTTTGACAAAGTAAACTGAGTGCATATGATATATCTGGCCTCATTAATGTTAAGTATTGCAAAGATCCAGTTATCTGTCTATATAGCTTTGGATTGGTCAGCAGTTGTGTTTCGGGAAGAGGATCAGGGTCCTTTGTGCATGACGGGTTGGACAGGGCTTTGCCTTGACGCATACCTGGAAGTTTAAGAATAGAATCAACGTAATTGATTGAGATAAAAAAATAGGAGTTGGGATATGTTTTGATTTGAAGTCCTAGGAAGCTGTTGGCCAAGCCAATATGTTTCATGGAGAATTGAGTATGCAGCTGAGAAATGATGTTGGCTATCATGACGGGATTATTGCCAGTTAATAGTATGTCATCTACATAGATAGCTATGTAGACTTCAACATGATCGTGGTGCAGAATAAATAGCGATGAATCAGCTTTCCCAGGAACAAAATTGAGAGTATGAAGGTACATGGAAAACATATTGAACCACTGTCTGGGTGCTTGTTTTAGGCTGTAGATAGCCTTCTGAAGCTTACAAACGTGATCAGGATGAATGTCATCTTCGAATCCCTTGGGTTGTCTCATGTAGATAATTTCGTTGAGATTGCCATGTAAAAAGGCATTTGTTACATCCATTTGGTGGACAGGACATCTATTATGAAGAGCAACCATAAGAAGAGTTCGTATGGTAAGAAATTTAGTGACCGTGTTAAAAGTCTCGAGGTAGTTGATTTTGTATTGTTGATTATTGCCTTGTGAAACTAACCGAGCTATAAACCTTGCAATGGTGCCATCATAGTTGTACTTTGTTCTAAAAGTCCAGCGTTTTCCAAGTATGATGGTGTCCTGAGGCGGTGGTACCAACTGCCATGTTCCTTGACATTGTAAGGCATGAAATTCGTCTGCCATGGCTTTTCTCCACTTATAATGTTTGTTTGCTTCCTGATAGGTTTGTGGTTCATGTGGTGTAGAGAGAGTAGATGGATTTTGAATGTGAAGCAAGTTCAATTTTTGGATTGGTTTGACAGAACCGGTTTTAAGTCTTGTACTCATGGGTTGGCCCTTAGCCTGAGGAGTAGCTGCAGGTGGTGGAGTTGGAATTGAGGGAGATGAAGAGGATGAAATGTCAGTAGTGGAATTGGGTATGTTAGGATAATTTGAATTTGTTGGAGCTGAGGACGGCTGAGTTGTGAACCGAGAGATAGGAGGATTGTGAGTAGTAGATGTAGCTGATGGAGTTAGATTAGAGATCTTGTGATGAGGGACAAGAAGTGGTGAAGGAATTGAGTTAGAGAGTTGTGAGTCCTAAGAACAGGTTTGATGTTGAAAAGGAAAACTAGTTTCATTGAAGACTACATGTCTTGAAGTAAATATTTTACTGGTTGTGTGATCAAGACACTTGTAACCTTTGGAAACAATGGAGTACCCTATAAATACACAGGGTCTAGAACGAGATTCGAGCTTGTGGCGTTGATTGGGAGGAATCCAAGGATAGTAGGCACATCCAAAAACTTTTAGGAAGGCATAGTCGGGTAGTTTGTGAAAAAGAAGGTAGAGAGGAGAAGCAAAGTGAGTTGTAGAAGAAGGTTGGCGATTAATAAGATATGATTATGTAAGGACAACATCGGGCCAAAAAGAGTGAGGAAGAGAGGAGCTATGCAATAGGGTGCGAGTGGTTTCTATTAAGTGCCGGTGCTTATGCTCCGCCAAACTGTTTTGCTCCGGCGTGTATGGACAAGAGGTTTGGTGTTGAATTCCATGTTTATTGAAAAAAATTTTGAAGTTAGAATTCACGTATTCAGTACCTTCATCTGATCGAAGACATTTAATTTTGAAATTGGTTTGTTTTTCCACAAAGCATTTGAAATTAAGAAAAATATTGAAAACTTTGGATTTTTGTCGCATGGGAAAGACCCAGGTAAAACACGAAAAATCATCGATAAAAATCACATAATACAAGAAACCTTGATGTGAAGGTACCGGGGAGGGACCCCAAACGTCAGAATGAATCACATCTAAAGGAAAATGTGCTCGTTCAGACGATCTAGAAAATGTAAGTTTGTGGCTTTCGAACTAGTACAACTAGAGCAAAACAGATTGCTAGTAGGTTTATGCAAAGCTTTATTAGAAACATAAACTAAATGAATTGTCTTGGCATTCGGATGGCCTAATCGTTGATGCCAAATAGAGGAGTTGTGATGTTGAGCTGCGAGTGCCTTTCTTGAGGAGGAGGCAATAGTCGTGTTGAGCGGGTAGAGTCTTTGTCACTTGGTCCCGACAGAAGAGTTCTGCTTGTCATCAGATCCTTAATGACAAAACCGTGTGAGTCAAAACAAACAAATGCATTATTGTCTTTGGTAAGATTGGAAATAGATAATAAGTTGTGAGATAATGTAGGAACGTAAAGAATGTGATTCAGTTTAAGCTTACTGTATGGTGTTGGCAGAATATCGTTGCATGAGTGGGCAATTGGTAATGATCTGCCATCACCAATAGTGATATTGTCTGATCCATTGTAGAAGCTAGCTTGAGAGAGGTTGTCTAAAGAATTTGTAAGATGTGCGGAAGCTCCCGAGTCTAGGTACCAGTTTGGGTTGGAGTTGTCATGCCCAACGACCATGGCACGAGAGGAAGACGGTGCAGTTTGTGGTTCCAGAGGAATGATTGTGATATTGAGACGATGCCAGCAGTTGTTTGCGGAGTGCCCATGTTTACTACAGATTTGGCACTGAATGCTGGATGAAGGATTCATTCTTGATTGCTGAGAAGAATTTCGGCCACGACCTCATCGTCCTCTGCCCCCTATGGGAATACAGTGCCGTGGTCGAATTAGCTAAAGAAACCGTTCGAAGAGCTTCTGCCTGAATGTTTATTTCTTCACTGATTAAAAGTGAGTAAAGATTGTCCAAATCAATCGGAGCGAGCACCGTAAGAATATATGTCTTGAACGCATTGTAGGACTGTGGGAGACCATTAAGCGTATAGAGAATGATATCCTCTTGATCAAGAACCGCTCCTGCAATGGCAATATTGTCCACGATTGTTTTGATATGCATGAGGTGTTGAGACATTGCTTGATTCTTCATTTGAAGATTGTGTAGTTCGTTTTTCAACTGAATTACACACGATCGGTTGGATGATTGAAGTCTTCGTTCGATGGTAGCCCAAATAGCAGAAGTAGATTCAAGATGGATCACATATGGCAGTATCATCGGTGAGAGAGTAGAGTAGAGATCCGCTGATAGATTTTGATCAACAAGAATCCATTCTTGGTATTTAGGGTTGAGTTCTTAACTACCATCCTGGCTGACTGTGTAGCGATCAGGAGGGGACATCATCGGAAGTAGAAAAGAGGCGAAGCCATTGGCGGTAAAGAGTTTGAGAATTTGTGATCTCCAAACTGAATAGTTGTCCGATGAAAGTGGCATATGAACAATGATTTTGATGTTTGATATAACGAATTTGAGCGTCACAAGGATTGTGAGGCTTTCATCCTTCACTGGATCGGATCGATCGACAGAAGTAGAGGACCCTTCTATCTTGTTGAAGAACCAAACGGAGAAGAAATAGAGATGCGAAGGAAAAGATTATGAATTCAAGAAGGAAAAGAAAGCCGGCTCTGATACCATGTTAACAGAGACGAATGTGAGGAAAATGTATTTGATTAGATTGCACTGACAATACATACATTGGGCATATATATAGATGCCTACTAATCCTAGTTCAAGATAAAGGTGTATATACAAGTCTTTAAGTAGTTATATAGGTATTCCTTATTAGTAATCCACAATAAACAATAGTAAAATCATTTTAACTAGACCTAATCTCGTGATTTTTTCATTTTCAGGATTTTTCACATAAAAATTTGGCATTATTTATGACTCTTATACCCCTTTCTACTATTTGTCTGTGTGTTGGATATTCCTACAAAACTTGGACAATAAACTTTATATCTCTTTACCATCACGAATGTTTCGGGACGCAACATTTGTAAAACACAAGCTTTCAAGATTATTTTTGGAAAATTATAATTGATTTGGTGATTTTAAATGTTCTAAGGATATTATTCGAAGTTCACAAAAATAAGACAAAACCAACTATATATGTGCAGATTTTCATCTCCACTATCCAATCTAGTTTGGATGTCTCAGATTAAATAAATGATGATTTTGCAAAATAAATCTAACTTTTTAAAAATTTAAGGCATATTTAGGATGATTGTAGCTTTTTATAAAGATGATTGCAAAGTCATTGTAAGAAAAAAAAAAACATTTTTTTTTAAATTGCAGTAAAAGTTAATTTCTAGCACATAATTTCTGGAAAGCGGCTAGAAAGTAATAAACAAATAGAAATATGAATGCGACCTTAAAAAAATAGTAAGAAAGTTATGTCAAGCATAATATTTAATTGTATTAATAGAATTTAACAATAACACAACAAAGAAAATGAAATATCAACTAATGAAAAGAAAATGAAAGAAGTTAATGCAAAATAATAATTAAGGTTGTGAAAATCGGACCAGACAACCAACCGAAAGAAAGAGAGGTTCATGGTTCGATGGTTCGACGTTGAACCGAATGATGTAATAAATATTATTTTATTTAAAATTAATATAAGGTTGAACCGGATAATAGAATAAATATTAATTTTATTTAAATTAACATAATTGTTGCGTCCTGGAGTATTCGTGGCGGTAGAGAAATATAAACTTTAACGTCTTAGCGTTGTACGAAAATCCAGCTCGCAATCAGATAAGAGAGAGGGTGCGTCATTCACTAGAGATACCAAGTTTTTTACGTGGAAAACCCCTGAAAAAAAGAGGAAAAAGCCACGGGGCCTGGCCTAGTATAAATGAATTCACTAGTATTATAGTTGATTACAAATGAGGTCCCTCCTCAGGGGAAGGCCTTATAGCTTGATGTACATATTATATAGTACATTACATAGTGAGAATAAAAAGCATCAATATTGATGTGTTAGTTTGGTCTGAAGGAATTTATTCGGTGTGCGACGTAAGTCAGAAGGACAGTAGTTGGCGGGCGACGGAGGTCGAAAGGATTGTAGTCGGTGGGCGACGTAAGTTAGAAGGACTGCAGTTGGCGAGCGACGTAAGTCTGAATGACCATAGTCGGAGGATGACGGAGGTCGGAAGAACTGTAGTCGGCGGGCGACGGAGGTCGAAAGGACTGTAGTCTGACGACGGAGGTCAAAAAGACGGCGTTAGGTAGAAGTCCATCAATGGGTAGAAATCCAATGTCAGATAAATGTCTAGTGAAAGTCCGACAATTGGCAGAAGTCCAGCGTCAGGTAGAAATTTGGCGAAGAGCGGAGGTCCGACGTCGGGTAGAAGTCGGACGTAAGTTGGTGGCCGAGGAGAACTACGACGTTAGATGATATTTGGGAAGAACTGCGATGTTACTTGGAGTTCTGGTGAAACTCCGACATTACTTGGAAGTCGGGCGGAATTCCCACGTCACTTTGAGGTATGGCAAAATTCTGACGTCGAGCAGAACTCCGATGTTGTTCAGAAGTCCGGCAGAATACTGGTGTCGGGCAGAACTCTGACGGTGGTCGAGGAGGAGTTATTCTCTCCTATCATTCTCTTATCCTTCTCTTCTTCTTCCTTCTTCTTGCTTCTTGCTTGGGTCCCCTCTCATGAGAAATGAGGGGTCTGTTTCTAGATTTTATGGAGTGACATGGCCCGTAAATAGATGAGAGATCAGAGGCAAATATGAAGTGGTTCAGATGGACGGCCAATATTGAATCCTTTGATTGTGGACTGTTCATCAGGCATTTGAAGGCCTTAATGATGTCGGAATTCGGCGATCATGGGCTCGTTGGAATCGTCTCGTCGAGCCGCTCGATTCGACTATAAGCACGTTATTTTTGGAAACCATTTGGCAACACAAATTATGGTTCAAACTTTCCAACAACACTTCAGGTCCTTGATTTGGACTCATTTGGGCTCGAATTGAGTCGAATTTCATGTAGTTGGGTTCGTATTTCCGAGACGCTCAGTTTGACTATAAGTTTGTTAGAATTGGAGTTCAGGTGATCCCGGAATTAATCTTTGAAGTTTCCGGCTTGATTTTGCCACGAGATTCATGCCCGATGAAGATAATTTATTGATGATACATCAGTTTCTCCCCTATTTTCGGACGTCGAATCTCTAGGAGTCCGAAAATACATGTCACAGACTTTGGAGAATTTTTCATGTAATTTGAAATCCGATCTTGCATGTAGGATCCTCAAATGGCTTTAAAACTGTCGAAATTGACTCCGGAACGTCAAAAAACGGTCCCAGAGACCCAAAAAATGACCGATTTGGCCTTTACAGAGCGAAAATTAGACCCAGAATGGAGTGGGCAGCTGAACCGGCAGGTCGTTCGCCGTCACCGGCACGAATCGTGCACCATGCCAGCCGTCCGCGCGATCATCGTGCCCGCGACCCGCCTTCGGCCTTCTTAGACCCGCTCCGCAGCCCACCTACGCGCCCGCTGCCCCACGCTTGGCCCGGCCGGCCTGCGCGGTCACGCGAGACTGCTGGCAGCAAGGCACCGTTTCGGGTCGGCGATTTGTGAAACCGCCAATTTTTTTTTTTTTAAATCCGAAAAAATTCCAAAAGTTCTGAAATTCCAGAAAAATTCATAAACTTCTTTTCTTCTCTCCAAAATGCTATAAATAGGCCCCAAGGGCCAGGGGAAAAATTGCACATTCTCTTCTTCTCCCTCTAACTTTATAACAGTTGAGAATTTATGTTGTTTTTTAGTATGTGACAGTCCCTACTTGAATCAACGTCCCTCCTCTTGTATAGAAGTTAGAAATTTCTCCTCTTTTTCCTTCTTTCTCCCCTGTTTTTCTTCTTGCTCTAGAGGCTTTCTGTTGTTATTTGTAGGTGACTTTCCCTACTTAAAACCGTGCCCCTCTTCAACGTAGAAGAAAATTTTTCTTCCTTCCACTGTCTTCTCCTTTGGCTAACTTCTTACAGTCGAGGCATTCCGTTGTTTTTCGTAGGTGACTTTTCCTACTTAAATCGGCGCCCCTCCTATTGTGTAAAAGTTAGAATTTTTGAAATTGTTTATTTTCTTTCTCCTCTAATGTTCCAACCTTCTTACAGTTGAGACATTCCCATGTTTATTGTAGGCGGCATACCCTACTAAAATTCAGTGCCCCTCTCTGTGTGTAGAAGTTAGAATTTTTGCAATAGTTCATTTTCTTCTCTTATGATCTTCTTTTTACATTTGAGGCATTCCACTGTCGTAGATAGGCATCATTCTCCTATCGAGCTTCAGTGCCCCTCTCTTGTGATGAAGGAGTCGCGAAGAGAAGTTATCTTCTTAAAAGACAATCATTGACGGAAGAAGATCAATTGCTCCTTGTATGCGAGGGTGATTTGAGAAGATCTGGCGGTAATAGTACTCGGACGAAGAACTAGAAGGATGCGTAAACAGGGCAAATTTCAACGCCTTTGAGCGGAAGTCTTTCGGCGATGGACGATCGAGTTGAAGCCCATTAACAGTTAACGATCGAGTGTAGAACTGAAGGAGAGAGTTTAATGATGCGCTGCAAGTAGCAGTCGAGTAAGAAGCCAATGATGGTTGATATGAAGTGAAGGACCGCTGGCAAATATCAGATGAAGGGTCGATGATGACGAGAGTCTATTGGCATTTTGCTATTTCAATATGCATTCATACTGAAGTATACTGACATCAGATATCCCTGAATTAAGGGGCCATAGCAGTGTGATGTGTTAGTGGTATGGCGACACACATATAGTGTCAACTGTATTGAGACCTGATGAAGACCCAATTGTAATCTTTCTTTGAAGATTAAATTGTAATATATGCTTGTGTGCAGTAAAGAAGAAATCACTTAAATCCAACAAGGATATTTAAATGCTTAAAAGTTTTTATTGCTTGATGACAGTAGCTTGTACAATACATGTCAATGCACCTTTTGATTTCAACTTCCAGTGAGAATAAATGTACATCTGAATCTGAATTTATGTAACTTCATTTATATTGTATACGAAGTTGAGAACTTGTTCCTTTGAGGAAGCTAAATTATTTATACATCTTTGAGATATGATTTGATATATTATCCCCTATATTTTTGGAGGTATTGTTAGACTACTAAGGTCTTTATATAAGTGATAATTTTATCAATCACTTATTTTCATGAAGTCTTTTTTAGAGAGAATATTCACTTAGAACATTGTTTGATGATGCTGACCTCTGTAGAAGAGGTTGCAAGAATCCACTAAGGATGTATAACTTATCCGAGGTTGTATGTGAGAGCCATGCTCGATGACATTAACTTATATAGAAGAGATCGAAAGAATCTGACAATGATGTAAAGCCTATCCGAGGTTGTATGTCAGAGCCCTGCTCGATAATGTTAACCTATGTGGAAGAGGTCGAGAGAATCCACAAGGTATGTAAGACCTATCTGAGGTTGTATGTCAGAGCACTTTGCTCGATGACATTAACCTGTGTGGAAGAGGTCGAGAGAATCCACCAAGGATGTAAGACCTATCCGTAGTTATATGTTAGAGCACTTTGCTCGATGACGTTAATCTGTATGGAATAGGTCAAAAGAATCCACCAACGACGTAAAACCTATCCGAGATTGTATGTTAAAGCACTTTGCTCGATGATGTTAACCTGTGTGGAAGATGTTGAAAGAATCCACCAAGTATGTAAGACCTATCCGATGTTGTTTGTCAGAGCATTTTGCTCGATGACGTTAAAATGTGTGGAAGAGGTCGAGAGAATCCACCAAGGATGTAAGACCTATCTGATGTTGTATGACAGAGAACTTTGCACGATGACGTTAACCTGTATAGAAGAGGCCGGGAGAATCTACTTAGGATGTAAGACCTATCTGAGATTGTATGTTAGAGTCTTTGCTCGATGACGTTAACTTGTATATAAGAGGTCAAGAGAATCCACCAAGGATGTAAGACATATCTGAAGTTATATGTCAAAGCTCTGCTCGATGACGTTAACCTATACGGAAGAGGTCGAGAGAATCCACCAATGATGTAAGACCTATCCGAGGTTGTATGTCGGAGTCTTTGCTCGACGACGTTAACCTATATGGAAGAGGCCAAGAGTATCCACCAAGGATGTGAAGTCTATCCGAGGTTGTATGTCGGAGCCTTTGCTCGACGACGTTAACCTGTGTGGAAGAGGTCGAATCGGATCCCCCTGAGTTCAATTTTGCCTTGATTGGGAGAGGGCGAACGCCACGTGTATCCCGAATCAAAGGTGAAGAATGGTCTATCTTTAAACCATTACTGCCTTTTTGAGGTCAAGATTAAGTCCTTGTCCAAGGAATAGAAGTCCAGATATGGACTGTATAAAGCTTATAATTGATTGAAAGTATTCTTGCATTTGCTGAGATTTTACTGAAATATCATCTTGATGTTAAAAGTATTGGAGGGATCTTCTTAACCTTAGTTGGAGTCAAAATTGCCCCTTAGTCCGCATCTGGTTCTTATGAAATTGATGCAGCAATAGTTGATGTCAGGAAGTTAACAAGAATGACCTTCTGAGATTGGAGCAAAATTTACACCCCAGTCGGGAACCACGTTCCCACAGACAGCGCCAAACTGTTGCGTCCTGGAGTATTCGTGGCAGTAAAAAAATATAAAGTTTAACGTCTTAGCGTTGTACAAAAATTTGGCACGCAATTAGATAAGAGAGAGGGTGTGTCATTCACTAGAGACACCAAATTTTTTTTACGTGGAAAACCCCTAAAAAAAGGGAAAAAAATCACGGGGCCTCGCCCAGTATAAATGAATCCACTAGTATTTTAGTTAATTATAAATGAGGTCATTCCTCAGGGGAAGGCCTTAGTTTGATGTACATATTATAGAGTACATTACATAGTGAGAATACAAAGCATCAATGTTGATGTGTTAGTTTAGTCTAAAGGATTGTAGTCGGTGTGCGATGTAAGTTAGAAGGATCGTAGTCAGCGGGCGACGAAGGTCCAAAGGACTGTAGTCGGCGGGTGACATAATTCAGAAGGATTGTAGTTGGCGAGCGACGTAAGTCTGAAGGACCGTAGTTTGTGGACGACGGAGGTCGGAAGGACATTAGTCGGCGGGTGACGTAAGTCTGAAGGACTGTAGTCGACTGGGGATGGAGATTGGAAGGACTGTAGTATGACGACGGAGGTCAGAAAGATGGCGTCTAGTAGAAATCCAACATCAGATAGATGTCTGGTGAAAGTCCAACAACTGATAGAAGTCCAGCGTTAGGTAGAAATTTGGGTAGAAGTCCGACGTCTGTTGGTGGCCGAGGAGAACTCCAACGTTAGATGATATTCGAGGAGAACTCTGATGTTACTTGGAGTTCTAGTGAAACTCCGACAATACTTGGAAGTCGGACGGAATTCCCACGTTACTTTGAGGTCGGGCAGAATTTTGATATCGAGCAGGACTCTGGCGTTATTCAGAAGTCCGGCAGAATTCCGGCGTCAGGCAGAACTCTAACGGTGGTCGAGGAGGAGTAATTCCCTCCTATCATTCTCTTCTCCTTCTCTTCTTCTTCTTTCTTCTTGCTTCATGCTTGGGTCTCCTCTCATGAGAAATGAGGGGTATTATAGATTTTCTGGAGTGGCGTGTCTCATATATAGATGAGAGATCAGGGGCAAATATGGAGTGGTTTGGATGGACGGCCGATATTAAATCATTTGATCATGGACCGTTCGTAAGGCATTTGAAGGCCTTAATGATGTCGGAATTCGACAATCTTGGGCTGGTTGGATTCGTCTCGTCGAGCCGCTCGATTCGACTATACGCACATCATTTTTGGAAATTGTTTGACAACTCAAATTGTGGTTCGAACTTTCCAACAAAACTTCAGGTCCTTGATTTGGACTCAGTTTGGCTCGGATTGAGTCGAATTTCATGCCGTTGGGTTCGTATTTCCGAGATGCTCAGTTTGACTATAAGTTTGTTGGAATTTGAGTTCAGGTGATCCCGGATTTAATTTTTGAAGTTTCCGGCTTGATTTTGCCTTGAGATTCGTGCCCGATCAAGATAATTTATTGATGATACATCAATAATTAATATAATAATTATAAAAATAGTTATTTATTTAGCATCTAAAACATTATATTTACTCAGATATTATCATACCTAAGAAAAACCTGTCAAATTTGGTAAACTATGGCTTCTTCCAAGCGAAGGGCCTGCAAAAAGAACCTCTAAAGGCTGGGGGAGGCAGCTACTCTTGATAATTTTACTTCCAAACATCACCTTCAACCCTTGAGGCATTTTCACAAACACCTGTAGTGCATGTAGTTGCTGTTATGCGATTGACAGTGGCTGGAATGGGATGATTTACACACTTGCAGGCTGCAGCTAGTA
Organism: Dendrobium huoshanense; assembly: GCA_016618105.1. NCBI lineage: Eukaryota > Viridiplantae > Streptophyta > Magnoliopsida > Asparagales > Orchidaceae > Dendrobium > Dendrobium huoshanense. The sequence goes on from CM028352.1 coordinate 18,333,440, forward strand.
TCCTTGATACCATTGGAATTCATTTCAATCTCCTCATCCAACTCATTGAAAAGCTTTTAATTAGCTTCAACATCCCCACACGGGACGCGACCATTCGATTCACGAACCTGAGCGGGATTGGCTGGCGGAATGCAACTGTCCAGCTACTCACGATCGTCCAGTTCCACATTGAACTCGAGCTCCTCCATCTTAGAATCGAACGCAGAATCATTGCATTTCGCCCAGGTCATGAACCTCGCATGCAGAATCATACTCCTATTCTCATTCTCATCGCACTCGGCATCAGACGCTGATATTTCTTCGGCAAAGTTGTTGGAGATGAGATCCTGACAGTGCTGATCACAATCCATTGGAATGAAATACAGAAATAGCCAAAATCTGATTTTACTGGTTCGCCGGTTGAGTCGTTCGATTGCCAGTTCCATGAGATATTTTCAATTTTAAGCGAGGCAGATTATATTTAAAGCCGGCCGGTTGAACCGATCAATCGGGTCCCATTTTTAAAGCATTGATAACAACTAGCCAAAAAGATAATAAGAGTAAACAATTATTACGTCCTCTGACCGGACGTAGAGCTACGTTCGGCCGCCAATAACATGTCGTCACATGCTCTTACTTTTTACCGCGCGGCCCGATGACTTGACCCGGACCGGAACCCGGGAATGCTATGTTCGCGATTTTCTCGGTATTGCTTTGCAAAAATGAGAAATACCGCTCAGTGAAGACCAATATCATGCAAATACCGAGTTGTACCGAGTTTTTCTACAACTTGGTACAACTCGTTATTTGCTCGGGATTTGCTCGGTATTGCTAGGGATTTGCTCAGTATTGCTAGGGATTTGCTCAGTATTGCTAGAAAAAACTCGGTACAACTCGGTATTTACTCGGTATTGCTAGGTATTTGCTCGGTATTGGTTATTGCCAAGCAAAATCGACCAATACCTAGCAATACCGAACAATCTTGGGTCCGTTCCGGGTCGGGTTGTCGGGGCGCGCAGTAAATAATGAAAACGCGTTGCGCGATTCTACTGGCGGCCGAACGTAGAGTTGCGTACGTTCACCGGACCAAATAAAAGTTCAAACAAAGAACCATATTTAAAACATAAATACTAATTAACATAGTAATTAATGGTGGAAGATTTGCTCTTACAGTAATAATCCATTACTAGTATATATGATTTCAAAATATATTATTATATTTAAATAATTCTCTCTAAATCTAATAGGATCTTGATTGCTTATGTAAAATCTTAATTTTGGATAATTGATATAGCTGCAAAATAAGAATTTTTGATTAAAATATTTAATTTATATCTTACATGATTGATCCACATATTTCTTAAAAAAATTAAAATAAAATCATATTAATCAATATAATCAACATTAATCTAATGAAAGGCCTCCTTACTTGTTTTGCATTGTATTTCATGCTTTATCATAATGTTTGCACATTCATCATAAATTTGTCCACAATTTTATCCACTTTTCCAACCCATATTAGGTTTGGGCCAACCTCCAATTTCACACTTATGATTAAGCACATATCTTAAGGCATCTCTATATAGTTTTAGTCATGTGTTAATAACAACTAATGGTGTCGCTTATCCCTCACACTTCCATTTTCCATCATCGTCCCCATCCTCCATCAGTCTGGAGAGATTGATGCACTCTTTTTTTATTATCCACCATAAATACATAGTAACAATCATGCAAATTAGATGATATTCTTTTGCATTCTCCTCTGCTTACCACCATAAAGAGCATAGTGAAAAATATCATGATGTAAATGTTTGAGTATCTTTTGATTTATTGTCAAAATTATGGACATTGCTTTACACTAGGGCACAATGGTCAATCACATGAGTATGAAAAGTGTTTTTTTCTCCCATTGTCAATTCATTATTTGATTAATGCATTGGCTCTTCCATTTGAAAATTAAAATCACTTAATTTTCTTCATGAGGTATGACCTATGTTTGAAGGGGGGGGGGGGGGGGGGGGAGAGAGAGAGAGAGAGAGAGAGAGAGAGAGAGAGAGAGAGAGAGAGAGAGAGAGTAATAGGTTGCAAACTCCATGCATGTACATATCATATCTTGAAAGGGCATCATCACCTTTTATAGGAAGAGGGAGAAAATATTGATTTTTTTAATTAACTTTGGAGGGGTTAGCATGCACAAAAATGCACTCCATTGGCTTGAAAATTTGATGTCACCTTTATGTTATAAGTACTACCAAATATTGATCGAATTCAAAGGCTTTTGAAATATTGATCATATTCAAAGGCTTTTGAAATTAATTTTGAAATTAATTTCAAAGCTATCTTCTTATTCTATATCAAGAAGAGGAGATAGGGTTGGTAGAAATGAGAATACAATATCCTTTTCATTCCTTCAAAATGATCAAAATCTCATTTACGATTTTTATGGGTTTATATGACTTTAAAATAAAATTTGTATGCCAAAAGTATGAGAAAATTTTAAGTTTCACACCAAACACAAAATTCTTATATTTGCCTGAGCTATAATAAAATTTATCTTTTCCATGCTATTTTTTTTAATTATATCATTATTTTTATAAATAAAAATAATATTCTAATCCATGCTCCCATTTATTTATTATAATTCAATTATCACTTAGGAAAAAAATAAATGAAAAAGCTAGTTCTAACACTTATTATTGAATTTTCTCTTCTTTTTAAATATGAGTTTGGTATATCACCAAAAAAAATCATCTAATTAAGCACGAACTTTGATGCAATCTTTGAATTTAAAACTTTTAAAAATAAATTTAAGGCCATTCAAACTCTAATTTTACTAAACTTATAGTTGAACTCAATATCACAAAGAGATGAACCCATGGGCATCAATAGTGATCACACCCAACTCCAGTTGACCCCAAACTGAATATTTAAAGTGTGATTAAAAGCTTTTAGTACATTAATTAAATGACCAAATGATCTTATATCTCAGTGTGTTTAAAATCAAAACAAGTTATTTGATGAGAAGAATCAAAGGAACTCAAGATTACTCAATTATGAGGCCACTAAAGCACTTAAATGTTGAAAAAATAGCTTATGATTAAGAGAATCAATAAGAGTCATCAGATGAAATATTTTTGAGGATTTCTGGTCAATCAAAATATCACCATAGAAAATTATAAATAGACGCATATTCTTCACTTGAAGTTGGATAAAAACTTGGAGCTAATACTAGACTTGAAATCAGAGTCAGCCCATCTCAATGACTGATGTTGACAAGCGTATTCAATAATGATTGTCATATGACCACTATCACCCAACCACCATTATTTGACTATGATCACCTGACCACTATCACCCAACCAAGATCTCCTAACACCATCACCCAATTATTATTCCCCGACTACGGTCTCCTGACCACAATCATCTGATTATAATATCTCGATTATCATCGCTCAACTACCGTCACTTGACTTTTATCTCCCTTCAACTTATAACTATTAACATCAAATCACATAATTACCTATAAAATCGATGCACACTAATTTCATTGCTCATTTTTGTTGAAATTATTAATGCACACCATTATGTATGAGGCCAATGTATAATATTGATACCAATGTTAATGCTCACTAATTTCATCGCTCATTATTGCTAACAATATTAATGCACCCCATAATCTACGAGGCCAATGTACAATATGAACGCTTAACATCAATCATAAGGTACATGCATATCATTGACATGAAGGCCAATGCCATGTCAACTTTGTTATTGCGATCGGTTGCAATGTCGATGCACGTTGTTGATACCAAAGCCAATTCTCGATGTCAACAACAACACAACAAAAAGCCTTTATCCCACTACGTGGGTTGGTCAAATGTCTACTACTAGTTTTTCTATAGACTACTTATAATCAAATTAAATGTCTCAATGAGAACCCAATGTCACCAAAAGTGATTTGATCTCAAAATTTTTAGAATATAAATTGAAGGATCAAGTTATTACATATTTGCAGTCAAAATGAGTAGCTCGTTGAGAAGAATATGAAAAACATCAAAATCACTCAATTTTGTTGTCATTAAAGCACCTAAAAATTGAGAGAATGATCTATGATTAAGGGAACTAATATGAATCATTTGATAGAAAATTTTAAGATTTTGGCTAAATTTATCGAGGTGTAAGTCTATAAAACTATAAATTGACTCACATTCTCCACAAGTAGGGGGAGATAAAACTTGGAATAAAACATGGATATGAATTCAAGAAAGCTCTACATGATGATCGAAATTAACAACTATTGCCAAAAATGATGTCTAACTATCATTGCACAATTATCATCTCTTGAGCACCATCGCTCAACTATGTCCTCTCAACCATTATCATCTAATTATCATTGCCCAAATACGATCTCTTAACTATCATTTTTTGGCTACATTCCCCCACAAACTTTTTCATAGCTTGCAAGGTTGATGCATGCTAACAACAAATGTCATCACTATAAAGGTTGGTGTATGTTATTGACATCATCTTTGATTCTCAATGTCAACAAAAAGAACATACCATACCTCTCTCTAGTCTCCGAAAAAACATAAAACATACACAAACAATGTAAAAAAAATAACTCATATCACAAAGCTCTTGTAACTTCCACTATAAAATTTATCTTTTATAGTTCATGTCTACTATATTGAATAAGCATCTTTCATAATTATAGGGATGAACATCATTCGTAATAGATAACATACTCATAGTGAAATCATTTCAACTAAGTCAGAGCCCGCAAATTTTTTTTTTTTCCGAGTTTTTCTTGTAAAACCTTTAATCTCTTATAACTTTCTTTAATATATGTGTTTAATCTTTGTAAAAAAATAAGATGTGAAGCACTCTCTATTACCATGAATATTATAGCTCGCAACAAAGTTGTATACATCATATGCAAGGCAGTAAATCTTAGAAAAAATTTAAGAAGACTTCTTAAGTTTTATTTGGGACGGCTTTTTTAATGCTTATTGAAGTAATTTTTTAGTAAAAAATTAAAAAATTGCTTTTTGAAGCAGTAAAAAAACCGTCCAAACGAAGCTTAAAGGGCAACGAAATTTTAAAAGCCGCACTTCAGTGCATAAATGGAAAAAGCATTCTTAAGAAATAATAAATGTCCAAACATAACGTCAGGTAAATATTACTGATACGTTACTGATAGAATGCCGAAGACCACAACAGAACACAACGCAAAAGATAATAGAAAAGAAAAACAATTTACTATCATCATATTAAAGAAAAGCTAAGCAAACTAGCAAAGGCTTAAGCTTTACTCTTTACATAGAAAATAAAGAAAAGTCGGTGGCATTAAATGCCATCGCCACGACGCCACTCATCCTCCGGTAGCTCCGCAGTCTCCATCCCAACACTCCCGTCGGTAGCTGGTATGTCATTTTCCCTCGATCAGAATATCTATACTTATTAAAATTTAATTAAAATAAAATTTCAAATTATTAAATTTATTTTTGGATGAGTATATGCTCATTTCAAAATAAATTTAATGAGTTTAAACTTTATTTAATTAAATTTAAATAGAAATATTCTGGCTCAAAATTTCCCCAAGGATGCTCTGCTTTGCTTCTTTCCTCTTTATTGTTCATGTTTCATTAATGGAATCTTCCTACTTTGTTCGACGTTACTTTCCCATTTATTATCGTACTCCGTTGAAAAATAACACAAATTAAAATCTGAAGGAGAGATCACATGATCGAGCAGGCTGATGGCTCTTCCTCGCAGATGAATTTGCAAGTTCTGCAACCATCATAGCATGGCGGAGGCTCAGCAGCAGGCTTGCATGTGCACCAGCCATGGCATCCGCAAACTGGAATGAAAGGCCAACCCGTAGGATAGGGGTACGGGTACGGGTACGGATAACATGGAGGATCGGGCTTTGGTGGTGCGGGCGGGGGTGGTGGTTTCGGTTCGGGTGGAGGCGGAGCAGGTGGAGGCGGAGCAGGTGGAGGCGGTTTATCGGGTTTGTTCTCCTTGATCTGAATATCCTTGATGACTTTGCAGGCTTTACACCAGAGCTTCTTGGAAAGCTTCTTGGGATCGAATGGGCCGGAGACGAGCACTATGCCCTCTTTTACATTGTACACCACAGATTGAATGTTTTCTCGATCTCAAAGAAATCAATTCATAATTCGTCAATTTATGAAAAAAAACAGCTGATGATAGGGTTTCTTTTAGAGATAATTAGAAAATGATTGTTGATATGAAGTAGGAGCTTCTTACCTTGGAGTTTGCAGAGTACCTTCCTAATTTTCTTGGAGCAGATTGTGCATTCAAGATCTACTTTGAGAATTAAAGTTGAGATCTGCAACAACAAGATACGATGTGTAAAGAATTTTTCTCACAATAATAAGAGAAATTGCGTCCATGCGAGAGAGAGAGAGAGAGAGAGAGAGAGAGAGAGAGAGAGAGAGAGAGAGAGAGAGAGAGAGAGAGAGAGAGAGAGAGAGTTTCACAGAGAAGGAGAAGAAATTATATGGAGGAGTTTGATAGCCTAATCGATCCATGGGATGGAAATTCAAATCATTTTGTGCTAAGAAGAAAGACATTACAGTTAATAAAAACAGTGGAGAGGGAAATTTTCACCTTTTCTGCCATTCTTCGGAGCCAGTTATCCAAAATGTGGGGAGTGGGGGAGAGAGAGAGGAGAGTGGTTAGCTTGTAGCTAGTGATAAGTGCGAATGAAAAACACCACTCCTTTTAAAGAGCGACACGCACCACCTCCAAAAGCTGGCCGTCGAAATTTCTGATTACTACGAAGGTTAATTTAGTTGGTATATTATCATATTCTTGTCCAAAAATATGATTCAGAATTAATTTTTTTAAATGGTGGTGAGGCCTTTAGCATTTTATGATGTATAATATTAATCATTAAAAGAGAACCATAAAAGTAAATTAGGTATTATAGAGATGAGGATGTTGATGTGGATGAGTGGTTTTATATTCAGAGACATAATGCAAAATGAGTATATGCGTGAAAATGTTGAAGTAGCACTAGTGGCCGGTAAGATTAGAGAGAGTCGTCTTAGATGATTTGACCACATAAATATTTGTCTCGTTAGGGAAGTAAACTAAGTAGCGAACACAAATAAAAAAAGAGAAAATGCAGCAAAAAAAAAAAAAAAAAAACACCATGATTTAATATGAAATTTTTTGAAAACGGTAAAAAAACCACATACCACGTCACAATAAGAAATTCACTATGAAAATTGGAAGAAATTTGTACATCTCTTTTTCTCTCACTTTCTCCTTATCTCTCTTGACTATTGCACAATTCTCATATATAAATAAACAAATAGAAACTCACTTAAAACCACCAAAGAATGCAACCATTAATGGAAAAAAAAAATATACTGTTCTCCTCGCAGCACCGCGGTGCTTCAATCTCCGTCTTCAGTTTGTTTGACAATGACGCATCACTAGGTCTAAAGTTCCACAACACTCCGCTATCTATCAGTCTCCAAGCAAACTATATAGGTGAAACGAAGCAGGGAGAGGACTCCGTGCAACTCCCCAACAAGCTCAACCGATGGAATTAAGGTTCGACAACTCGATTGATCGACACAATCATATTCCACACAAAACTAACAGGTCTTTCAATGACCCGATTAGAAAAATAAATGTAATAAATCTTGCCTATGTTAAGAAATGTAGAGGTACACTTAAAAAGCTTCCTTAAAAAGGATTAGAAATGGACTTTTTAATTAAATTTAAATGAAAATTTAATTCTTAATAAGACACAATGAAGAAAAAAATTCATGCAGCTAACCCCACATAGTGGGATAAAGTTTGTTGCTGTTGTTTTTTGTAATATAATATTAATTATGTATATATTGCATATTTAAAAGTATATTGCATTTATATAATATTAATATATCAAATGCATTAAAGGTTGTTTGGTTGGAGTAAAAAGAAATGCAATGTAAAAAGAATGCATTATTTTTTTCTTTTTTTGGTATTTGGTTGAAATGTGTGTAAAGTAAAATCATAATGTATTAGGAACTCTCCCTAATGTAACTTATTTTAAGAGTAAATGAAACCAGTTCAAATCGAGTAAAAAAAATAGTTCATGAGCTCGAGAGAGAAACTCATGGTAACCATTGCATGTTCATTTCTTCCTCCATTATCGCAAGAACCATTATCGTTTTTCCTCCATCATCGTTTAAGGTGCTCGTTCGCAGTGAATGTAACTATTTTTCTCCCTTCCTCGTGCTTCTTTGGCCAAATCCCATAAATTTTTGTTGCTCATATCTTCAACTAAATCCCATAAATCTGCATAAGAGGAAGACTGTCAGGTTTATATCATTCTATCCGCAGCAGCCGGAGAGAATATGATAGATGTAAATACATCCTAGCACCCACTAATGCTTAGCTTGGTTGGTGGGCGAGTACGGTTGGGAACCCCCTATCTTATGCTCGATTTCTCTCGAGGGGCAACACCTCTTAAGTGAGACTCAATCAAGTGCTGGCCAGGACATTTATGAGGTGGGTGACTCTTCTAAGTCAGCGAGGATTAATTACGACACCAAATACCATTTCAAAAATGACAGCGGATGAATACTCAGTTCATTACGTTGTTAAGAAAGATCCAAAGCAACCAGGCAAAGGAAGATAACAAACTATCTCCGACTCATCCAAGAAACCTGCTAAGGGAAAGCAGAGTAAAAAATCCCAATCCCTTCATACTTCCTGATGTCCTTTCCCACTATTGGTACGTGGAACATTAGGGGTTTCAACCACTCAAATAAAGTCCTTAGTTGCAAACAGCTTATTAAGTCTTTTAAGCTTGATCTGTTATGTCTTTTGGAGACCCGTATTCGCTCCTCCTCTCTCTCGGACCCTTTTTTTTATTCATCTCATACCCTATTCCAGAATGAATTAAGCCTCCATAATTTCCATTTGACTTCCTCAAGTCGTATTTGGATCAAATGGGATTCTAGCAAACTCAATTTTACTCTCAATCTGGTTACACACTACAAAAAATAATGGCTATTAGGGCATATTAAAGTGCCCTAATATGTATTTATTAGGGCACATGATATATTAAGGCATCAAACAATGGTGTCACTTAGGTGGCCGTTGGCATAGGGTTAAGGACATCTTTTTGTTCCCTAACAACTAAATTTTGATGACATATAATTTTGATGACATAATCTCTTTAACAACACTTATAAGATGTCCTAATAGACCAACTTTTCCAACATGTTTATATGATGGAATTTATTAATAAATATGACAAATATATATATATGACGCTCCTAACCTAGGGGTAGATCTAGCGCTCACCACATCATCCACAATACAGTAAAAATAAGCAAACACAATAATTCAATTTCATACAGCATGCAGTGAAAACCACGGAAAGCTTTGGCACACAACAGAAAATAAAACCCAGTGGCCTAGCCTAGATCTAGAAGTGGTGCCCTAGCAAACAATTCTATGTGTGTGTAAGGCGTGTGGTTTGGATAGGTCCTAAGCAGGGTAGTTGGTTAAAATTGCATAGAGTTCGGGTTTGTTAAAGGCTAAAAAAGGAAACTTTAATTGAAGTTCAAATATTAATGGATTAGGGTCCATTTTAGTTAATTTAGTTTGTTGATCATTTTTAAAAGCTCAGGGTGATGATATTTGAAGTTAAAATTGCATTAGTCAGTTTTGGAAAGTCCCGGGTCCGCCTAGGTACTAGGGTGAGGGGGTCCAAAATGTCATTTTGGGAAATAGGATAGGTTTGGGAATCCTAATATTTTAGAAAAATACTAGACCCTAAGATGAGTAGTTAGCCAAGTAGTACACTAAATTTAGAGTTATCTAGGAAAAGTTATGAATTTTCTAAGTTTCGGACCATAGACTATAGGCTAGGGTTGACCAAAAAGTTAACTTTCTAATTTAGGTGAGTTTCTAGAATTCTAATATTTTTAATAAATACTAAACCCTAATAGGAGTCTACTTCAAGTTATTTTGTCTAATTTGGAATTTTTTACAATTTGTTATGAATTTTCTAAGTTTATGATATTTATGTAATTATCTAAATTACCTATTAAAGGGCAGATTTTATTGTTTTGACCCAAATCAGCCCCAAACAGATTGGAATCACCCCTAAAGGTCAGGGATGACCTGAGAAAGTGATCCCAAGTGTTTTGGAAAAATTTGAGATTTGTATTAATTTTTAATAATTTATTAGGGGCAAAACAATAATTTCCACCTAAAGTCAAATTAAAGGTCAACTTGAAGTCAAACTAGGGAGTCCTATTTATCTAAGGTCAAGAATTAGATTTTGGTCAGTTCAAACTATTATCGGTAATTTTCTGACCTAAAATGTATTTATTATAATTTTTAGGTCTCGAGGCCCTATTTAGCAGGTTAATTAGAGTTGGTTAATTAAGGGGTCTAACAAGCCCTAAAAATTTCTAAAACATTCTGGGAGATTTATGATGTTCCTAAGTTTAAGTGTTGAGTTTTTCATGTCAATACGTGATCTACCCTAGCTCTCAGAAATTTTCTAAGTTTGCTAGACGATCCTTAATTATTGTCCTTAGGGTGTCACTACGTTATATGGGTTTAAATTGAAGTTCACACTAACCCTCAAGGTAATAATGCATAGGAAACATACAAAAGTAGTAAACACACCATGTCCTTAAATCTAGGAGAGCTTAATCTAAGTAGTGATGGTGCAACCTACACATGCAATCTACGACAAAAGAGAAATAAGTACGACTAATGAAGGGATTAGTGAATGGTTGTGACTCAACCATCCACTATCCCACTCCCCCATGATTGCTCTTCATACATAGACTCTATGTTTAAAATTTCATGTAGCGGGTCCCCAAAATTAGGTTAATTTAGTAATATAGGTAATTTTAAACTAAAATAATTTAAAATATATATATCAAGAGAAAATAAATAAAGTTTGGTAAAAATAAACATAATTCAAAATAGTTTCACTCATAAGTATTTGGGAGACCCACTGACCACCCATTCGAGGTTTCCAAACGATTTCAAAATAGTTTTTAATCTTGAAAATAATTATTATACTAATTAAATAAATAAGAATTAATAATCAAATAATGCCCTAAGATAGAAATATGTCCAGACAGTAGGAATCAGCTAATAAAAATAATTTGAAAATAAATTTTACATTTTTCTAAAAAGAACGAGGAGTTGCACGCCAAAATCCGATTTAAAACGGAAAATATATGATTTTTGGAAGTTTAAAATCAATAAAAGGTAATTTTAAAATAGTCTTAAAAAAATAGTATTTAAAAATAATTATAAAATAAGATTAATTTAAAATAATGAAACTTCTGAAATCATGAAATAATTTAAAAATATAATAACGAATATTGATTAAAATATTAGAGATTTAAATTAATTTACTAATTAAATATTGTTAAAAGATAATTAGCATAAATAATTATAAAAAATAGTAGTAAATAATTAAAATAAACTAAAAAATAATAAAGTAATTATTATAATAATAAAAATAATCACAAAACAGTAATTAAACTATTAAAATAATAATGAGTACAAATATTGCAATTAAAATAATTATAATAATAAATTAGTGATATATTTAAAATAAAAAATTTTCTACAAAAATAATAATAATAATAATAATGAAAGCAGCAATAAAATATTTAAAATAATAGTGATTATAAATAATTATAAACAAAATAATGATAATAATAATATAATAATAATTTTTATTAAAAATAAGATAATAATATAGTTAAAAAAGGGTTTTTTTTACTATTTTAATAATAAGTTAAAATATAAAAATATTTTTAACTGGAAATAATTTTAAATTAAAGAGGACAAAAATACGAACGATTCGATATATTATACGTAAAAAATGGATCAAAAATAAGTTTTTGGTGAATTAATGAAGTTTTAAAACCAAAAATAGATTTTTAAATACGGCAGGGACACATGCCTCCTCGGATTGGCTCCGCGGTTTGCGTCAATCATTGGCGTCGCCGCCAATGATTGCGGCAATCATGCCGAAATCATGAGCCACTTATCCACGTAGGCAGAGAGTTAGATCTGCTATTCGGCCCAAACACAGAACTGCGAGATCACAGCAATTGGTTTTAACTGAAAAGATCAACGGCTACGATTTCGTGCAGTTCAAAAGGACCGAACTGAAACCCTAGAAGGGTTTTTTACCTCGTTCTCCCAAAAAACTCAATGAAACGCGATGAAATTTGAAACGTAGGCTCTATATATGAAGAGCATTCATGGGGAAGTGTTTGTTTGGCTTAAAAGCAGCTTTTCATAAAGCTATTTTACCCTATGTATTGTGACCTATTCTAAGGATTTTTGAGAGATCTAACCGTTGGATTTTCACGTTCTTGGGCTTGTTGAACTCGTGGGATCCGCACGAACAATTCTCCTCTTGAAACCACGATCAAACGAGCTTCCGATTAGACGAATCAAAGCCTTGAAAGTCCTAGGCCTCGGGTTCACCGGGATCTCGCCGCCGGCGGTCTGAACTCGTTGGTTTTGAGTGGGGGAAGGTCGGGAAACACTCCAAGAACTCTCACACAAAATTTCAGAGCTTGAGGGGGCATGGAGAAGAAGAAAGAGCAAAAAAAAAGTCCCCCAATAACATAAGATTTTGGTATTTAAAGCTCTAGGATTCAAACCGACGGCCATGATCGAATTGGGAGGCTATTTGGAGGGAAAATCAGAAGATTTGGCCGTGGTTTCAAATTTTGAAATGTTTAGGAGCTTTAATTACAATTAAGAGCCTTAAATCCTCCTTAAATGGGTTGATTTGACCCATTAAGGGCTTGATTTGACCAAGTCAGAGTTTGACTTGGTCAAACCAATCAATTGGGTCAAAGAAATGAGGGGAGCAAGCCATGAAAGGGGTTGAATCGATTTGAATTTGATTTGGGCTCTTAAGGGGCCTAATGGGTCAAAATTGACCTATTAAGGCTTGGGTTGACCAAGTCAAAGGTTGACTTGGTCAACTCAGACCACCATGCCCAAGTCTGGGCAAAATCAAGCTCAACACTCATATTTCATTAATCAATCATAGGCAATAAATTAAGTTGGGTTACTAATCTATACTCGAATCTAAGCTATTAATTAGAATTGATTAGGAATGATGGACTAAAATTGAATCTAAACTATTAGTAGGAAATTAATTGAGACCGTTTATTGTCTGCTTGAGTTGTTGATTGCCAGTTGAGTGAAAGCGTAATTCGTTAATGATTATTGGTTGATAAAATTACTGAAGATGAAATATTATTTTTAAAATTATGAATATATAATATAAGACAAAAAGTAAAGAAGAGATGAAAAATCATGTTTTAACAAGAAGAGTCGTATGCATTTAAACTATTATCTTATATATTGTATGACTTCTAGTCTTTAAATACTCTTATAATATAATGAAATGATGTATGCATTAAGGTTTGTATGGAGCAGCTTTCTTACGGCTTTTTAAATAAATTTATGAAAAAAAAAATTTCTTGAACTAAAAAATTTTGTATTAAAAAGTTATTTAAAAAAACAGTAAAAAACTCATCCCAAATAAATCCTAAATTAATTTGCTTGCCATATTAGTAATATAATAAGTACATTTGGTGGTCTTTCCATTATAATAAAATTTGCCCTCCATCAAGTTCATAACCTAAAGAAACAATAATAACATACATGCAAGAGAACATTAATAATAATATAATATGAATTAACATATATAATTAGAACCCTAAAGTTCTAATAATAAAATGTCTTGAGTAGGGGTTTAAACTAGTCGAGTTCGAGTTAGAGGGTGTTCGAACTCAACTTGTGAGTCGAATATCGAGCTCGAACTCGAGTCGAGCTTGACTCACAACAATATAACGAGCTCATCGAGCCGCTTGCCAAGCCGTTCAAAATCCCGATTTCCTGTCTGATTTTATTTTTCCCGTCCAATTTTAAAGGTGCTGCGATGACTTTGGTAAAGATGAAAAAGCTTGTAGATCTCCTCTAACAATATATATATATATATATATATATATATATATATATATATATATATATATATATATATATATATATATATATATATATATATATATATATATATATATATATATATATATATATATATATGCTGCCGTTTTAGGATATATCTTTTAAATTTTATTTATTTTTATTTTTATTTTTATTTTTTTTTTAAATTTTATGGTTTTAGTAATAATTAAAGTTGCAACATTTAATAACATTGATAATCTCACACAATTTTTGTTTACCCACCTAGCTAGTGAAGTCTTTAACTTTTTTTTTTAATTTTTAAATGCAAAAAAAATATTAATAATTAAAAAATTAAATAGCAATTCGAGCGAGCTCGCGAGCTCACGAGCCAAGCCTCATCAAACTCGAAATCGAGTTCAAGCTCGAGCTCAACTTGTGAGCTCGATAAACTTGACTCGAGAGCCCGTAAATAAGTCCAGCTCGAGCCGGCTTGCGAGCCGTCTTGGCTCGCTTACACCCCTAGTCTCGAGACGATTGAGTGCTCACGATAGGGCTTCGATTATTGGTTTAATATTGAGGTTACAATCATAAGTTAAACCATCTCTATTATATTTATGAGTAGATTACACTAATGTGCAAATGGACAAGCAGAAAGTATTATTGTTAGGGAATAATGACAATATGGTATTTGTCGTTACATTCCCATTTATTATCGTACGCAATTGAAAAATAACGCAAATTAAAATAACAAGGAGAGATCACATGATCGAGCAGGACGAAGGTTCGTTCTCGCAGATGAACTTCAAAGTTCTGCACCCATCGTAGCATGGCGCGGCACAAGTTGGCACCACCTTGCAGGTGCACCTTCCATAGCATCCACATACTGGAATGAAAGGCCAAACCTCTGGATACCAGTACGGGTACGGGTACGGGTACGGACATGTAGACGGTATATCCGGCGGAGGCGGAGGTGGAGGTGGAGGCGGAGGTGGAGGTGGAGGTGGTTTATTGGGTTTGTTCTGCTTGATCTGAATATCCTTGATGACCTTGCAGGCTTTGCAGTAGAGCTTCTTGGAAAGCTTCTTGGGATCGAATGGGCCGGAGACGAGCACTATGCCCTCTTTTTCATTGTACACCACAGATTGAATGTTTTCTCGATCTCAAAGAAATCAATTAATAATTCGTCAATTATGAAAAAAAATAGCTTATGATAGGGTTTCTTTTAGAGATAATTAGAAAATGATTGTTGATATGAAGTAGGAGCTTCTTACCTTGGAGTTTGCAGAGTACCTTCCTAATTTTCTTGGAGCAGATTGTGCATTCAAGATCTACTTTGAGGATTAAAGTGGACATCTGCTACAACACGATACAAAGTAAAAAAGAACTGATATAAGTGAATAGTTTCAATTAAATTAATTATTCGTTAATTAATTTAATTAATATATTTATTCTTTTATGATTTATTAGCTATTTCTTTAATTCAGAAATTGAGCTTAAATAATCTTGTCCTATTCTTGTATATTATTGAAATGAGTTGTTTGCTTTTTAACATAAATTAATTCCTATTTTGTCTGAGGGGCTATTTGGTTGCCTGTATTTATGGTGTAAAGTAATACAAATGCAATGCAGGGGTTTTAAAAATTTTGGTTCTTGGTTTGAAGTAAAGTAACATATAGATTGTAAAAAAGATTGCATTCCAAATATTCTTAGTGCATTTTTAGTGTATTTGGAATTTCCTTCAATTTGGACGATTTGTAAATATATTGCAAGCGCATCATCATTGCCATCGCCGCTGGCTGTCATGCACCATTGCTGGTTACCACCTTCGTCCACCAACCACCGTCATCTGCCACCATCGACTGCCGGCCATCGCTCACCACTGGCTATTGTTAAAGATATGTTTTGGAGTACTTTTCTACTATATATAAGCAAGTTGTATATCGATTTAGCTGAGTGTAGGATGTTGTTGGAAAAGTTTGAAATAATTTATGCATATAAAATTCTTGTATCTTATTTTCTCTACATATTTGAAAAAAAAAAATGATGATGATTGCTCTGTGAATGTAGAATTTGTAAGAACTCTGAACCATTTTTTTTTTTTTTTAAGAACTCTGAACCATATATTTATTACTCGTAGAAGATTACAAGAAGATAGAATATCTCGCAGATGTGCTTCGGGGAATGAAGATACTGAACACATTCTTGTTAAATGCTTGAAATTAAGAGAAGTTATTTCTTTACTGAATGTTTGGGGATTTCAAATTCCGGTGTTTGGAGGTTTTGAAGAATGTTGCAGATGGCTAGATACAACATCAAAGGTTAATGGTATGTTTATTAACCTTTATTATAATGTTGTTTACCTCTCTTGTAAAGCTAGGAACAAAATGTTGCATGATGGAATTGATGAAAGTGCAAACTTCATTGCTGCTAATGCTATCAGCTTGTCAGCTTTTTCTAAAAAGATTTTTAACTTAAGTCCGAAAAATGGGGATGTTAACCAGTCTTATTGGCTGTCTAATACTTGGCATCCCCCTCCACCCGGTTGGTTAAAAATTAATGTAGATGCTGCTCTTTGTTCATCATATAAAGCAGGCGTTGGTGGTGTGGTTAGAGATTGTAAAGGATGATTCTTAATGGCTTTTGGTAAATCTTTTACTCATTGGGACATAAATCAACTGGAACTTCTTGCTATCAAATCATTGAAAGAGGTGATCAAGGATTGGATGTTCAAATATAAAGGAGCTATTATAGAAAGTGACAATTCTAATGTCATTAAAGCTATACACTGGATAAGGAATCAAGGGCTCAAAGGTATGGAAGATTTGGATTTTTTTAAAGAGTTTAATAATGTTATTTTCAATTTTGTTAAGAGGGAGAGCAATAAGCTAGCGGATTTGTGTGCTAGCTATGCTATTGTTGGTAGCTTTACTTGGGAAGACTTATGCTTGGATAAGGTTCCTCCTTCATTTGTTTAAAATAATGAAGGAGGAATCTACATTGTAGTTGTTTTTTCCTTTCTTGTTTCTTTTCACTAATGAAGTTACTACTTTTCTAAAAAAAAAGCATATATTTGATATTATTTTTATCTTTGTACACTAACATTTCAACTATAACATACACCGTTCAAGATTATTGAACACTCAAGTTTGGGTAGTATATGATGTCAATCAAAATAGTATGTAATTTTAACTTTCTTATATTTTCTATTTCTTGAGTCTGGTCATGTAAGGGTGCATGCGAAATTGGTGATCGTACACACACAAAAAGAGGGAGTGGGAAAAATTTGTGAAGTAAAACTTTTGAAATAATCATACAGTGTAATTACAATCATACTATATGATAAGTTATAAGAAGAAGAAGGCTAATGACTTATTGAATCATTAAGGTTACTAAGCTAATCATATTGTGTGTTGCAAATTGTATTGTATGATTTGTCTTGATCTGAGAAACCCTTACTACCAAATAAATTAAGTAGGAATATTAAAAAATAAATTATAAACTAATCATACCGTATGATTACAATTGTACTATACGATATTTAAAATCTTGCATAAATTATCCCCCATAATTAGTCAAACAAATCATGATTAATTAAATGTGGCTAGTTATACTATATGATCTTGATCATATCATATGATTGACTGAGATGAAATATGGTCATTCTAGAGATCATACCACACAAAAATTTCATTTTTAAACTAATCATATAGTATGATATATATATATATATATATATTATATGAATCATTGGTATGACACTAACCATACCATATGATGTGAATCGTATCGAACGATCGACATAGATGATTACCAATCATCCCTATGATTGTACTATATGAATAGAGTGAAATTAAACTAAACATACTATATGAAATTATGATCATATTATATGATATGCTTGCTAAAATTGAACAATTTTCCTTAACAACTCTTATCATTGCAATGTATGGGTCATGTTTTTGAACAAATCGTATTGTACGACACCAGATCATATTGTATGAATAAAGATAATAAAATTGAAATATTAGAGATTTTTTAAGCCTACTACTTAAGCAATCTTCTGAAGTCTTTTTTTATAAGAGACTTTGGTTATTTAAAAAACTCTTAGGGAGATATTTTCTTGAGAGCTTTGGGGTTAGAGAGGAAGAAGAAGGTTATGTTATATGTGAGGGAGAAGTACTTTGAGGGGATTCACACAGTTGCTGCATCCAAGACTACATCTACCTTCCTCATGTGGGCTTGGAGAGTTCTTGAAGATTGTGTTAGGAGAAAAGCTTCAAAGTCAAGAGTTTAGAGCTTTCTTCCTGCAATAGGAGGGTGAAACAGTATTATGGTTCTTTCCATCATTAGGTTGGTAAAAAAGGATTGTGACTCTCTTCCATAACCATGAGGGTAAAAAAGGATTCTAGGTTTTGTTCCTTCTCCAAGGGGAGAAAAAGGATTGAAGGTTCATTGTCGTCACTTGGAGGGTGACATAGCTTCTGGTTCTCCACCGCACCAGGGTTGGTGGAAAGGATTCTTGTAAGGGCTTCTCTGCCTTGCTGTGGGGAAAAAAGGAGAGACACTATAGTGATTAGTGCAATATCCTAAGGGGAGGACTCCGGTGAGTGGACATAGGTCAAGGTTAACTGAACCACTATAAAATACAGTGTATTCTTTATTTTTTTTATTTTTTTACTTTTTTGCACTTCTTATTTCTGTAATTTGAGCTTTCTACACGAATCTCATATTTTACCATCAACTAAAATAAGGTTAAATTGGGGTTTGAAAAAGAAAAAAAAATCATATCTTAATTAATATATTTGTGATTTTAATGAAAGATATTTTAAACTTTGATTCACTTCTGCATGTGTTAGGAGAATTATTTCTTCAAGAATTATTTTTCAAAAATCATTTTATTGCAAGAATTTTTATTATTGTACTAATTATTTTTAAAATTACGATCGAGCTATAAAAGCTGGAAGGTTTAGTGGTTGATTTATTTCTTCCACGCACAACAAGAACTTTTCTCATAAGAATAAGAGAAATTACGGCCGACAGATAGAGAAGAAATTGTCCTCACAGAAATAGAAAAAATTGTATGAAGGAGTTTGATAACCTAATCGATCCAAATAAATGGAGAGTAAAATTATGTTGTGCCAAGAAGGAAGACATTACAGTTAATAAAAACTATTATATTGATCAAAGCAATTCTAACTTAATTTCTAAGAAATCGGATGGAATAAGGCAAATTAACAACAAGATAATAAAAGAAAGAGTGGGATATTTTTCATGATAAACAAACAAATTTGAAGGAGAAGAATGTGAATAACAGCGGAAAGGAACAATTTTCACCTTCTCTGCCAGTCTTCGGACGAACCAGTTTTCCCCAATGCGGCGAGAGAGGGAGAGGGAGAGAGAGAAGAGAGAAAATAGTTGTAGCTAGTGATTAATGCATGAAAAACAGCAATTCTTTTAAACAGCGAGACGCAACCCCTCCAAAACAGCAATTCTTAATGAGTGGGGTGTAAAAAGCTTAATTTAGTTGTTAAATAAATTAGAATTCTATATATTATGATATTTTTGTAAAACATTAACCAGAATATGTTTCCAAAATTTTAGATTTATATAATATTTGTTATATATGCACTACATTAATTTTAAAGAATATTACTTTGGTCCCGTCGTCGACCGACATCAGACTTTCTCCTAGCCGCCGACTATCACCTGACTTTTGCCAGACTGTCGACTGAAGCCGGAGTTTTTCCCAGTCACTGATTGAAGCCGGGCCACCACTCAACTCTCTCTATTATTATATTTTCACAGTTTTTGAATTAAGGGACAGATCAAGCTTTTTAATCTATTCAAGTATCGTGGAATCATTTTGATTGGGCAATTTTTCCCTTTTTCAGAATTTTTCCTGTTTATGTGTTAGATATCCGTATAACGATGAGACGAAAAATTTTAAATCTATCGTTGCATACATTTTAGCCCTCAACAATACTCTCTACTAAATGCTAGAAATTCTTGTGCTAAGCAGAGAACTCTTCTTTGGAAGGAATTTTTATTGCCTCAGGTTACCTGACGCAGCTCTACGTTCGGCATAGCCTAATCAAGCGCCACGTAGCAGCCTCATTTTCGCAGACCCGACCCGGCGAATATTTGGTTTATGGCAAGTGCGTTTTTTGAATTTGACAGCCCGGCAAGCGAACCCAAGAAAATCCCGGCGGACCCGAAATTTTTGTTTAATTTGCAAATAAAGATCATCGTCTTTCACTTCAGTCATCATTTGCTTGCATATACGAAGATTTTTTTCCGGCAACTATTCTTCTTCTTCCAAGTTCGAAGCTCCCCGCATTTCCGGCAACTATTCATCTTCTTCCTAGTTCGAAGCTTTCGAGAAGAAACAATGCCTCGGGTTAGTTCCTTTATTGATAATCAGTGTCTCACCTTCTTTTTGGTAAATGGGGTTTAGGGTTATGGATTACGGATAAAGTCTAAATTTAGCTGAAATTTTAATCTTTCGTGAAGAAACAATATTAGAATCGAGGTCGGTATTTATCGGTACAGATTAGTATTGATCTGTACTGCTTGGTACCGAGCGGTATTGACAGTTATACACACTCGGTACTGCTCGGTATTGGCGATTAATTGTCGGCATATGGTTAGATAAGAACATAAAAGATATTATTGATTTAATACCGAGTTAAATCATTTGAAACACTCGGTACTACTCTGTACCGAGCGACATTGGCAGATATAAACAATCTGTATTGCTCGATATTGACGTTTAATGGTATGTATACGCTTACATAAAAATAATAAAGATATTATTGATTCAATACCGAGTTTAATCATTTGGTACTGTTCGGTATGTTGATCAGTACAGCTAGTACTGGTCGGTATTGACAGTTATAAACGCTCGGTACTGCTTGGTATGTTGATCGGTACAGCTCGGTACTGCTCGGTATTGGCAGTTATAAACGCTCGGTACTGCTCGGTATGTTGATCGGTACAGCTTGGTACTGTTCGGTACTGCTCTGTACTACACAGTTTTATAAACATTAACTCGGTATAAGCTTGATTTAATTGTCCAAATCATGTTATATAGTCGGTACTCATCTGTATTACCTTTATTATGTTTGGTACCGATTGTGTTTAGTATGTATAATTTAATACTCTGATTCGATTGTCTTTAATACTCGACATGCATTATGCAGGGATATAATCCAAAGATTCATTTCAGATGCCGAACTTCGACTTTTAGAGAAGTTTGTAATCAACTTGTTCGAAGATTTGGAGATCCTTTGGTTGAAAGACTGCGACAGTTGCAAATTAGCCAGTTCCTGAGGCTTTCTCAAATGCCTCATAATGTTCCACTTATGTACATGCTACTAACGAATTGGGATTTGAAGACTGAGAATTTTATTATTAAAGGACATAGGTTAGAATTCACATCTGATGAGATTGCTTTAATTATTGGCATGCCGAACAGATGTAATATATTTAATGTTGGCAGTGCTAGATCCGCTGGCAAAACATCCAATGACATTCAACATGACATTGAGAGGATGGATAGTTCAACCCAGATGGATGATCTAGTGAAAGGATTCGTCCTTTACCTATTATCCAACATTTTCTATCCAATGGAGAACTTCCGCATACCATCATATATCCTAGAAGTTATCGAAAATGTTGATAGTTTTAATTCATACAATTGGCCATAATCAATTAGGGGCTTCCTGGTTAATGAATTTAACCTTGTAGCTACTAAACAAGCAGAAGGAACCGCATTGGGCTATGCAAATGGTTTTGTCATGATTGTCATTATGAGTATTGTTAATTTTTTCAAAGGATCATTAGTCAATTTCCAATTTATATAACAAAATTAAATTGTCTTAATTTTTGCAGATTTGGTTTCTTGAACATACAACCATTCATGCCGTGGAGAATGAACTATTCCGCCCATGTTTTACTCGTTGGGATGATAATTTTATGTATAGTGAGAAAGACGTAAATAGATTATTTGCAGACTTTGAGGATCATGAGGTAGCTTCAGTACGTGTTTTCATTTAAAAGTTTGCAAATATTATATGTTTTAATGCTTAATTTAGATGAAATTTTGAATTTTATACAGATTCTCATTCATTTAAGAGGAATAACAGATGATGAGAAGGTTTTATTTCACATACCTTCAAAGATTTCATCTAAGTCGTCCAGTCTATCTCCACCTAGTCCAGCCAGTCCAGTCAAGGTATCAAGTCCAGTTATGGTACCAAGTCCAATCTGGGTGGCAAGCCCACCTAAACATCATTCATCTCCACATTCTCCAGCTAGTCCAATTATGTTACCTAGTCCGATCAGGGTGGGAAGCCCACCTAAACATGATTTAGCTCCACCTATTCCAGCTAGTCAAGTAAGGGTGGCAATCCCAAGAAATAATGATTCATCTGCACATAGTCCTTCTGAATCAAGTCCAATAATAAATGAAACAAACCTCAAGATCTTAAATCAAGCTATATACAAGCTTTTTAACAAAGACAAATTTATGAAGAAGAAGCTAGCTTCGGTGGAAGCAACAAATAGATTACTTGAAAATCATGTTGTGAACTTGGAGCTATCTATTTTTGAGTTGAAAGAGGAGATTTTTGATTTGAAAGAGGAGATCAAAAGAAAAGACCGTGTTATGTTGCAGTTCTTCAAAGATCAATTTCCTTCTTATTTTAAAACTTACAAAAATATAAAGTCTGCTGAATGAGGAATTTCATCCATCCTTACAAACCGGCATAGCAAGAAGAGTTCAGCTAAGAAATGATAGGAAGAGGAAAGTTGTATCTACCCATTTTACAACCAGTGTCAGGAAGAAAAAAACTAAATAAGATTTATCATCCAAAGAGAAGTTCAGTGAGTCAATTCCAAGTGATGTTCCTGCCCAATCACCTGAACTTTCTCCTGCTCCTACACCAGCTCCTCTAACTGATCTTGCTCCTGCTACTGAACCACCTCTGGCAACTGAAGTTTCTGGAGTTCCTGAACTAGCTCCTACACCTGATCCAGAGCCTGAACCTACTCGTATACCTGATCCTCCGGCTTCTAAGGATGAATCAACTATGGTTCACTATAAAGCTATAATTGTTTATGAAGTTGATGATACAAAAGAAATTGCATTGCGTCCTGCACCTGAAGAAATAAATTACCCTAGACGATCATTAATAAGTGAAGATAAACGCATATTCATCGATAATTGCCTGAAACAATTCAAGGATAAGTGAGTATTGTGCTTATACCGAGCTAAACTTGTCAACACCGAGCAATAATCTTATTTATACCAAGTAGTACCGAGTAATACTGAGTTTTAATGATCGATTCTACTCGGTATTATGTTAAACATACTCGGTACTATATCAATCATATGATTTATAGTATGTTTAGTATTTTTTAAGGCATTATACCGAGCAATACCGAGTAATACCAAGACTTAATGATCGGTTCTACTCGATATTATGTTAAACATACTCTGTACTATTTCAATCAGATGATGTATAGTACGTTTACTTCTTTTTTAATGCATTATACCGAGTACAACCGAGTAATACCGAGCTTTAATGTTTGGTTCAACTCGGTGTTATGTAATATCTACTCGGTACTTCATCAATAATATACTGTATATTACGTTTACTGATTTTTCAATGATTATACCGAGTAGTACCAAGTAATACCGAGCTTTACGATCTTGAATTTTTTTTATTAATCTTTTTATTTATATTTTTTGAATTATTCAGGGGTGATACTATTTTTGAGTTTGGAAATATACTAATTTATAGAAGCCAATTGGATGAGTTATTACTGTCCGAGGAGCTTGATAATAGTCATGTGGATGCTTTTGGTCATTTACTAATTCAAAAGAATGCCCTTTGCCTAGGGCTTAATCAGCCATTTCTTTATGTTTCAAGCTTACATTAGGTTAGTATGCATTATTCAATCCTTACATTAGCTATTTGTACTTATTATATTTAGGGTTTTAATCAGCACTACTATTTTTTCTTATCCAGAGTTATTATGCCCAATCAAAAGAGACGAACACAACAAGCTTCGTATCTCATATAGATAAAACTGTTATTAGGAATGTAAATTTGATCTTTGTTCCTATAATAAACAGTAAATATTGGACGCTTCTAATATGCAATTTGAGAAAGAAACGGTGGGAGTTTTATGATTCATTACCGAAAAAGACACTCAAGGCCATACTCCCAGAAATTGTAAGTAATAACAATATTTATTTTAAATTTTATTCTAAACATTATTGTATGTTAATTATATTTTAATTTTCCAGATTTCTCATTTCTACAAGGATATAAAGAACGCTTTTGACAACGATATAACGAAATGACCAATCAAGGGATTTAGAAACGTGTCAATACAAGATAACAACGTCGATTGCGGCATGTTTGTTTGTAAATATATAGAAGTTGTAATACAACAAGAACCTGTTCAATTGTATCTTTATAAAAACTGGCAATCTAGTATGCCATTATTCAGGGTTGAATTAGCATAAACCTTGTTATGTACTAAAATTCAATAGATTATGAAATAAATGGTGAATTTTTTTTGTATATTTTTTGTGCATTTTTAATGTGTGTAATTCATATGCCCTGTTATGTACCAAGCAGTTCCAACTTCTCTAATTAAGTACCGAGTACTAAAAAGGGCTAATACCGATCAATACCGACTTCTGTAATTTGCTCGGTATTAGTCGAAATTTGCTCGGTACTATATTAATGGAGCTCAGTACACAATGAATACCGAGAGATACCAACTTCTGTAATCAAGTACCAAGGAAACCGACTAATTATAGACTAATACTGAGCAATATAATTTTATAATAGTATTATAAAATCACAAAATTGTAATAATTTACATATAAAATCAGAAAGTCATATTCATAATAGAAATATATTCAAATTCCCAGATTACATGAAAGATGATTGACTGCCTGAATCTGGATTTGTAAAGTGTATGCTTGTTGGTGGATTCTTCTTTGTGAGCTTAACTTTTTTGGTCTTCCTTTTCTCCCAGTGATCCTTCAATCTTGCATTTGATACGCCCTTTGGCCGACACTTCTTAGGATCTTTAATAGAATCATTACCTGCTCCAGAAATTAGGTTGTTCTTTCTGTCAATCTTGATGGAATGTACTTTTGCAGCCAATGTACTCAAACCATCTATCACACACATTTCAGCCTCCTCATTACCTTGTGCTTCTGTGCTAATTTTATATGCAAATTGGTAGATATAATTTCTGAACATTAAGTTGCTGGACCCCTTAATAGGTTGACAAGCATTGATACCGAGACATGGGATCTTCCCTCCAGAATATAAATCTTTTCGAGTATTGGCTGACCACCTTTGGAGTAAATATTTAACAAGAATATTAACAATATATAATTGTCTCATAACTCTCATCCAGTGAGAACATAATATACCCATCATTTCGAACTTTACACAGCTGCATTGAATGGTACCTTTTAAGGAATTAAAGTTGACAATCCAATTGTGTGAATCGGTCGAGTTGTCAATATTCTTTATAGAAAACTTTGATAAATCAGATGATGAATGTTCAATGTTTAGTCCACCTAATCCATGTAAGAACTCCTACTCAAAAAATGAATACAACTTTCTTGAATAAAATTTTGCAGCTTGCTTTAATATTGGGCTACTTTTCATATAAGGTTATATCTGTTTGACTACATCTGAATTCTTCATTTTCTTCATTCCGACGTCAAGTTCTGAAGTAACTTAAGGTTTTTGACTGGATCGTCCTGGCCGATCCTGCGATCGTCCAGGACGATATGATCGTATCAATCATCCTTAATTACTCCCTTGATTTCTTGAACAATTATGGCATACTTTGTAAATATCGTCCAGGCCGATCCTAGGATCGTCCTGGCCGATAATTTAAAAATACAGTATACCATAATTGACTATGGCGGCTACTTCTTTCTATTTTGAGCTTATCGTCCTGGCCGATACATGTATCGTCCAGGACGATCTGTTAATGTCGGCTGCCTTAATTAAGAATCCTTAATTAGACTTTCTATTTTAAGCTGATCGTCCAGGCAGATCCAAAAAATCGTCCTGGCCGATATGAGTAAAAACAGAAATTTTAAGTCTCTCAAGTGTATGTGTGAAGGGTTACATAGCATCGGTCTCTTTGACTTTTACAAGTAGACTCAAAAGGTGAAAATCAAACGTACAGAC
This sequence comes from Dendrobium huoshanense, assembly GCA_016618105.1. Lineage (NCBI taxonomy): Eukaryota > Viridiplantae > Streptophyta > Magnoliopsida > Asparagales > Orchidaceae > Dendrobium > Dendrobium huoshanense. Next base: position 18,359,665 of record CM028352.1, read on the forward strand.
TGACTCAACCCTAAACCTATGCAATCCTGAACTTGGCTCTTGATCGTCCGATCTTCGATTCCTGAAAAGTTAGAAGCAACAAGTAGTCCAAGAGAAACAGTGTTTGTCAATCATCAAAACATAATCCATAAAAAATAGATTTGCAACAATCTCCCCCTTTTTGATGATGGCAAACACAAGTAGGAAAAATTAAACAAAAATAGGTTCATTAGAAAATCAAAGTTACAACAACTTTTTCCTACCACACCCTATCCTACTCCCCCTTTTGTCATCACAAAAAGAGGGTCCAGAAACAACAGAAAAACATCACAAAAGACTAACAAGCAAACTACAAAAAGACAAGAAACAACAACACAAAGCACAAACTAAAAGAACGAGGGATCCTGATCATCAGATGGAGGTGGTGGAGGTGGCTGCTGAAAGTAACTGGCAAGCGTGGTAAACTGAGCATTGAACCAGGCGATGTCCTGGTCATGCTGCTGCTGCTGGTGAGTAAGAAAACTGTCAAATCGGGCTAAATCCTCAGCGCGGTGATGCTCGTACGGGCAATATCCTCAGAGTGTTGCTGCTCCTAGGCAGCAACATAGGCATCAAACCGGGTCTCCCAACGATCAAATCTCTCAATCAACTAATCAACCGGTGAGTGCTGGTGGAGAGGAGCAGGGTCAGGAAAGGGAGCTGGAGCGGGAGCCTCCTCCTCTCTAGCCCCCCGAGGTTCTTCAGGGTGGAGACGAGTACTGTGAAGGGTGCTGAAGGAATTGTTTGAGTAGAAGGGAGTTGGGAGGTTTGGTGGATTGGGATATTGAAGTTGGTATTTAGTTTCAAGAACATAGGCTATGATGTGTCCTAAGGCTAGATTTGGTTTCCTTTTGTGGCCTGGATCGCGAATTGTGGTTAGGTGATCAATGTATCAAAAAATTAGGTCCGCAGTGTTGATTTCCCTATGAGCCATGATGTAAAAGGTAGTGAGGGAAAGTAGAGGGGTGATGTGGACTCGGTCGCCGGCTTTTGGAATGACGGAGGTGCGAAGGACATGTTGGATTGTCCTAGCATCTCTGACTAAAGAGCTAGTCTCTCCAACATGGTAAGGTACATTGGTCTGGCGAAGAAAGTGATTTGCCGTGGACCAGTCAAAATCAGGGTCATAGGCGATTATGTGCAGCTTATCTCCGATGGTGGATAGCTGTAAAAGATCAACAAAATCCTGATATGTGATTTCGACAGGGCGTCGATTCACATAGGAGGTCAGGGCTGTGAAGTAGGGTTGATGCGAACGTTTGCAAAAAATTCTAAAAGAAACTCTAAATTGAAAGGGAAAACAAGAGACAGAATGAAGCAAAGGGAGGTGTGAGCGAAAAGATCTATTACCGGGTAAGAGATGTGGACATGATTGATGATTCTGGATACAGTGATTCCACACTCTTTGTAACGATGATAGGCGGCTTCATCTTCTGCTTTTCGGAAATGAGGGTCAATCCTTGCCCTCGAGGAACTTCTAGAAGTCTGTCGGGCACGTTTCCCACCAGCCATTGAGAGCACTAAGAAAAGAACACAAGAGGATAAATGGTTGGAAGTGAAAAACCATGGCTGGAACGGCCTAAATTTAAAGAAACGGCCATATCGTCCTGGCCGATCGCAGAATCGTCCAGGCCGATATGGTTCAATAATTATGTACAGGCTGATTGGTCAAAAATGCGGTCCAATCGTCCGGGCCGATCAGATATCGGCCAGGCCGATTAGACACAGGCTATCGGCCCGAGGAGTCAGTCCGGACGACCGTTGAAAAAGCAGATCGTCCGGGCCGATTAGGTGTATCGTCCAGGACGATGCACAATAATTGATCGTACCAGCCGAAGTTAAAACGTTTTAAATGCTTTCCACTTGTATCGTCTAGGACGAACAGTGGATCGGCCCGGCCGATTGTCCAATAATGGATCGCCCGGGGCCGAATTTAAAGATCAAAACATGCTGTCACGTGGATCGTCCGGGACGGTCCAGTGTATCGGCCAGGACGATGCACATAGAATGCATCGGCCAGACAAATATACTATCAGCCAGGACTATCACCATGAGTTCGATCAAATCGTCCAGGACGATATAGTATCGTCCAGGACGATGAATTGCAGCAAGCACAGAAAAAAGATCAGCAGATGGATTTTGAACAGAATTTTTCATATCGGCCAGGACGATAAAAATATCGGCCAGGCCGATGTGACTTGAATTTGAAATCAAGAAAAGAATGGTGATGATCAAGACCCTCAAAAATAAAATAAAAGAAAAGACAGTCAAAGACACAGAAAAATAAAAACAATATAATGAAAACCAAACACCGAACATTTTTGGATTTTAATTTTTCTATTTTTTTTTTGTTTTATGGAGGCATCATATGAGAATTCTTTTCACACATTAAACTTTTAAAGTTCCAAGAGATCAAGAGGTTTAACAAATCCCAATCAGAAGAAGGTAGAAAAACTGATTTCGTTAACCCTAGATCGGACATCCTTCAGGGTACAAAATTCTCTTGGAAAAATAGAGGCCTAACTCGGAATAACAAAATAGGATAAGAAAATCCATTCAAGACTTATTTACAACTAAAATATCTCATAAATAATAAATCAAAATAATTTTTCTCAATCATTGAAATTGAAATCAAGTCTTTGAAAGTATCACATAATCAATGAGTTTTCTAAGTTTTAAGAGTTTTACCAAAGAGATGATAGCTTGCATTTAGTGGGCTCATTTTATGCCTCTTGTCACTTTTATTGGCTCTTTGAGCATCTTTTGATTTTTGATACACTTTTTTGTACATAGCTTTCTTTTCAATTTGGCTTCATTGGCCTCTTTCCTTTTTAACTCTTGCAAGCTAAAAACTCTTTAATATACCCTTAAAGAAAAAGACTTAGTTGTGAGTATATCCTCCAAATATTAGAGAATAGGAGCTCTCTCTCTAACATAGAGAAGAACAATCCACAACACAAAATCAAAATCACGTGATAAATGCAAATGGCAAGATTTCAAAAGCTTGAATGATATCTAAGAATTTTGGCTATTATGCATAAGATAATTTAATGTAGCAAGATAAGAAAGAGATCTTAGATGAAAAGCCATTGGTTAAACTGAGTTTAGACTTTTATTTTAGAGAAGAAAATCATGCCACTAAACAAAGTCAGAAGAAGGGAAAACATCAACAGTTTACTCCCTTTAACCAATTTAGAAAAGCTAAACCCTATCTCCAAAACTCCAAAATTTAAAAGCTTGAAAAGTTTCATCATATGGAAGGCAAAAAATAAAGAACAATGTGAAAAAAAAACACATAAAATAAAATAATAAAGCAGATTAAAAACAACACAAAGTGAGCACAAAAAAAAAACTAGCACAAACAGATAAAATAAAAGACACACAAAAGCTAAAGATTTCAAGCAATTGATAAAGCAGCAGATTTAAGCAATTTTGAGCTGCGAGCCTCCTTAGGTCCAGTTATCTTATGCTCCCACGAGGTCTTTGGTGAGAGCACACCTGCAAAACTCAACAACAGTTAGATTTAGGAACCCAAACAGGTTTGGGCTCCTTCTTAGGAAACGTAGAGTGTAATGCAGATGTGGTATGCTTTGAATCATGCATCTTAGGTCTCCACATCCAATGTGTACTACGGTGAACTGTGCAAGTGTGTGAGATATGTCCTAGCATGCCACAAGAAAAACATTGAATTCCAGGAAAAGGTTTTCTTAAATGGTTTGGGTAAAAATGCCTCTTCCTAGGTTCTGGCTTTTGATTAGTAGTTGGTGTCATCCTAGCTTTCTTACATGTTTCCAAATCATTTTGAATTCTCAAGTTAGTTCTTTTTAATGCATCATTCTCAATCCTCAAATTTTTCTCAATCTCTTTAGATTTCTTAAGATCATCCTTAAGTGAGGTGTGTGAAGCTTTTAATGCATTACTTTCATCAACTAATTCTAAATGCTTCTTATTTAATTCATCAAATTCATCAAGGAGAGGCATGTGATTTGAATCAATCGTTGCATGATCTTTGAGAAAAACTTCATGCTCTTTTTGTAGATTTGAATATACTAATTTTAGGCTGGCATGAGTTTTCTTAAGTTTTTTGTATGATGTATGGATTTTTTCACAAATTTCAAACAATTCATCATAGGTTGGTTTACATACCTCTTCCTCATCACTTTGATTTTCTCCCATGAAACACAAGTTTGTAGTCTCTTCCTCTGGTTCAGTCTCAGAGGAATCAGTACCGGATTCTGCCCAGAAACCTCTTTGGATTTTCTTCTTCTCATTCCTAGACTTAGCTTTCTCCTCACCTTTTTCCTTTTCTTTGCTTGAATGATCTTGAAGTGTAGGACAATCGGCTCTCACATGTCCAGGTTTCCTGCATTCAAAACAAACAACATCAGAAGATCCTTTAATATGTTTATGATCCTTACCTTTTCTCCAACTTTGATGATGCTTTTGTTTCTTCCTTAGAAAGCTTTTGAATTGCCTTGTGATGAAGGCAATTTCATCGCTTTCAGACCCGAAAGATTCAGAATCCGATTTATGCGCCTTCAATGCAATTGTTTTCTCTTTTTTCTTCTCACCTGCATCAAGATTTCTTTGATTCACCCCTTGCTCGTAAGCAATGAGTGAGCCAAGCAAGTTATCAATAGAATAGGTGTTTAAATCTTTAGATTCAGTGATGACAGTAATTTTTGCATCATAAGACGAAGGCAAGCATCTCAAAATCTTGTTAATTTTTTCATAGTTCGAAAGTTCTTTTCCTAATGCATGCAATGAAGTAGCAATCTGAGTAAACCTAGTGTACATGTCAGAAATCGATTCATGAGGTTTCATACAAAAAAGTTTGTAGTCATGCAAGAGAATGTTTAAACGGGATTGTTTAACTTCATTAGTGCCTTCATAAGTGATGCATAATTTATCCCAAATTTCTTTACCAGTTTTGCAAGTTGAAACACGCATGTAATCCTCAGATTTCAAAGCACAGAAAAAACAATTCAAACATTTTGCATTTAATTGAGCTAAATCTCGTTCATCAAAAGTCAATTCGGTAAAAGCAACTTCAGTTTTAAAACCATTAATTTCATGAGAAGGTGGAGAATAACCTTCTTGAATAAGCATCCACATGCAATAATCAGTAGATTGTAAAAAAGTTGACATGCGAGTTTTCCAAAAATCAAAAGGTAGGTTGTCGAACAGAGGAGGTCGGGTAATAGAATACCCTTCCGTAGTGTTGCGATTCCCAAAGTTAGACATGGATCAAATTCAAAAAGTTTTCAAACTTTAATTTTCGAATCAGGCTCTGATACCACTTAAAAGTTCAATGGGGATGTTAAGCCCTATGAACTTAGTCCCAAGCTAACCAAGAGAGGGGGTGAATTGGTATTTTAAAAAATTCTTTTCACAAAGAAAGGAAATTGCATAAACCAAATCACACCACAAAAAATAAATGCGGAATTTAAAAGTGCGAAAGTAAGAAAAGGAACACAGAAATTTATAGTGGTTCGGTCGACTCAACCTACGTCCACTCCTTGGAGGCACCCTCCAAGTATTGCACTGCAAAACGTGACTCTCCTTTAGCCCCCACGGTTAGGCGGAGAAACCCTCATAAGAACCTCCTTTTTGCCACCCCGGCAAGGCAGAGAACCTATCTCCTTTTGCTTCCTCCTGAAGCTGGCAGAGAACCAAAACCAAAAGCAAAACTCCTTACCTCTACCGACGCTTCCACGGACGAGAAACTCTAGACGAAGACGACATAGAGCGATCCTTGAAGCAACCCTTGTGAATCCCCTCACAAGCTCCCCCTTACACGATCCTCTCTCTCTCCTCTCTCTCTTTCTCTCCTCAAGGTCTTCTCAGGTCAAGGCAGCAGCCAATGGTCTTTAAAAACATTGAACAAGAACTCTTAAATAGAAGAGCTTCAAAAGAGCTCATTAATTGCAAGTTGCCGACAATATCGTCCAGGCCGATATGGACATCGGCCTGGCCGATCAGTATAAATCAATGAAGATCGGCCAGAGCATCGCCCTTGATGGAAAACAGGATGATTAAAAATTGGCTTGATCGTCCAGGCCGATCGCATGATCGTCCGGGCCGATCAGTTCAAATCAGAGAAAAATCATCCTGACAATAGCACTAGATACGGGCTGGCCGATATTGATCGTCCTGAAGTAACTTAAGGTTTTTGACTGGATCGTCCTGGCCGATCCTGCGATCGTCCAGGACGATATGATCGTATCAATCATTTTTAATTACTCCCTTGATTTCCTGAACAATTATGGCATACTTTGTGAATATCGTCCAGGTCGATCCTAGGATCGTCCTGGCCGATAATTTAAAAATACAGTATACCATAATTGACTATGGCGGCTACTTCTTTCTGTTTTGAGCTTATCGTCCTTGCCGATACATGTATCGTCCAGGATGATCTGTTAATGTCGGCTGCCTTAATTAAGAATCCTTAATTAGACTTTCTGTTTTAAGCTGATCGTCCAGGCTGATCCAAAAAATCGTCCTGGCCGATATGAGTAAAAACAGAAATTCTAAGTCTCTCAAGTGTATGTGTGAAGGGTTACATAGCATCAGTCTCTTTGACTTTTACAAGTAGACTCAAAATGTGAAAATCAAACGTACAGACTGACTCAACCCTAAACCTACGCAATCCTGAACTTGGCTCCTTGATCGTCCGATCTTCGATTCCTGGAAAGTTAGAAGCAACAAGTAGTCCAAGAGAAACAGTGTTTGTCAATCATCAAAACATAATCCATAAAAAAATAGATTTGCAACACGTTTGCGGGTGATAAACAGAGCTTAAATTAATATCAGTTTTAAACCTCTTCCATAATTCACGCCAAAAGTGGCTAATAAATTTAACATCCCTGTTAGAGGTCAAACTACAAGGGATGACATGCAATCGGACAATTTCATTAAAGAACATATGAGCAAGGTTCAGGGCGTCACAAGTTTTCTTGCAAGCAATAAAGTGTGCCATTTTAGAGAATCTATCTACCACTACCATGATAGAGTCATTACCTCGCTTAGTTCGTGGCAATCCGAGGACAAAATCAAGATTAAGGTCCTCCCCATATAGTCTCCGGAACAGGCAATGGAAAGTATAAGCTGGTGTTTTGCTTAACACCTTTATACGATTGGCATACTGGGCAGTGTTCCAAGAAACGGGCAACATCCCTACGCAAATGTGGCCAAAAGAAATGCAATTGTAATTGCTCGAGCGTCTTATCACGGCCCACATAAGCGACAAGGCCTCCACAGTGAATTTCTTGAATGATTTGTTGTCTCCACGACGAATCGGGAACACAAAGAGCACTTTGTTTGAACAAAAATCCATGCCTAATGGAGTATTTCCCAACTGAATGTTTTTCCAAGCATTCCGCCCAGATTTTTTGGAAATCCTTGCCCGTTGAGTATAAATCTTTTAGACATTGAAGGCCCGTAATTTCAGTGTTAATCTGAGTCAGGAGTGTAAATTTACGACTTAATGCATCAGCAACTCTATTTTCCGCCCCAGACTTGTGTTTGAGGACAAAGGTAAATCTTTGTAAGAACAGAATCCAATGGGCGTGCATCCTGTTGAGCGTTTTCTGATTATTAATATACTGCAAGGCCTTATAATCACTGTGTAACATGAAATCCTGATGCAAGAGATAATGTTCCCATTGTTTGAGGGCACGAACCATGGCATATTGTTCTTGTTCGTATACATCCATTTTTGGTAGGCTGGGCAAAGTTTTTCACTAAAATACTCTATGGGTCTGTTCTGTTGCAATAGAACAGCGCCAATCCCGGTAGCGGAGGCATCAGTTTCAACCGTAAATGGTTTATCGAATTCCGGGAATGCAAGAACATGTATGTATGAGAGTGCGGCTTTGACTGCTTCGAAACTCCTTTGTTGATCTTTCGCCCAGGTGAAATGTTTGGACTTCAAACAGTCGGTCAAAGCTGCAACGAGGATACTAAAACCCTTGATGAATTATCGGTAAAAATTTTCTAGGTCGTTAAAACTTCGCACATCGAAGAAGGATTGAGGAGTGGGCCACTCGGATTAATCTTCTTCGGATCGACTTGCACACCACCTGCAGAAATGATAAAACCCAAGAAATACACAGTGCTAGTGGCAAATTCACACTTGGGTAAGTTCAAATACAACTTATTAGCTTGTAGGATTTCAAATACTTGCTACAAATGTTGTAGATGAGTATCCAAGGACTGGCTGAAAATGAGGATGTCGTCGAAATAGACGACGCAAGTCTTGTTCAAACAGGGCTTCAAAATCTCATTCATAAGCCGCATAAAGGTCGAAGGCGCATTACACAACCCAAAAGGCATGACTCGCCATTCATACAGACCTTGACGCGTTTTGAACGCAGTCTTCCACTCGTCACCAGGTTCAGAGCCGTATTTGGTGATACCCGCTACAAAGGTCAAGTTTAGAAAAAATAACGGCCCCGGAGAGTTTCTCCAATAGCTCATCAATTCTGGGTACTGAAAAATGGAACTTTACTTTGATCTTGTTTATGGCACGGCTATCCATGCACATACGCCAAGAATCATCCTTGGGAACTAATAATGCCGGTACGGCGCACGGGCTAAGGCTCGGTTGGATTAATTGTTTTTCCAGTAAGTCTTCTACAAGCTCTTGAAGGATAGCATGATCTTTGGGACTCATTCGGTAGTGTGGTGCATTCGGCATAGTTGCTCCCGATATCAAATCGATTTGGTGTTGAAGAGCTCGGAGTGGTTGTAACACGGCAGGTAACGTTGCAGGAGCCACATCCGCAAATTGATCCAGTAACTGTTTAACCGTGTTGCTCTGCTGCAGGTTGCTCCTTAACTATCAGTGCTATCAAAGTATGTGTCTCTTGGCTGGCGTGAATGAGAGCTGATCCAGAGACAAGTTGCATTATAGCAGGTTTGGTGCCAGATGACTCAGCTCTGTCATTGAGGTAAGGCATCAACTTGAGGCGTCTTCCCTTCCACTCCAAAGAATAGGAGTTTGATCTCCCATCATAGATTGCACTAACATCGAATTGCCACGGAGGCCCCAGAATGATGTGGCAGACATCCATATCAAGGATGTCGCACGACACCTCGCATACGTAATGTTTACCAATGGAAAAAGTGACTCGACACATTTCCGAAACTGAGATGTCCATCCCTTTCTTGACCCAGCCAATCTTGTAAGGACTCAAACTTTTAGTAGTTTTGAGTTGTAAAGCCTGGACGACTGAACGAGCGATGACATTTTTCATGCACCCGCTGTCAATTAAAAAATCACATACATTTCCCTTGATCGTACATCTGGTTTTGAAAACAGCATTTCGTTGTGAAACGGAAGGCTGTCGAGGTACTAGTAACATCTTCTCCATGACGCAAATCAATGGCTCGCCAGTATTCGGTGTCACCTCTTCCTCTGCAAGGGTTTGTTCTTCACCTTCAGCTTGCTCTTCCTCTCCCTCTGTGGCGAGTTGTAATTGTGGTCGGTTTGGACACTCATTTGACTTGTATCCCAACTGAAAACAACGGAAACACTTGATTGTGTTCGACCGAGCGTAGGGATTCTCCCTCATTGGTGCCTTCAGTTTTGGTTGTGCCCTGGTATCCTCCAGAGATTTTGTCGTGGCTGTTGGTTGGGCACTGTGGGAAGAGGACATTGGCGTTTGATGGTCCACTGCAGTCTTAGTAACTAGAGTAATAGGCTTAATAATGTCAGTGTTGACATCATTATATGATCTCCTATGTGGATACTGCTTGTGCACCCGAGATTATTGCATTTCAGCCTTTAGTGCAAAATTAACCGTTTGTGATAAAGACCAAACCGAATTCAGTTCGAGTTTGTCTTGAATATCATCTTTAAGGCCACCAATATACCAGGCAATAATTTGTGTGGTGTTCTCATTGAGATTATTCCGGGCGCTAAGGCGATAGAATTCTTCAGTGTACTCATTCACAGTCCTCGTCCCTTGATTACAGTGTTGATACCTAAGGTACAACATCTGTTCATAATCTGTGGGCAGAAGATAAGAGCGTAGAAGTTGTTTCATCTCATGCCAGTTACGAACCATACCACGCCCCTCTCTCCAGCGGGTTTGTAGGAGTTGCAACCACCATGCACTAGCTCCCCCTTTTAGTCTACAAGCAACATATTTCACTTGTTTCTTTGGTTCGATGTCCATATACTCAAAAAAAGTTTCAATCAACCTCTCCCAATCCAAGTAGTCCTCAATATGCAAGCAACCATCAAAGAATAGGATGTCGAGTTTTACCTGGAATTCTCGCTGAGGATGAGGGTGCTGATTGCTGCGGCGTATTTGATGGCCCTGAACAGGAACAAATTCACCCTCTGATTCAGATGGCATTTCCTCTTAGAAATACCCAACATCCTCATCCTCTGACTCCATGAATTCGGAGACAACTAGGACGCGCCTCTTACGTCCGCAACCTCGGTCTCGATCTCTATTACCCATT